>JANHMN010000003.1:82171861-82218268 GCA_030674055.1 Rhabdomys pumilio | reverse complement strand
AGGAAGGAAGGAAGGAAGGAAGGAAGGAAGGAAGGAAGGAAGGAAGGCAGGCAGGCAGGCAAACCCATGAATATACAGCCAAATGATATGAGAGAAAGATGCTACTAAGCATACACACCAATGAAAAGGCAATATTTTTAATAAATGGTGATAAGAAATCAGGTATCCATATGAAGAAGGAAACTAGGCCCCTATTTCTTTATGTGTGGGGGAAAGAGTCAACAAGCTCATTAGTTTTCATACAATATATTTTTATATTCCCAGATCCTTCCCACCTCCCTACCCACCCAACTTTATGACCTCTCCCCAAGTCTCTGTCCCTGAAAAAAAAATTCTCCAAAACCAAGAAGGAATAAAACAATAAAACAAAAATGCTAAAACAAAAGTCCCCCCTCCCCCAAAAATATATGGAGTTTGTTTTTGTTTTGGCCAACTACTCCTGGGCATGAAGTCTGTCTGGAGTGTGGTTGATATATCCATTGACCCTCCATTGGTTAAAAAAAAAAAAACTGACTTTGCCTTTGCCAGCAGGTATCAATTGCAAATAACTTCATGATCAGGGATGGTATTCTGTGTCTACTTGCCCCTGTCAGTCGTAGAACCCTGCCTGGATTGAACCTGTGCGGGTCTTGTGTGTGTTGCCACAGTCTATTGTGAGCTCATAGGTGCATCAGTCCTATTGTGAACAGAAGACATTGTTTCCTTGGAGTCATCCATCATCTCTGGCTCTTACAATCTTTCCATCCCCTCTTTCCCATAGATCTTTGAGCCATAAGGGAAGGAGATTGATGAAGATATCCATTTAGGATTGAGTATTCCAACACCTCTCATTCTTTGTATATTGTGCAGCTGAGGATCTATGTTTATCCTTATCTATTTCAATGAGCTTCTCTGATGAGGGTTGAGAAAGACAATAAAAAATCTACAGGTATGGCAATATGTCATTTAGGACTCATTTTATTGCTATGTCTGTTTAGCAGAATAGTAGTAATAGACTTTCCCCTAGGCCCATGACCTATCTAATCTCAGAATCTTGGTCACATAGTAGTGGCAGGTATGAGTTCTATCTCATTGAGTAGACCAAATCAAAAAATGATTGGCTGATCCCATAACTCTTGTGCCACTATCACACCAGTATATCTTGAGGCAGGTCTCTGTTGTAGATGGCAAGGTTTGTAGCTGAGTGATACTGATGATCACCTTTCTCCTCTGGTAGCATGCAGAGTATCTTCCAACACAATGAATGCTAGTTGTTAGTCAGCAAGGGTGAAACTTCTAGTTGGGTATGAGATTGAACATCTCCATTTTTAGTGGCAGGAGTACATGTTGTCTTCATTAATAAGTCCTTACCATCAGGTTATACAAAACAACAAATGTCTGTAATGTTTAGAGGGGTGTCCATGGGATCCCTTTCTGGACCCCTATCCCTTAAAATATTTTTAAGTGACCTCAAAATGGACTATATATTTTATAGAACCAAAACCATAAAATTACTGGAATAAAACATAGGAGACACTTGAGGACATTGGAAAGGACAAAGAATTTTTTAAGACATCAAAAGCATAGCAAACAAAATTTAAAAAATACCAAGAGATCACATCACTAAAAAGCTGCATTGCAAATGAAACAGTCAACAGATTGAAAAGAAAATATTTACAAAGTATACACCTGAAAGGCGGTTGGGATTAAGAATGTGTATTAACTTTAAAAGTCCAATATGAAAATAGCAATAATAAATTTTAAATTGGACAATACATCTAAGCTAACATTTCTCAAAAGAAGTTACTCAAAAGACTAACAGGTACAGAAGAAAATGCTCAGTACCACTAATCCTCAGGAAACTACAAATCAGTACCTCAATGATCTAGATATCATTGTATCACTAAAAAGAACTATTATCAAAAAGACTAAAAATAGCAAGTGTTGGTAAAGATGTGGAAAAAAGACAAGTGCACACTGTTTGTGTGTGTGAATATAAATCAGTACAGTGATAGAAAAAGGGATGGAATTTCCTCATAAACTTGAAGCTGAAACTGTCTATGATCTACCACCTCACTACTTGGCATACTTACTTCCACAGGAAATGAAGTCACTATGTCAAAGATATTGATTCTCCCATGTTCAATACAGCACTACTCACAATAGACAGTAAAAGAAAACAAAGGTCCATTAGTTGGTGGATGAAGAAAGAAAACAGTATATTGCCCAAGAGATATCACTCAACCATAAAAAGAATAAAATCCTTTCCTCTGTGACCACATGGACAGTACTAGAAGTCATTAAGTCAAAAGGTCAGGCACAGAAAGACAAGGATGAGCTACATAAGTTCACCCAGGAGTCTCTTAAGACAGTCTCATAGAAATTCAGAACAGAATGCTGGATTCCAGAGAGCAGGTGACTGGGAAGAAGGAAATGCCGATTAGTGAGTATCCAGGTAGAGTTACACAGGAGCAAGAAACTTATCACCGAGCCGGGTGACTGCAGATAAGAGTAATGTAGTGTACGTTACTAGAAGCTAGAAGACAAAGTTTTTCATAAATACTAAGAGCCCACCTGAATAAATATAGCCAGCCTAATTTAAATGTTATATAATCCACATACATTAAACATAAACTAGTACTCACTTAATTTACACAGTTTGGGTTGTTTTAAATTTTTTTGTATGGATGAATAGGAACATCCTTCTAATTTTAGAATATATTAACAAAGGATGGTAACATGAGCACATACAAACACATTTGTATAGAACTATAACTTTTAAAAAGACAATTTCTGACCATGTAGCTCAGGCTGGCCCAAACTTGTTATGCTTCTGCCTCAGTTCTCAGTACCTCAGTGCTGAAATTATAGGAGCTCACCCCCATACCTGGCTTTAGAACCACCATACCTGGATTTAGAACCACCATACTTGGCTGTAGAAGCACTGATCCTGGCTTTAGATCCACCATACCTGACTTGACTCCAGATCTACCACACCTGGATTTAAAATCGCCATACTTGACTTTAGAAAAACCATATCTGACTTGACTTTAGAACTACCACACCTGGCTTGTCTTTAGAATGACAAAACCTGGCTTTAGAACTGTAAAAGTGCTCTCATGTTTTACCCATGTAAAACATTTTTAGCAATTTTGGATCAGATAAAATATTTTTGTTTTGACACTAAGAAAGCAGGCATTTCTCAGAAATAATAATGGCTTCTTGTACTCCCCTAACCTGTTCTGGCCCACTGTTTACTAAGGTCTCAGCAACACTTTAATTATTCTATAACTCTACATGTCTCTTTGGACTCTGATCCCCTAGTCACCCACTGTCTTGAATGACTGGAGCCTTGGTCTTCCTCTTTCCCTCATTAAGCAGCTATAGCTGTTTAACACTTGCTGCCAGACAATGTTTTTCTTTTCCTTGAATAATAACCTTGAAGCTAGTTTGTCTGTTTTTTGTTCCCACTGCTCACCATGTGGCATTTTTGTAGGTATTTGGTTTAATCTTTTCCTCTTGTAAGGGCAATTTTCAAAACCCTATCGACAACATTCCTAGAACCTCATCTGCAATGTAATTTGATTTCGGAGGAAGTGTCATTATTTGACATTTATGGGTTAGCTACTCAAGTAAAATATTCTACTGACTCAAAACAGATGAATGTTTTCCAAACCAACAAACCTCATGCTGCTCATCTCAGTACAAGAAAAACCTGACACCTAAAATACTAGGCTGGAAAGAAACCAGATGGTCAGATAGACTCAGGTGTCAGCAGCCAGGGCCACAAGTGTCACTGTGTGTTTCTTTTGATTAGTATCAATGATCATCACCCAATGTTAGCCTTATTTTGTCTCTCAAGTCTCCTCTGGAAGATAAATTTTGAGGGTGATATAAAACTACATAGCTATGCAATGATTATAAATTACACACACACAAAAAAAAAAAACATGGTAAGAAGTCTTGTCACACATAAAATCTGTTTACAGAACTTTAGAAGCTGAATTAACATAGAAAGTTTTGATCATCATGCAAGCCGGAACATTCTAATTGATGCCCATTTCAATTGTTACTGCCATTGTTGACATGATGGTCTCGAGCTTTATATTTTCTTCACTAAGGAAGATGTACCTTCATATTAATCATAAGTATACTCACAAAAATAAAATAAAATTCAAATTATTTAGGGTACTTACAAAGAAGAAATGGAGAGAAAGTGCCATTTTTCCACAAGTGAAATTTCTGCATAAACTATGCAATACAAGGACAGACTGTTACATAATTGGCACTGTAGGTAATCATGAGTCTGCTAATTAGCTCAATTCTATTGTTTGTGGTGAAAGAATAGCATTGACAAAAAGCTATAAATAATTTGGGGTGGATAATTTAAAATTAAAACTGGAAATGGCAGTAATGCTAAGGAGTAATCTTTTAGAAAAAGAAAGCATTTTATCCACAGCGGAAAAATAAGAGACTTGAAAGACAGAATGAGGCTGACACGGGGTGATAATCATTGATACTAATCAAAAAAAAAAAAAAATCCACACACACACACAGTGACACTTGTGGCCCTGAATGAATTGTAGACCATCGGAGTGATATCATTAGCAAAACTAAGTTCAGCATACAATAGATGGTAAAGTGAATGTAAGTTCAGAATACAATGGAGGGTAAAGTCATTGTAATATCAAAAACCGATAGTAAATCATTTAAAATAATGGAATCCCTTTTATATAAGTTTATTTAATATTTTTACAATTTAGGATGCATTATCCAATTCCCACCACTGACAAGTTATATCGTGCCTATTTCACATGAAGTTGAAATTCACCAATTCAAGATCACAGAACTACTAATTAACAGATTTGTAGCTTAATCCTAATGCTTTGGGTTCCAAATATAGTGTTCATTCCACAAAACCCTTCTTAATCCTCCAAGAAGTCACGTTTCTTTGGAAAACAAGTCTGATTGTCTCGGTTAGGGTTACTATTGCTGTGAAGAAACACCTCTCCCAAAGGAAGAGGTTTTATTTGGCTTACACTTTCAAATCACAGTTGATCATCACAAGAAGTCAGGACAGAAACTCAAACAGGGCTGGAACCTTGAGGTAGGAGCTGATGCAGAAACCATGGAGGAATGCTGCTTACTGGTTTGTTCCTGTGGCTTGCTCAGCCTGCTTTCTTATAGAACCCAGGACCACCAGCCCAGGCATGGAACCACTCACAATGGGCTGGGCCTTCCCTCATCAATCACTAATTAAGAAAATGCCCTACAGGTTAGCCTACAGACCAATTTTATTTAGGCAATTTCTGAACTGTGGTTTCTTCTTTTTAGATAACTCTAGCTTAGTGGTTCTCTACTTTCCTAATGCTGTGACCCTTTAATACAGTTCCTCATGTTGTGGTGACTCCCTAACCATAAATTTATTTCATTGCGATCTTATAACTATAATTTTGCTGCTGTTATGAATCATAATGTAAACACCTGATACGCAGGACATCTGATATGCAACCCCTGTGAAAGGCTGAGAATCACTACTTGTGTCACCAGATTATGTCAAGTTGACATAACACTCTCTGGCACATTGATTATACAGACATTAATTATATTTATGAATTCTAGATTATTGAATTAAATGCTAAATGTCCAACTTTCACATATGTTTACTAAATTAAGAACTACATTAGTAACAAAAATAAAATAGCCCTAATATTCTATAAGATGAATAAAAAGATTTTTATTCATTAGTCATGTATTTATTTAATATCTTGGCATTTTTCAGACACACTGGGTACTTAATACTGAACAGAAGAGGCAAGAGTCTCATCACAGACTTCTTATACTGAAAGTAAAAATTAAATAATGGGCCAAAGTAAAGGATTTAACTAGTGTACAATGATGTTATAAGACACTAGATGCTAGGAAAGTCAAGATGTTGATTGCATAATAAGTTTTGTCTAACACCCAAGAAGAAGGGCCAAGACACAGAGGACTGAAACAGATGTATAATCTTCGTACTTTTAGTTTTAGATAGATTATTTTAACTGTAATCTGATATATACCTAATATATCAGCAATAAGTTTTCTTCACACTATTTTAAGGACTATATGGAAAATTGAGTAGCTACAACTCTTTATCATTGCTTATTAGATATGACTAGAAAATAAGCATTTTATTATGAAATATTTAAAACTGGTCATGATGAAATACATCTGTAATTCTAAACTCAGGAGGCTGAGGCAAGAGAGTTACAAGTTTGAAGCCAGCCAGGACCATGTAACTCTAGGTCATGCCTTGCCTCAAAAAAAGCACAGGAAGTGAAAGGAAAAAAGAGAAGGGAAAGAAAGAAGGGAAGGGAAGGGATTAGGCCTAAGGGCATGACTTAAGGGCATGACTTAGAGGCGTGGCTTAGAAGTGAGACATATAAAAGGCAAGAGGCAGACAGAAGAGATCAGAGAACCAGACAACAGATTACTTGAGACAGTACAACTTGGAACAGAGAATTAGGTATTAGGCACTTGGCACTTGTAGGAATAACTTGGAATTAGACATTAGGCACTTAGCACTTGGAAGAAGTAACTTGGAACTTGGAGGCACTAGGGACTAGGAACTAGGGACTAGGAACTTAAGACTTGGGACTTGGACTAGGAAGAGAGACTGAAGAATAAACGGGATTGAATCACACTCTGTCTGGTCTCCATTCCTGGGGTCCGTCCTCATTCTCTCTCTTGCTGAACCCCGACCCATGGACCAGAGCAGCTTGGGGCAGTGCGGGCTCTAACAACTTAGCCCCCAAGGCTTTTGACAGTGTGGGTTCCAACAATGATAGAGCAGTCCTTGACAGTTTGGCCCCCAAACGTGGGCTATTGGATTCTCAACATTTTTGGCACCCAACGTGAGGCAGCTCGGGCCGCAACATTGGTTCATGCTCACTTAAGGCTGCTTCTTTGGACCTATGACAAAGTAGTTGATTATGTGAGAGAGAAAACCTCTTCACTTCATGGCTGGCAAGTAGCAAAAGAAAGACAGAGGGGAAGGATCAGAAGCCCTAATGCCCCTCAAGGGTAAATCCACAGTGACCCACCATCCTTCCACTAGACCCTATTTCCAGGCAAGGCAACCAAGGCTGGTTTCCAAGGGCTGACAACCAAGCCTTTAGTGGACAGACCTCTAGGAGACATTGTCAGACCAGATCATACCATTGCCTCTGGCTCTATGACTAGCAACATGTAAGAAATAGGAATAGAACTTGATTCTGTTCAGTACCAAAGCCCACACCTTCATGTTATACCATATTGCCACTTTGCCTACCAGGGAAGGACCATGGTGTTTCCTCTTTTTATATCACCCTGAGAAATTACAGGCTATTCCCACACTCCAAAACATAGAAAAGATAATGTACTTTAACACAAATATACTGACCACAAAATTCTATTAAAACAAATCACACTAGTATAAAATGGTGGGTTGCTCCTCTCATATCAACCATGTTTTCAAACAATAAATAGAACTTTTGAAGAGAAGAAAGGCAAGCATTAAAATTAAGTAATAATCAACAGAAAAGATGAAGACAACAAATTGCTAAATACAGTTTCTATCCAGCTATCTACTAAAATATGTGTTCCACTTTTAACAACTAAAAAAAAAGAAGATGAAAAGAAAAAATGAGTTAGAATTTAAATAGTAGAGATAATATTTGGTCAGATTCAAAAGGAATATTTATCCTATATATTTAAAAACACACACTGTAGCATTTTCTATTTGTGATTACTTGTGTCAGCAACATATCTGAGCAATGTTGTTCCCAAAGCTGGACCCTTCTCACCACGGGAGGGGACCTTGACTCTGGATGTAACCCACTATCTGAAAATGTATTCTGGTGGTAAGCACTTGCAGAGCACATTCCTATTGATAGGACTAGGTACTTGACTCTCATAATAATCTTCAGAAGTAATATTAACACAGTTATGTTTTAAAATGAAGAATTTAAAGTTCAACTCTTGATTTTCTTTATGTAACTTTAGCCAGATTCTGCCAAACCACTGAACTCCAACACCCATTGGTCTCTGCTGCCCTGTGATCTCCACAAGGTAGGTCACATCAGAACAGAACCAACTCCTGCAAGCTGTCCTCTAACTTTCATACATTCATCACAGGACATTCACATATTTGTGCACAAAAATGCATAATAAATAAATGTAATTTTAAATTTAAAGTTAGTCTAATCTATGATTATCTTATTATATATTCTCCTAGCCAGATATTCTGAGAATGGTCTAGTTCTTTGTACTGTATCCTGCTGGTGCTGTGGAGGAAGAAGAGGAGGAAGACAGTGATGATAGCAATAGAGAATATGATGACATAATTCATAGTATAGAAAATAATGATTTGAAACAGCATCTTGTCTTTTCTACTTTGACTATGTTCTATATTCTATCATTTTCTGCATCTTGTGTTAAATATTACATCTTCCCTAGATGGCCTTGAGTCCTCTTCATCTGTTTCCATGGGAAAGTATGTTAACATAACTATGCAATGCTAAAATTGCTCACTTCCACATCTATATCCCAATAGATTTCAAGAATCATATGGACAGAAACTGGAGAGATGACTCACAATGGTTAAGAACACTAGCTACTCTTGCAGAGGGTCCATGTTCAGTTTTCAGCATCCACACGGAGGCTCACAACCACCTATAACTCCAGGGGACTGGACACTCTTCTGGCCTCCACAGCCACCAGGCATGCCACTAGTGCATATACATAAAAGTGAACAAAGCATTCATACATATAAAATAATTTTAAGTTTTTAAAAAGAATCATAAAAGTACAGATGGAATATTTGTATTGGCTCTCTAAAACACATCTGATAGATAGTAAGAACAAACTCTTACTGGGTTGATAAAGGATTGAATATATTTGCCCTAAATTTCTACATACGTTTACCTTTTAAAATAATTTAATCATTACCTATGACAGCTAATAAAATAGAATCTAGTAAGTTTGTTTCAGATCTTACTATCAAACTTCAATGATAAAGCTGTCACAGAGCTTCAGAATGATAGCCCCCACTCCAGTAAAACCCTGGAATCTTACCCCAACAGGGTTAGGTAGGTCCTCAGGAACTAACAAGATAGTATCATCAGAAGAGAGATGCTACAAAATCTTAGCCACAGTCTTTCGAAGTTTAAATTAAATAATTCATTTTTAACAATTTTTTATTTTGCATTATTCTTGCTCTTCTTGGCTTGTGACTTTGTTTTTGAGACAGGGTCTCAACTCTGAAGTTAAAGCTGGCCTGAAGCTTACTGCTTGGAAATACTTCCTGCAAGGAAATAGCCTTGGGTAGCCTCAAATCTACATCAATCCTCCCGCCTCATCCTCCTAAGAAATTGGATAACAGGTATGAGACACCATGAGCGGCTCTTGATCAAAAAGGCCTAAAATAAATGGGGTCAGAACAACAGTTTCATAATAGAGGTGACTTGGCCATAGTTCTTGAAATAGTTTTGCAAGACATACTAAAAATCGAACTCATGCAGAAAGCTTACTAGCTAGAATTTGAAATGACTGGACAGAAGAGTCTAGGCAAAACTCATGACCCTTTGCTGACAAAGCAACCTCCATTGAGGCTGCAGAACCTTTGTATCTTGACTGCTACAAATTACTGAGAGGGAACTGAGGGTAGGAAATAGATTCTGTGCTCCCAATGTAAAAGGTGTTGTGCATCTCAGCCTTATGATAAAATATTTGGTAATCATTGACATGAAAACTATAAATATTTAAATACAGGATATAAAGAGAACATATGAATTCAAAACAATAGGGTTCTTATAGTTCAGTGAATATAGTTGTTTAATAATGAGGAATCAGATATAAATGGACTGAACGCATTAACTCAACTTTGTTAAATCCAGTGTGTGTGTGTGTGTGTGTGTGTGTGTGTGTGTGTATTCTCTCTGACTAGACTCTGCTACCCAAAAAAGTAATTAGTAGCAAGTTGAAAATGAAGACTAAATGTTTGATTTTGAATGGAGCACAGAGCAGTTTCCACAAAACTGAGCATATCACACATCTTATGTAAGAAGTAATTACTATATTATTTGCCATTTTCCTATTATATAACATGAATAAAATAAAAGCAACTAGTATATTAATTTATTTTATAACTGTTGTTTGATTCCTAACATCAGTTATTGTAAATCAGTATGTGAACACAAAAATATATTTTTATTTCCCTGTACAGAATATTCTCTCCTTATGATTCCTGGATGAACAGTTGCTTTCCAACATCAAGAATCTATGACTATATGATTTCCAAACTTTCTCCAACAACACTGAGAAGTCTACCTCAGAGACAGCCATAGTAAATTATTTATTTAGAGAGCTCTAAAACCTTTGATAATTTTTTTTCAGTTTTTTCTTGGCAGATCCAAGGCATAACTCTTTCAAGTTTCTTTAGTTTTGAGAAAACCATGAAGGTGAGAATGAAGTTTTGGGGGACTAGAAAAGACATCTAGATAGAGTCCTGCTATGGTAAACAGGAAAGGTCAAAGATAAACTTAGAAGCATGAATGCAAAGGGAAACCAACAGCCATTCACGAACCATCAATAAACTCATGCATACATGCTACTCGTATTTATAACATCCAAAAACTGCTTTAACTTAACGCGAGCTAGAAGCCAAATGAGGCAGCACACATGTGTAATGAAAGCACACCAGAAACAGAGCAGGCAGGTCGAGAACTCCGGAAGCAACAGAAAGAAATGACAGACCTGTCGAAAGTAGACACAGATAATGAGAGGCAAGCGGGAGTCAGTGACACACTACAACACCTAGGTTAATCCATAAAGTGCTGAAAAGAAATAATGAAGGAAGAAAGTGTTAAATGAAGAAAGAATAAGAATAGTCATAAGGTCCCTTCCCCAGGTAAAGTCAGAAATGACACTTGTAAGAATATAGTCAGCCAAGTGAGAATACCTCAGTCCCACGTGGGAGGGAGAAAAAAGCAATCGCAAGGGGAGGGATCTGGGAGGGAAATTGGATGGGGATGGGGGAAGAGGGAAACCTGATCTGGTATTGGGTGAGGTTAAAGGACTGAAGCCCTGAGGGCCAGCAGAAAGAATGCAAACAGGCAACCTAGGGAGGCAAGAGGTTGGGGGGAACCCTCCAGAATGTACCAGAGACCTGGGAGGTGAAAGACTCTCAGGACTCAAAGGAAGGGACCTTAGATGAAATGCCAGTAGGAAACTAGTAGAGCCCACCTCCAGCAGGAAGACAGGGCATCGAGTGACGGAGGGGGTTGCCATCCCACAGTCAAAACTCTGACCCAGAATTGTTTCTGTCTGAAAGAACTGCGGGGATGGAAATGGAGAGGAGTCTGAGAAAAAGAAGGTCCAGCAACAGGCCCAAAGTGGGATCCAGCTCAAGGGGAGGTCCCAAGGCCTCACACTATTACTGCGGCTATTGAGCATTCACAAAAATGGATCTATCATGACTCCCCTCCAAAAGAACCAACAAGCAGCTGGGTCGGATACAGATATTTGCATCCAACCAATGGACAGAAGCTGCTGCCCCCTGTGGTTGAATAACGGAAAAGCTGGAAGAAGCTGAGGAAGGTGACCCTGTAGGAAGACCAGCAATCTCAATTAACCTGGACCCCTTAGATCTCTCAGACACTGGATCACCAACCAGGCAGCATACACCAGCTGATATGAGGCCCCCAACACATATACCAGCGGAGAACTGCTAGGTCTGAGTTCAGCCAAAGAAGATGCATGTAACCCTCAAGAGACTGGAGGCCCCAAAGAGTTTAGAGGTCTGATAGGGTGGGTGGTGGATGGCGGGTACATCTTCGTGGAGATAGGGGAGCAGGAAGGAGGTATGGGATGTGGAACAGTCAGAGGGTGGGCCCGGAGGGAGATAAAATCTGGAGAATGAATAAATAAATAAATAAATAAATAAATAAATAAATAAATAAATGAGTTTAAAAAAATATATATAGTCAGCCAAAAGTCAGGCTATAAAAGATACTAATCTCAATTTTAAGTGTTCCAATAAGATATATGATACCATCATGTTTTAGATTTCTGAATTATATACAAAAAATATAAAATACCCATCTTCCTTTCTGAAGATACGTTGTCAATGCTTGTATATGAAAATAATATTTCAGTCCATGATAAACATGTCTTTGTATGAAGCTGATTATACACTAAGCACAATTGCAAAGCATCAGAAGCAAATGTACGAAAGTATGAAAGATTCCCAGAAGACACTAGGGCACTTTTACAAAATCACAGAAATGAAAATCACAGACATGAAAGGGATCTATCACAAGTTAATAAAAGGAATTATTTCCTTCCCATACATAATAATTATGATTTTTTTAAAAGTTGAAAAAATAAAACTGCATTGCACTAAAAAGTCCCATTGGATCAACTTAAACCAACATTTTCTCCAGAGAACATGAAGCCCAAACTACCACTAACTTTTGTTCTAGGGCTAATAACTCAACAGGACATTCTTTCGTTCAATTCAAGGAGTGTCTTCAGCTCTCTATGATTTTGATCATATCTTAACTTGAATTAACTCTCCAGTTTTACAAACAAAAATATGCCAAAGATGATTCTATAGGTTCTATTGTGAGTAAATCAAGCTACTATTACAGACAATAGAATCCTGAAGTTAAAAAGAAAAAAAAACTTAAGAAAACAATTGTAACAACAAAGCAGAAGAGTCTTCAGTTGACAAAACAGGTCTGTAAAAATGTGCAGAGATAAGGATGGGTAGAAAAGGTGAAAGTGACGGATTTGACAATGAGTGGCTATCTTAAATCACAGTGAGTCTAGCTCCTTCTAGCATATCTATACCATGTAGCAATAAATTGAGAAAAGCATTCAAAAGGATGAAGGATGGTCTTCCTACAGAATCTAATTTAAAATCTCAAACACTTTTCTTATATTGTAGAAGCAGTAGACATAGCAAGCTTAGCAATTAGAATAACCAAACACATGTAATAATTTGACTAGTTGCCTCTGTTCAAAACTATGTTAATATTAATAATTTTAATTTATATTGTTAAAAACTATAAATTCTCTAGATCAATTCATTATAGGTGTTATTCAAATATATACCTTTTAGAAGAATTTCTTCATAACCTTTAAAAATTTAATCTCATTATATCCACTCATCTTTTAAAGAAGAAAGAAAGACAAAGAACAACTACAGCATTTTCTCTCAAACTATTAACTTTCAATAACATGTGAACAATTTCTAGAAGTTTTTTAAATATAATAACTTTTAAGAAACTAAGCCTATTGGCTTTAGAACCCTTAAGTTAAGTCTGTGTACATAAGTTTCACCTAAACCATCAATTGTGATTTCTCCTCTTCTCTTCCTCCCTTCCTCTTCCCCTTCCTTCTGTCATTTTTAATTATAAGCAAAATGAAATAAGGTACTCCAAAAAAGATTTATATACAGAAATGGTAGAAAGTAAAAAACACACACTGAGTTAAGGAAATCAAAGACATTGTTTATTGGCTACATTTCCCAAACCTTTCTTTCTTGATCCATATAAACCAGTCATGTCTGACATGGCCAAGTACAGCTCCAAAATAGCAAAGACAGCTCACCTCTTTCAGTAGTCGTATAGGGAGTAATAGAGGAGGAAACAATTCTACTTTTCAACCCCAGGGTGCAAAAGTACAATTCTAGATGGTTCAACAGTTTCTGACAGCCCTGTCCCCCTTCACATAGACTATTTTCCAAAAAAGCATCTAATTGACTGTGTTTCCCATACATACCCAGAAGTAGATGAATTAAACAACATAAAAAGCTATATGAACTCTCTAGATTTTGTATAAAAATATATCTTAGGATGTAACCTATAGTTTAGGTCTCCAATTCAATATTGTAGCAATCAACATAACTGGACAACATTCGGATCTATACTAGCCCAGAACAGTAAACTTCAAAGGTTTTCTAAATTTTGATTCAAAATTCTCTATAAACTTTATTACTGATATCATCTGTAAAAACAGAAGGACCTAATTTCACTAAGCTCCTGTGGAATAAAGTTCATCTCTGACCTATAATAAATGATGCTGCAGGAACTCCACTGGATTTTGATCAAAGTGATAAATGTTATTGAAAGGAAGAAAAAAGTAAGTGTATGCTTTATTTGAGGTAATTTCCCACAACATGTTACTGAATAACACAGAACAAATTATCGAAGTTTCGAAGTACCACAAAAGTGAAAACTTACACTCCAATCAACTCAAATACGAAGTCTATTTTTAAATGTAAAAAATAAAGCTACAATTTTATAAATATTCCCATATGTTACACCTACATAACCATTCAATAAATATCAAACTCATGGGGGAAAACTCCATTGTACAAGTTTCTTTTCAAAAGTAAACTGAGCTTTAAATCCCAAATCTATAGCACCGAATCTATTCTGATTATAAATGGTGACATCAACTACCTGGTTTATTAATTCACATGTCTATACTATCTTAACTTTACTATAACAAAATATTACTGAAAAGGTACTACTGAGCACATATTTATTGCAGTAAGTATTTACTCAAAACCAGGCAAAATTTTGCTCTGCAAAGGAATACAATTTAAATTACAATTTAAACCATAGCCAAAAAAAAGGAAAAAATCATATGTTACATATGAACCTCATAGCCCACCTTTCTTCTTGACTGGCATTCTTGGGTCTCTCCACTGACTCTGGACTCAAGATCTCTTTTCAAGTTTCTGCTTGACCCAGCTGAATGGAGATGGAGCCAGGTTAACTGTTGCAAATCTCTTCACGGTTCAGCCTTGATATCCAGGCTGAGTCTTCTATTTCAAATAAAGAAAAAAATAATGCATTTCTCCACAATCAAACATTTTACACTGCTCACGGTGTTCAAAGGAAAAAAAATAGCAAGTTTTTCTATTTTTGTAAAATATATATTCTTGTTTTAAAAGCTGAGAAAGTTATCGTGCGCATAGAAAATGTTACTGAAACTCCTCTTCAGGCGGCAACACTTTCAGATGCTCAGTAACTGACTCAATTAAGGCACAAACCAATTTTAGGACCGTTGTCTCATTAATTTATACATGAGCAAGATGGTTGGTAATAGAGAGCATCGATTTTTAGGAAAAAGTTTAAACTTCCTCTTCAAAAATACTTTTAAAAACGTCTTACTCTAATCTTTTCAGGGGTGTGTGAGTTTGGACAGTTTTCTGGGGCAGAAGAGAGATTCAAAGGCCCCCTTCTATTTACTCGTTCTGTATCTCGCCCCCTCTGTAAGAGTCAGCTTGTCACTTTCCTATATTTCTTCTGTGCTCTCCAAAGCCCCAAGGCTTGATCCTTAATGCCCCTCAGATCCTGATCCTCCCGTGTATTAATCGAGAGGATTGAAAAGAAGGTAAGCAATCCCTTGGCATGGAGACATTAAAGTGACAGTGCTATTCAATGGGCACTTGATGCAGGATGATTTGGCGAAGCAGACTTCTTCACACTGGAGTCATTCACATCATGCCATCTCTTCGCAAACAAGCAGCTTCTATCCGGCCAGGAAAAACACTGAAGCTGCTGGAAAGGAGAAATCAAACCTTCCCCCAAAGGTGTTTTCAGAGACGCCGTAGTAGTATTAGGCATGCAATCACACACTATGCAAATAGTCCGCGATTTCCTAAATGGGAGTGCAGCTGTTTGGCTTCCACATCCACCCTTTCTCAGTCTCTCTCCAATCTACCCACCTTCCTTTTGCAGAAAAGACATTTCTCTGCCACCGCTGGCCACCCCTGCCCACACCCCGATCTTATACAGAAGAGCACCGAAATGTCCTGCACCCTCCACGCGATGAAGTGTTTCCTCGGGCAAGAGAAACAGCAGCACTAGAAATTATATAACTCTGGAATTTGGCTTGCCTAAGACATGGAGACTGGAGGGTCGGGGGTTGTGGGTCTGGCAGACGCTGCTGGGCATTTCACGTGCACGGAAGCGCGCCTGGCCTCCTCGCAGCACCCTTCATCCCTGAAACACTGGCCGACCAGGGCTCTTCGGGGAAACAGGGGAAGGGGAGATTTCTAACTGGACCCTTTCCAAGCGGGGCTTGAGGGTGGACTAAGGGGACTGAAGACTGGAGAGAGCAGGCTAGTCCGTGCTGCTGTGGCCGCGCCTGGGAGGCAGGCTGAAGCCTCTGAGGAGGAGCCCAAGAAGCCACAGCCTTAACACACCGACCAGGCCGAAGGAACTACAAGGGCTCGGCCCCAGCCGCCCTGAGGAGAAGGCGCGCAGCAACAGGCCTGCGCCCTAACCGCCCCTGGTTCCCTTCAGGTTAGCCTGGCTGACAAATTGGCAGAGGACAAGGAAAAGCTGGCTAGGGGCGGGCCCCTGGGCACTGAGCCTTCCTCTGAGCCAATGAGAGATTGCAGTTTGGGAACGCCACGCCCAGTCTCCGCCCAGCTGGAGGGCGCGGCTTTTGACTGGGTGGGGGCGGACCGACTTAAAGGTACGAGCTGTCAGGCAGCTGCAAGTTCCGCCCCAGGCGCTCTGGTCACGCCCTCTTGTCAGTCACGTGAGGCGCCAAGATGGCGGCGTCCGAGAGACAAAGTAGGTTTAAATCGACGGATGCTGATGTGGTGCAGGAGGGAACTAGGGAAGCGTCCCAGGTAGGCGGAAATCGAGAGTGGTGTGGGTCGCCTCCTCGGAGATTTTGCACGTGAAGGATTTGAGCAAATAGAGAGAACCGGTCCCGACTTTATGCAGGGTGTAATCAGATCTCTAGTTCCTAACAACGTAGACCTAAAGTCTACGCCGGATTTAAGGTAGCTTGTTTCTCTTCCTCGAGGACCTTATTACAAGACTTTTCTTCAATTTCAAATACTGTATCGCCTTATCCCACCCGGCCCGACCTCTATTTCTCTCATTCTGTTTAAGTCCTACTGCCTTTTATTTATTTGATGTGTCCTGACTTAACGCCAGGTTATGATGGATTCTTGAATGCATTCACTCTTTTGATTACCTGAGAACCTGATACATACCACGGCTGGATAAATCATGTGAGAATGTTGAATAAAATTCTGAAGGTCAAATAATACACTTAAAAATAGAACACAGAAACACTTTGCAGACCATACGTCCACACAAATGCACTTACTTGTATAAGGATGGTGATCTGATCCGTTGAATAACTTTGAACTTCCTTTGACTCTTAGATTAAAAGTTGGTTGTGGCAAAAATCTTGATTTTCAGTTCTTGATGAAGGACTTTCTGGGAATCTGAGGATGGAGCACTTATCAGGCCTGAAGCCCAGGCTTCTATCCCAACAGCACAAAAATAAGTTTAAAAAAAAAAAAACCCTCTGGGCAAGTTAATAATCTATATCTCCTTAATTAAGGAGAGTGTAGTGAAAACCTTGCAAATGCCAAATGCCAAAATATTGTTGTTGCTTTTGATTATTTCAGTATTGACTGTTCTGCAGCCATAATTGTGGAACCCCTTTCCCCAGAGCTGTTTAAAAGGCCTGGAGATTTTCTGTGGGTAGTGAAGAGGGCTGTTCAGGGAATTGGATGAGAACAGAACAAAAATTCCCCAAGGTTTTTTGATTAGCCGTGATGCTATTGATATCTGCCTTCATAGTACACTAGATGGATTGGGTAGAGAATCCTCCTTAGAAAATACTATTTCTTCTTCCATTTTTCCATTTAGATAGCAAAAGGGGAAAAAGCAAAAGATTTAAGTCTAGTCCCTAAAAAAAAAATTATAATTTGTAAACTATTTTATGCCCACTCCGCCCCCCATCTTTCTCATTTATCTTAAAGAAAAAGAACTGATGTAAATGTTTGTTTGTTTGTTTGTTTGTTTTTTATTGAAGCAGAAAAGCTGGTCTTTTGATCAATTGTATACCACCTTAAGAAGATCAAGGAATACATACTTTATGTGTGTTGATTTCCTGGAGTCAGATTCCATTGGTTTTTCATTAATTTTACGCTTTTTATATGCTCATCACCTATAAATGTTAACGTGTCATCTGTACTGAGCCTTTGACTTTATAACTTTTCATGGATTAATCTAGAAAATGTGGAGAAAAAATAAAAAGCACTGAACTTTGAATTAGTAGACATCTCACTGATGAAATAAGTAAAATATTTACAGCCCAAAATTTGGATTTGCAGGAAGTGCCCATACATATGTCCTTGTTTCAATGAAATGAAATACTCTTAAGGTACATAATGTCATAGTACTGAAGGATTTAACAAGTGTTTCCACAAAGACCCAGAAGTCTTACGTATAGCCAGAAGCTCAAAAAGGAATTTGGAATTTCTTTTTTAATCTCTTTGTGAAGCTTTTATGTTCTCTTAATATGGGCTTATCCCATGGGACACAGGGACCTTACAAACCCTGGGTTCATTCCCTTTGTCCAGGCTTCACAGTGTAGCACAAAGCTGTTCCCGACAAAGACCCTGCTTTCTACCCTAGGCCCTACTAGAAAACTGAATTGCAACATAAAGTCCAAGATAACCATGGTATACTCCCTCTTCCCAGGCTGGAACAGTATCCATCTCTGATTTGTTGTTGTTGTTGTTGTTGTTGTTGTTGTTGTTGTTGTTGTTGTTTCTCTGTTTTCCAAAGCACTCTCTGCTCTCTCCTACTTATCCTTAGCCCCAAGATAATCTCCAAAACAGGCTCAGGTGTTCATGAGAGAAGACAAGTATGGTGGTTTGAATAGGAATGGAACCCATAGACTCATGTATTTGAATGCTTGTTTCATAGGGAGTGGCACTATTAGAAAGTATGGCCTTGTTAGAGGAAGTTTATCACCGTGGGGTGTGGATTTTGAGGCTTCCTGTGCTCAAGCTACACCCAGTGTGACACACAGTCTCCTGCTGCCTTCAGATCAAGCCTGCCTACATGCCACCATGTTTACCTCCAAGATGATAATGGACTAAACCTCTGAAACTGAAAGCCAGTACCAATTAAATGTTTTTCTTTATAAGAGTTACCTTGGTCATGGTTTCTCTGCACAGCAATAAAACCCTAAGACAACAAATAGATCTTTGTCAACATGCAGGTATTATTTCTGCTGTTACTTCAAGAGATTTAAAAAGTAGGGCCTTCTACTCTTTTGGAATGAACACAGAAAGCTATGCTGAAGGAAAACAAAAATCATCTCAGTAACAAAACTGAAACTCAGTTTTCTAATCCATTGTCTTAGTCATTGTTCTAATGCTGTGAAAAGATACCATGACCACAGCAACTCTTATAAAACAACATTTAGTTCAGGATTGCTTATAGTTTCAAAATGTTAGTCCATTATCATTTTAACAGCCCTGGAGCTGAAAAATTATATCCTGATCTATGGGCAGCAGAGAGAGGCAGGCAGGCAGGCAGATAGATAGATAGACAGACAGACAGAAAGACAGAAAGACAGACAGACAGACAGACAGAGAAGTATCTCACCTGGTATAGAATTTTGAAATCTCAAAGCCCATGCATGCCCAGTGAAATACTTCCTCAGACAAATCCTAATCCTTCTAAATCCTCATATCCTCATATAATGCCAATGCCACTCCCTGATGACTAAGCATTCAAATATATGATCCTATGAGGGGGGCATTCTTCCTCAAAACACCACATATGTAAACATAGAAGTACTCATTTTCCCAATTTTTATGTAACTCAAAAAAAAAAAAAAACCCATCTCTTAACAGTTAAGAGCCCAGTAAATTTTGATTGAATTTTTTTTTAAAATATGTGAAAGCAGATAACACAGTACCTAGAACATCCCTAGACTCTAAATGTACTTAGCCTGAATATAGTTTTATGAAGTTTTATTTAATATTAGTGTAGTTAGCTGTCATGACTCTGGAATTTTGTGTTTTCCAGGACATCAAGATGGCACTTTATAAACATGGTCAGCTGATTCCTTCTCTAGGAGATGCAAAGTTCAGAAGCCCAATACTCACTGAAATTATAAAAAAGAAGCTTGAATATTATAGAAACGATAAGTAAGAGACACAGTGATAACTGATTCAACGACCTTACTTGTGCATCCTTCCTATTCCCAGTCTGAGGGTTAAGAAACTACTTACTTCTTTTGCTTCTGTTTGTCACCTCAAAAGTTTTATTTCCTGGGTAGTGTCACTATATAACAATTTGCCAAAATGTTTTTCCTTTAGGCTTTCAGTTTCTCTTACAATTACTCTGCTTCCAATGGCAGCTTGAATTGCTATCTTAAACGGTTGTCTAAGGAGAGAATCTTCTAGATCAGTGGTTCTCAATCTATGGGCATGACCCCTTTGGGGGTCACATTTCAGATATCCTGCATATCATATGTTTATATTACAATTCATAACAGTAACAAAATTGCAGTTATGAAGTAGCAACAGAATAATTTTATGGTATGGGGTCACCAAACAAGAGGAACTATGCTTCTTAAAAAAATGCCCAAACTTATTGCTGAGATATTATTAGTACATTGCTGACATATTATTAGTACAAATATTTTTTTAATTTAGAAGTAATTAGTATGAAACCATTTTGAAGGCTACTTGTATTTTACTGATGGACAGTTATGATTAGTCATTTTAGCAAGGCTCGGGTGATAACTTATTGGTTAAAGCTCTGAATGTGTGAGGACTGGCAGTTTGGATCCCCAGAAACCTATAGAAATTAGAGGTGGATGTAGCAGTTCAAGCCTTCAAGGCAAAGAGAAGTGATCCCCAGAGCAAGCTAGCAGGCAGTACTAGTGTGAGCTCTGACTTTAAGAGCCTGATGCTGATAATCTCAGCCGAAGTACTGGGGAACAAGAAGGACTAGAGAATGCGGAAAGGACTATGGCATGGTGATCTCATACTGCTATTTTGACTTTTATTAAGAGAGCTCAAGATTAAGGTAAATGACAGTTATACTTTAGAGCTTTCTTCATTCGGGTAGCAGCCAGAATTACGTAAAACCAAATATGGCAGATCTCGTTCACTGAAGTTTTATAAACCAGACAAATTATTTTAGAAGTATCTGGACCAATTCACAAATAGTTCTTTTCTAGACAGGCTAACCATGTGAAAATAGCTTTTTTTTTTTTCTAGATGATCTTAAACACTTTTTTTCTTTGAGAATTATTTTAATAACAAGAAATATTAGATGCTGGGTAAATTTGTGACTAATTTCAAGAATGTTAAACTTTTCTCTTTGTTCCTATTAGGACTTTAAATACACGTGGAACTTTAGTCTTTGGAATGAGTAATGGTTTGTCTGGCATAATGGCAAACTTAGTTTTCAGAAACAGTTTCAAGGTTAAATGTGAAGCTTTGAAGACCTATGCATCCTTGACTACACTTCCATTTTTGGCTACCATCGTTACTTACAAGCTCTTTGTAACTGATGCTTTGCAATCAGGTAAACTTAAATTCATCAATGTATAATATAGCTATAACAAATTAAAATTACTCATTAACAAATGTTTATAATTCTCAAACATTTGTATATTGTTACATATATATATATATATATATATATGGAGTGGCATGGAACCACCATGTTAGAACAGAACCTGGGTTCTCTGTAAGAGCAGCAAGTGTACATAGTGCTAATCTGTAACTCCAACCCCTCTAATCATTTGTCTTTCTAATTTCTTTTCTAGTATACGGACTAAAAGCGTGCTTGCACTTCCCATCCCACCCCACCTCTCTCTCTCTTCAGGATAGGGTTTCTATGTGTAGCCCTGGCTGTTCTGGAACTTGCTGTGTAGACCAGGATTATCCTCAAACTAGATCCACCTGCCTCTGCCTTTCTAGTGTTGGGATTAAAGGCATGTGACACCATGTTCAACCAGAGGTCTCTTTTTAATGACAGTTACATTCCTGGTAACTAGCATATATAGATATAGATATAGATATAGATATAGATATAGATATAGATATAGATATAGATATAGATATAGATATAGATCTGACACATAGTAAAAAATACATATGTCCAAGAATGTGGCATGATAGTTTAGTATTCTTACTGTGACATTGCTTTTGTAAACAGCATACAGAAGTGTAATGCCAGCATTTGAGAGGCAGAGACATTTGAATATCTGAGAGTTTGAGGCCAGCTTGGTCTACAAGTTCCAGGACAGCCAGGGCTTTTACCCAGAGACATTCTGTCTCAGAAAATAAAATAAAACAAAGAAGGCACACATGAATAGTAATTCTCCGTATGCTAACATACAATAAAGAGTTTCAAAACAAGATGCAGTTAAGCCTGTTAAGTACCAGGCTTTGAATTCCTAACATTCTATCTACTGTTTACCCGTGGTCACAGACAGCAAAGGGAGTGTGCATTGATAAACAGCTTCATTTTAATAGTATCCTAAATCCTAAAGGGAAACTAACTCTTCTCACTTTTAGGTGACCTAAGCAAGGAGAGCTGTATTCTCAGAAGTTCACTGATTGGCGTAGTGTGTGGTTTCTCATATCCCAGTGCTTTGGCTTTTTATAAAAATGGACGTTTGGCAGTTAAGTAAGTCTATCCATTCCTCCTCTTCCTCTTTTCTTTATTAGTGTGTGTGTGTGTGTGTGTGTGTGTGTTGGATTCTGGGGATCAAACTTTGGTCCTCACATTGCGTGGCAAGCATTTTACTGACTAAACAATCTTCCCAGCTTGCTCTCGCTCACGCTCTCTCTCTCTCTCTCTCTCTCTCTCTCTCTCTCTCTCTCTTTCTCTCTCTTGATTTATTTATTTATTTTACATATGTGAGTACACTATATCTGTCTTCAGACACATCAGAAGAAGGCATCGGATCCCATTGCAGATGGTTGTGAGCCACCATGTGGTTTCTGGGAATTGAACTCAGGACCATTTGGAAGAGCAGTCAGTGCTCTTAACCAATGAGCCATCTCCCCAGCCCCGCCCTTTCTCTTTTTAATTCTTTTCTTTTTTCTTTCTTTTTTTTTTTATTGAGGGGATGTGCTGATAAACTCTTCTCTTTTTTTAGCTACAGACTAATCAAAACAAAATAGCCTACTAACATTTAATGTTGCTGTCTACATGATAAACCTGTACTGGAAATGACTAGGAGAAATGAGTAGCATTTGATAGCCATTGTTGACTCTTCCATTTTCAGGTATCAGACTGTTCCGCTGCCACCAAAGGGAAGAGTTATGCTCCACTGGCTACTCCTTTGTCAAACTGGGATGAAAGCAATGGCCATTCCTCTGCTCTTTCAGACATTAATAGGAATGTTTAATGGCTTACATCACTATCGTGTGTGTGAAAAAACACATGCAAGACCTGTGCCTGATGATTAACGAAAGACTCAATGGAGCCAGTTCAGTGGAATGAACTTCTTTATAATACGGACTTTGGCACTGGTCTAAGAGTGAAAAGTAACTCTGCTACTTTTGCCTAGTATATATCAGATACTCAGTAATTATAAATGTTAAACAAAAACAAGTTTCTTCTTTCTTTCTTCATTGTATATAGGAATGGGTTTGGAACTCAGATCTGACAGTACAGATACAGTGAGTATCTGGTATGCATCACACACTATGTGTATAATAAGAAATGATCCCTAAAGAAAGACTTCTTAGAAGAGGAATAAGAAATATGAACACGTGTTACAAGATAGCATGAGGATACACACATACTTTGAGGGAACTGAGACTAACTGTTAACTAGGCAGACAATGTTTCAGGGGAAAGTAACATGAGCTAAATGTTAAAGGAGGAATTGGAAGGTTATAAGAAAGGAAAAATGTGGGAAAGTATAGAAGGTGAGAGCAAGCCTGAGACAACCCCCAGTTCAGCACCACAGGGCCCAGGTGGGCAGACTATGTCCAACATGACCCCTGCCTGGGCAGAGCATAGCACTCCTGAGATAGCCCTAAAGGTTCTAGGTGCCACTAAGATAAGCAAGTAAGTAGTAGAGAGGTGGATGAGAAAGAGAAACAGGATGCATTCACAATGAAGACAGGCAGAACTGGAGACCTGAGGGTAGTGAGGAACAACCCAATGTGAGTAGCTAGTGATGCCACCTAAGGCTATGGTGAGGTCCTGGCCCATGCAGCTACCAAGGGCCATGTCTGGGTCCAAGGCTCGGCAGCAGTAGAGGGTCTGTTACCACCAAAGACTAGTGGAGTTCTCTGGTCCAGGCTGCTGCCTGGGGCCATGTTGGTTGCCTGAGGGCTGTGCAGGCTCCACCCCTCACCTGGGCATCCTGGGAGAGCTGGCCCAGAAAGCATGAGAGCAGAAACGCTGGCCCCACACCTCACCAGTTGCAGGACTTAGGAGAATATGTCCTGCATTTAGCCCAGAAAGCAAGGTAGAGCTAGTCCTGGTTGCTAGGATTGCAGTGAGCCAGGGCATGAGAGCAAGAAAGCTGATTCTGCCCCTTGCAACATTGAGTGAACAGCTGGGGGAGTGCTGGAGAGCTCTCTGGAGTGGCATAGGTGCAAGGGAGCTGATGGACTGACCATCTCAGCTACCAACCAGGCCCAGATCCAGGGCTTTGAGACGGGCCACACCATTATCTACCCCATCTATGAACTGCTGGAGTGCATGAAGAGGGCTGGTCCAAAGCTGCAGGATCTCCATAACATGGGGCAACAACAGAATATTTGAGAGGAGTCTTAATGAAGATCCAGAATGGACCGTGTAGCAGAAGCCACACACCTCACACCAGACCAGTGACTCATTGTAATAAACATGTGAAAGTAAAGAAGTGTAGACAAAAGGGTACATTGTGGGACACAGTATGACACTACAGCCTCCACAAAGAGATTTTTTTTTCTTTTGTCAGGAGGTCGCAAGGGAAGAGTGCATACAAAAGGACGATGAGTGGAATTGGGGTGCACGGTATGAAATTCACAATCAATAAAACATTAAATAAAATGGAGAATGCATGGAGGTCCTTGTGTTCACAAATAAACACACTGGGTTGTTTCTTCAAAGGGAGGAATGTATAACCTGTTTTAAATGTTCTCCATAAAGGGGCCACTTCAATTTACAGTGAGTCATTCCCCCTGTGAGGAAAAACAAAAACCAAATTGTGGAAGTAACCAAGCTTCAGGCTCGTAGCAGTGCCGCTGCCTAACTCAGGCCATGTCAGCAGACTCCTCTCCCCACTGGGCCAGAGATGGGCAGCAGAGCTGGAGGGCTCTGAATTCTAGTCACACAGGAAGGCCAGCCCTGAACACACTTAGCTTAGTACCCACAAGAAGTGGCTTCAGAGTCTATTTACCTGGCTTTGCCAAGATGTGTTCAGCTGACAGTTTTTTTAATGGTCCTGCAATATATTACTGAATTCCAGATTGCAAAATAATCAACAGGGATTTCATCCCCCCTTTTTGGGCTCTTTTTGCATTAGCTTCTATGTGCTTCCAGTTACCAACGCAAGTAGTTCCTTGTTTAGGAAACCAAGGGTTGAATTTTACAGTCACTTACAAAATGCAGAGCTATTGGTCTTAATAATTTGTCTCTCTGGATCTTGACAAACATCTCAATAACTGTATAAAATGCTTTACCCCAGAAGACTGAAGAGAACCCATGCTTATTTCCCTCTGTCAGTTACAGTAGGGAACCTTTGAGTAAGAGGACTCAGTACTCTCCACTTCTATTTACAGAAAATGTTTTCTTACCTTCTCCAAGAGTCAGGCCCTACACATTGGGCAGCCGTTGTAGGGGTCTCTGTGACATCAGAGTGATGGTCCAACAAGGTAACGATCCAAGTAGGCGATTCAGTTCAGCATGACTCAGTAGCTGGTGTTGGTTCAAACCTCAAGAGTCTGACTGTGTGTGGTTTATCTCAGGTATATTTAAGCACAGCACAATTTGGTATAAGTTTTTTAGTGATAATCAACTCAATTCCAAATGCATAACAAAGCTTAAGACATGACTACATCAAAACTCTTTGTAAAGTATAGGTGACATCTTTCATAAAGATAGGTCCTAATAGATTGGCTGAGGAAAGCAAGCTCCTAGGGGTCTTAGGGAGGATTCAGTGTGGTCTTGGCCACACAAATAGCACAAAGGTTACCAGGCTATTAATCATGTCCACTTCCAGCCTTCTGGGTGAAAAACAGTATACATCTCTCCCTTTGAAGAGACCATGTGTTTAACATTACCAGTTCTCAACCTGTGGGTCATGACCCCTTTGGGAAACTTCTACCTCCAAAATTATTTACAATTCATAACTAGCAAAACTACAGTTATTAAGTAGCAATGAAAATAATTTTGGGGTGGGGAGGTAACCACAGCCTGAGGAACTATATTAAAGAGTCACATCATTGGGAAGGAGGAGAACCACTGCCCTTGTGTTATCTCTGAACATAAAGACATCTATGTCTCCTACAGGAAAACATCCCTCTGCTTTCTGCCCTGAATCAGTATACTAAGCATGCTCTTATTTACACAAATTGTCTACTTACAATTTCAATATCATACATCTATATGGCATATTAAAAACCAGAAGTGTAATGATTCAATCACTGCTCTCAAGAAGGACAAAATCTAAAGAATTCACAACACCTCTTATAGAATCTGCTAAGACATTCCTCAACTGTGTATTTATCTTCATTCTGAAAATAAACACTGATGAGAAAAGTTATGGGATAAAATCCCACAGGTCATTCTTGTATATGATTTTGTTAGAAACTGATAACACTGGAAATTCAACTGGGTTGGCCTTTCCTCATTTCCTCTGCCATTTGAAAGCTGAGTCACCAGACCATACTTACCTACTTCAGACTGTCTTTTCTAGGACTAGAGAAATGGGTCAAAGTTTAAGAGTACTGTTGCTCAAACATGAGGACTATAGTTGAGATCCCAACACCCACATAACAAGCTAGACATGAGCCCATGCATGCCTCTAACACTAGTGCTGAGTGGGGCAGAGACAAAAGAAACCCTGGATCCTATGTCTACCTGCCTTGCCAAAAACCACAAAGTCCAATTCAGTGAGACCCTGGTTCAAAAGGAAGACACCTGATACACCAGGTGTTAGTGCGTGAACACAGGCAAACACGCACATGTGCACACACACACACACAAACATGCTTGTATGCATATTTTCTATAATCAAAAATGGCCTGTTAGGCCTCAGCCCAAAGGTGAAGTTGAATTAGTCATGGAAAGCATCAGGGTTCTAGGGGCAAATAGCAAGAATGTGCTGGATCAAATCCCAGCTTCACTACTGACCATAGGATGACTTTCAGTAAGCTACTTCACAGAAATGAGGATTAAAACTCACATGCATCATTAAACAGGGTAGAGAGATCAAAACAGTACCCAACTCTTAGAAAGTCTGTTAGCTGCTGTCAGTCTATTTGAGATACTGAAAGAAATTGTTACCAACAGGCTTATAAGCAGCAGGATGTTTTCACAGGATGTGAAGGAAGAGAAATCCAAGATCAAGGAACCTGCTGTTTTGGTGCTGTATTGGCTAGTTGTATGTCAGTGTGACACAAGCTACAGTCATCCTAAAGGAAAGAACCTCAATTGAGAAGATGCCTCCATAAGAGGCAGTATATACCAACTATAGGGTATCTTATTAGTGATTGATGGGTGCTGGGGGTCAGATCACTGTGAATGATACTATCCCTGTGCTGCTGGTCCTGAGTGTTGTAAAGAAACAGACTAAACAAGCCAAAATGAGCAAGCCAGTAAACAATATCCTCCATGGCCTCTCCATCAGCTCCTGTAGCCATGTTCCTACCCTGTTTGAGTTCCTGTCCTAACTTCCTTTAATGATGAACAGTGATTTAGAAGCATAAGCCAAATAAACTCTTCCCCAAGATACTTTGGTCATGGTGTTTAATCACAGCAATTGTAACCCTAAGACAGGTGTCTAGGGAAGGCCTGCTTTCTGTATCAAAAATGGCTCCTTTTTATTGTGTTATTTCATGAGGATGGAGCAAACAAGGTCTCTGGAGTCTCTTGTATAAAAATACTAATCTTATTCCTAAGGGCAAAGTCCTAACTACATTCCAAAGACCCACTTTCTAACACTATCACCACAGAGGTTGCATTAATTACTTTTCTATTAATAATACTGTGGTGGTTTGAATGTGCTTTGCCCAGAGAATAGCACTATTAGGAGGTGTGGCCTTGTTGGAGTAGGTGTGGTTTGTTGGAAGAAGTGTGTCACTTTGGGAATGGACTTTGAGACCCTTCTAGCTGCCTAGAAGACATCTCCTGTTTGCCTTCGGAACTAGATGTAGAACTCCCAGCTCCTCCAGTGCCTTGCCTGCCTGGATGCTGCCAGGCTTCCTGTCTTGATGATAATGGACTGAACTTCTGAACCTGTAAGCTAGTCCCAATTAAATGTTGTCCTTTATACGAGTTGCCTTGGTCATGGTATCTCTTCACAGCAATGGAAATCCTAAGACAAATACATATATTTAATATATAATATTATACATTATAATATATAATATGTAGTAATATAATAATAAACACATGATTAAGGCAACTTGTACTAGAGTTTGTTTGGGCTCTAGAAGGTTAGAGTACATGATGGAGGGACAAAGGCAGGAACAGGAAGCTGAGAGCTCACATCTTGAATGTAAACATGAAGCAGAGAACAGCAACTGGGAAGTCGTGGGGCTTTTGAAATCTCAAAGCCTGTTCCCAACAACATACTTCTTCCAACAAGGCCACACCTGCTAATCCCTGCAAACAGCACCAACAGTACCACCAACCAGCCTCGAAGCTGTAAGGTTCCTGAGCTTGTGTCTCAGGATGATACCCTTCCCTTGGGACACTGTCCCACCTCAGAGCTGTGTAGTTCCTGGGCCAGGTCCCAGGATACCCTTCCATTGGAGCAGAAACACAGTGGACACACATGGGAGGCCTTTCTTATAGTAAAACTAATCAAGTTTGGGGAATAAATATGTTTATATTAAAGTAGATTTTATAATAAAGAGTATTACCAAGGGACGAGGAGGATATTTCACAATGAAACAAGGATCATTGGTCCTTTATTCATATAATAACAGAACTTGACCATGTATGACAATCTGAAAAGAAAACGAAATTTTCCTATAACAGTTGGAGAGTTCAATAACATGTTAACAGAAAAGTTGGTATAAATTAGGAAGGATGAAGAACACTCGAGCAACACTGTCCCCTGGGCATAGTGCCATGTGCCTGTATTCCCAGATGTTCCAGAAGCTGAGAGAGAAAAATCGTTTATATTCTCAAGAGTCTCAGGCCACATGGGTAACACAGACCCCACCTCTACAAGCACAAAACCACCAAAGGAGCATAATCACCCAGTTTGTCTTAATTGTTGCCTTCGGGAACTCTTGACACAACAGGAGAGTACATATTCTTTTCATACACACATGAAAACCAGTTTGGACCAGAACCTGCACTATAAAAATCAATATATTTTTAAAGAATTCAGATCTTATGTATGTTCTCCAACCACAAGAGAATTGAATCAGAAATTTTAAAATAGATTAGGAAACCAAGACACTTCTAGATAGCCCATAGGTCAAGAAACCTAAGAGAAATTACAAGACCTTTTAACTAAATGAAATTTTTTTGGGGGGGAGTTGGTTTTTCAAGACAGGGTTTCTCTGTAGCCCTGGCTGTCCTGGAACTCACTCTGTAGACCAGGCTGGCCTCGAACTCAGAAATCCACCTGCCTCTGCCTCCCAAGTGCTGGGATTAAAGGCGTGCGACACCACCTCCAGCGAAAACATTTTTTTTTTAAATAATTTTTTAATTTAAATTTAAATTTCAAAGTCTGTGAAGGCAAAGAGGTCCTTAGAAAGGAATTTCTGACAATAAACACATACCAAAGAGCAAAATGGTTTCAAACCAATAACCTCATCTATGCATATGCAAAACTAGGAATAAAAAGAAAACTTGTATAGAAAATAGTAAGTAGCAGAGAAGAAAAATCCAAGTTGAAAACATAAAATCCAATATTTAAAAAAACAACGAACAAACAAAAAATTATTTAAGAAGATGAAAATAATTATAATCAATTAGCCAGATTGATCAAGCATCAAAGATTCAGAAAAACACTGTCAAGACATATGAGATCACTGCAAGATCCACAGATATTAAAAACATAAGGAAATGTTTATGAATAGTTTAATCCGATAAACTTGAAAATTTATACCAAATGGACATTTCATTATGTCCTGAGAAAAGTTTTGAAGTTCAATCTAAAAGATATCTACAAGTAGAACAGCCAAATATCTATTATAGATGCTGAATTTATATTACAATCCTCCCAACCAGGAAAACTCTGGGCTCAGAAGTCTTCTGTAATGATTCCACCAAACATTCAGCAGATATCAAAAGGATACAAATGCTCCCAAAAAGGTGAGAAGTGAACAATTGCTAAATTACACTTACCCTAATAAGTCAGCTTTACCCTAATCCCAGCACCGGACAAGGAAAGTGTAAGAAGGACTGGGGAAAAACGCTCAGTGCTTAAGAGCAATTGCTGCTCCTGCAGAGGACCCGGATTTGGTTCTACAGGGATTTGGTTCCACAGGAATCTGAGTAAAGTCTTGTTTTATTTATTAATTTATTATTTATTACTAGAATTGAGTTGATACCTCTCGGATCAGGAGTCTTCCGGGACAGGGATCTACTCATTCTTCTGATAAAATTCCAGGATTCTCAGTTTAGTAAGCGTCTTTATAGTCTATTCACAATTTTACAAAATAACCAGGAAAAGAATTTTGTCCTTTCCTGTTTTACAGATGCAGATGAGAACTGAGACAAGCTCCTAACATTGGTTTCCAGTGGTGCTGACTTTCACCTTAGGCCCCGCCCTGGCTGTTTTGTTTGGAAAGCACACTATACATAGACCAGGTTGGTCTGGAATTGACAGAAATCTCCCTCCCTCAGGCTATTGAATTCTGGGATTAAGGCATGCGTTATCACGTCCCGCTCCCTCATTTCCGAACGGTTACTTTTTCAATACATCCGCCTAACCCTGTTTCACATAAGCAGTGTTCTGGAGGACACCGGGGATGCTGAAGCCAAAAACAAGCGCTCGCTCTGCAACAGTTCACGTTCTGTTGGAAGCCACCCACAGCACAACATGGCACAAAGACCTGACGATCCAAGCAAGAGGAGCAAAAAGTCCGCCTCAGGCTAACTTCAGTGCCAGAGCTGACTTCACCAGCCGGTAGCCGAGCGGCTGCCACGCGACCCGCGCCAGGAATGGGGGACTCGGACGTCGGGCTGCGTGCCCAGACGGGGTGGTGTCGAGCACCCAGCCACCGACAGATGGCTGTTTTTTGCAGGCTCTACTCGGGATAGGCTAGTGAACCCACCATCCCTCACCGCGAGTCCCCAGTTTTTCGTCTCCCGGACCGGAAGCCCTTGGACAGGAAACAGAGGCGGAGACAGAGTCACGTGTAAGCCAAAGATGGTGCCCTGGCGACCCTAGCGAAGGTTGTGGTAGACTCGGGCGCGGAAGGACCTGGGCAAGCACGGGCGGCTGGGAAAGCGGCATTAAGCTGCCGTCATTCTGCTGAATGGTGAGTAGCTGTGCCACTGTCGCGCTGGGAGAGGCGCGGGGTGGCCACGAGGGAGGGGGAAGCTGTGTGTACTGAGCCGGTCTTCACTTTCCATCCCCGAGGGAAAGACCTGGCTGAATTTATAGAGTTTAATTTCAGAATTATTGTCAATTTACAAGGTAACCTTGGCTAAGTTTAATTTTCCGATGCTCAGGTTTTATGCAGAAACTTTCGGAAATCTTTGTAGTATTTCAAGGTCTCATTGTCTTTGATGGGGATTTATTAACTGAGAAATAATACCAGGAAGAAGAAACAGAACTTGAATCCTGGGAACCTTACCTAAACTTCTAAATCTGCATTGTACTTTTGAGGTTAAATTTTAAGTCAAGATTTATGGAACTTGGCACATGCAGCGTTTTCCAAGTCAATTCTGTATATATATAACAGGTACCCAAGGTTTGGTAAGACATTGGTCCAGTGTTGTTGCAGGTAAGTACGAATGTTGACCCAAGACAGTAATTTATATCAGGTTATTTCTGGGTTTTGGTTTATTGCTACTACTGTTTTATCTTTCGAAATGGAGTACATTCAGGAACTCACAACCCTCCCTGCCTCAGTTTCTCAATATTGCAGGCGTCACAACCCTCCTGTCTTCCTGTCGCAGCTTCCCAGTACAGGTGTCGCCCCAGGTGGCAGACCTTTGCTTTTCTTGTCACCCAGAAGTATGTTTTTAAAGAGCCAAATCTACACAAAAACTAATCCATTCTTCTACCCTGATAGTCATCCTATGTGTATACTGGCCTATGGGCCATTTTCTGTCTACAGGGTCTGTTCACGTGTGTACTGTGCCTGCATAGGCCAGAAAAGGGCATCAGATCACCCTAGGCCTGGAGTTACAGGTGTAAGCTTCGATGTGGGTGCTAGGACTCGAACCTGGGTCCTCTGGCACAGCACATGCTCATAACTCTTCAGCTATCTCTCCAGCCCTATATATTTTCATCGTGTGTGTGTGTGTGTGCGCGTACATGCGTGCTCCTGTCTAAGTATGGGCTACTGCAAATGCTTGCAATGTCCGTGAAGGTAGATGAGGTAGAAGAGGATTCCAGTTCCCTGGAACAAGTTGAAGCTGCAGATGGAACCATTGTCCTACTGAGCCATCTCTCTAACCCTTGACGCCTAATTGTCTTTACAAAGTGGTTACACTTAAAATACAATTTAAGAGTTCCACCAGCAGCAGGTCACAGCTCTGCTTCCAAGTGAAGTTTCCTAATTTTAACTACCTGTGTACCTAATGACATCGCTAGATGATCTTAGTTTTCCACCTAATGTTTTAGTCAAGGTTTACTGGCTGTTGGTTTTTCTCATGGTGTGAAGCTCTGTTACATCATCCTCGTGCCTCCCCCTGCCCCCCACTTGTCTAGTTAGCACAAGTTCTTTAGCTTTTGTTTTCCTGTGGTTAAGTTTTTCATGCAGCTCTGCTGGCCTCAAATTCCAGTATCATCAAGGATAGCCCTGCGCTGATCCTGCTGGGCCTGCCCCCCAATTGTTGCAACTGTAGGCCTGTCACCATGTCTGAATTAAATCATTTCCTATCTGTCTCATGCCTGTAGTAATTGCTTAGGAAATCCAGATTGTGGAGTGTCTTAGAAACTTAGGAGCTACTTTTCATGTTCAGGTTTCTGTTTTGCTGTATTGGAGGAGGGGAATCTTTTATTGCATGCTATATATACATTGACCTTTGAGATTATAAGGTTCATCTACAACTCTTATAAAATTATGCATCTCAGAAGACTTTTTCTAGATATGATTGTTTTTTTTAAATGGGACTGTTATGTTTTTTAGGTCCAAGATGGAAAGTCATAAACCAAGTACTAGCAAAGATGATTTAATATTTAATATCATATCCAGAAAAATTAAACAACTTCCAGAATCAGACAGGTAAGATTCCTTTGTGTTAAAATATCTTTACCAAAATTTGAAGGATTATACATAAATAACACAGGATACCAAAGGAAACTGAGCTGTATTTTTGCTTTGATGAAAAAAGCAAAAACCCTGAAGCCCAAAGATACTACACTACCATTTTGTGTGTTGTATAACTCATTCAGGTTGATTCTGCCCAGTCATGAGACCTCTAAGAGGAGGAAAAGGAGCTAGTCTAGGAAGAACAGAAACAGGATCATAGAGAAGTGACAAAGCCAGGACCTGTCATATTTGAGGAAACAGTGTTATTGAAGCATACAGAAGGTATGCTATAATAGGATTTCAAGCAGCAAAAAAAAATGGATCCAACTAACTTTACTGTCTATTCCAGTCAGTTTGGGTAATAGATTTAAAGCAGGTAAGAGGCACTAGCAAAGTAGGTACAGACAGCTGAGATAGAAGATGTGAAACATTACTGTAGCAACTGAACTATCTTCAGATGTGAAGTCACACCAGTTCCACTTTGGTTGGCACTTAGCATCTTATAGAACCCAACCTGTAACTGAGCAGTAGTTAAGAACTTGATAAATCTCAACTGCTGTGTATCCCTTACCACCACCCCTACATAGACACCCCCATTTAGTTGTTTCCTGAGACACAAAACAGAGCACTTAGTAGGGGAAGCTGTAATGACTTGTGTAAGAAACGAAGATAACAACTGAACAAAGGAAGAGAGCAGGCTCCCAGTGGGATCCTCAACAAATCAACCAGGAGCACTGGGAACTAAGTTGTAACTCAACTAAGACTTAGCTTGCAAACAATACAAATGTTTCATTTTAAAACCACAGCAAATTACAGTTTAGTTGGGAGATAACCAAGTGTTCTTTTCAAGTTTCGGCTCCACTATTTCTGAGCATGGTTAAAATAGGAGTAAACGTGCTCCAGTTCCCATTTCTTTAACCCCTACAGAATCCAGGCTTCTCACATTTTGGCTGTTGTTCTTTAATAGCTTTCTAATTTCCTGAGCTGTCTTTAGACTTCTGAAAACCTTAACTTCAGGCTCTTCTCATGTAGCCAATTGTGAGAACCTCCAAAGCAGAATGAGCTTTCCTTGTGTCTTTAGCATCAAGTCACCTTTACACAACTGGTTCTCAGTAAATGAAATGAAAGCACGATCTTACACAATGCATGATGCTTCAGCAGTGATGACCTAGAAAAGCTTTAAAATAAGCAAAAAATACAGAAGGTAATGAAGGTGAAGAAATGGGAAACATGAAAATAACCCATACTGCAGCACACAAAACAAGGAGTGGAAACCAGACTGAATTGTAAACTGAAGAGCTTATTCAAATTATACTATATAGTTTTAGGTAAGCACAGAGAACATGTTTTGGCTTAAAATTCATTTATCTCAAATTACTAGTTAAAACTTTCAACAATGAGCTACTATAAACTGCCTAGTATAGTCTCACTGTAATGTTAGTGCCCAGACTCCTAATCTGGACATTAATACTTGAGGGAAAAGTAAAAGGAAACACACTAACTGTACTACTGAAACAGTTGGCTATCCATCTGAAGTTGTTTAAGTCGGTAATTGATAAACAGTACTACCTTACAATGTGTTGTGCTCTGTAAGTATCATGAGAGCTCAGAAGAGCCAGGCATCTTCCTTTTCACAGCTGTTTCCTGTTATATAATTTAGGGCAAAGTTCTAAACAGTTCTTCACTAAAATCACAAAATGCATACATAGCTAGTGCCATTGTGTCCTATATGCATTACCCCAATTCAAAAACCTTTTTTGAATAAAAATGTAGATATAAAGACAAGGATTTCTTTGGTTTATGATCCTGTAAGGGGCAAGTTTGTCTGATTCTCCCCAGGGTGCTGATAACTTTTGTAACATACCAGAAATAGAGAACTTACCCTAATTTTGGGAACAGGTTATTATTTCCCTCCTCCTCAGGAATGTGCTTGAATATGGATCAGCATATATTGGACTTAATGCTGCTTTTGGGGGCCTAATAGCAAACAGTCTGTTTCGGCGACTCTTGAACGTGACACAAGCTCGAATAACTTCTAGCTTACCAATGGCTGTGATCCCATTTTTGACAGCAAATCTGTCCTACCATGGTTTTGTAAGTTTACCTTTGACTACAGGTATGTTTTATTTCATTATCACCTAAGTTTGCGTTGGTGCATACTAACCATAGCTTCATTCAAAAATGAAAATATTAGAAGTAGCTGTGGGCTATAATGAAGTACTTAGGGAAGATCAAATCCTATGCAACAACTGATTCACATTAGGTCTGCAACCAACCAGAGTACATACATACACAGCAGTCACACTTCCCTATCTAAAGCATTCTCAGTGCTACCTTTGTGTCTTGTTAATTTGCACATTATATGCAAGTTTTCTTTTTTAAAAATCTATTTCCAAATATGAGTGTTTTGTCTGAATGTACATTTGCACCAGGTAGTGGTGCTGGATCTCATGGACTATAGTTACAGATAATAGTAAGCTGCCACATGGGTGCTGGGAATCGAATTCAGCACTTTTGCAAGAACAGCCATTGCTCTTAACTGAGTTCTGTCTCCAGCCCTGTATGGAAGCTCTTTAAAGTCAGAGTATGTTGTGGTAATACAACTCTAATCTCTGAAGTACTATGTGCATGTGTAGTATTTAGCAAAAAGAGAAACATTCGAGCTTTATTTCTGTACCATGTATCCTGAATGAGTATTCTGTGTTGTGTGTTCTGTTATATATGATCCTTCTGATTAAAAACAAAGATACCATCACAAGGGCCAAGGAGGTCAATTTTGCATTTTCTCCTAAATACTGATCCAAATTTCTGATAATCCAGTCAAGATTTGTTTTTCTGTTTATCAGTATTTCCTATCCAAGGCCTTACTTAATACATGCTAAGCCACACCACCTAGCTACAGTCTATCCTCTAAAATTACAATTTGCAACATCATTTTTGCTGTCACTGAAAATAAAATGTGAACCTTATATTCTTCACATTTGCTTAAATATCATGATCATCGCTTATTTCCTAGGTGAGTTGAACTGTGAAACCTGTACCACGATGCGGGGTGCACTAGTTGGTTTTGTGCTAGGTGGTCTGTACCCTATCCTTCTGGCTATACCAGTGAATGGGGGCCTTGCTGCCAGGTAGGACTGTTTTATTTAAAAACCTTCAATTATATAACTACCTGAGGAACTCTGAACTTAAAACAGCAAATATATTCTCATGTTAAGTTATTTAGGCCAAAGGCAGTGTTTCTCTCCTAAGGAGTTTTTAAGATACTCTGTCATGCTGTGCCTCTTGGTGTTTAGTTCAGGTCACTAAACTTTGTGTATTAAATGCTTGCTACAAAACAAGCCAGTGTTAGTACTGTAGCTCTAGCATTACAGCTGTGCCATATAAAGTATCATTGAGAGTTTGCACATTTGTCCTAAAGGAATAAAAATGCTATCAGAAAACTGCTCCCTTTAAGCCTTCCACAATTCCAGTTACTCTGAATTCTTGTAGCTATCTATTCTGTGTACCTCCGGAGGTGAATTAGAGAAAGAGGCACAAAAAAACAGAACCATTTTTTAAGACTAAGACACAAAAGAGAATGGCAGTAATCAAAGTGCCTATGAAACCAAACAATGAATATATGCCAATAAAAAAGACTGTATCAACATTTACAATAAGACTTACAATGGATTTATGTTTAATCATCAATATGCTTTCTTACAGGTATGAATCAAGCCCTCTACCACAGAGGGGAAGCATCTTCAATTACTGGATTACAGTTTCTAAGCCTGTCTTTAGAAAAATGTTATTTCCTACTTTACTTCAGACTGTGTTTGCAGCATATCTTGGGTCTAAACAATATAAACTCCTCATAAAGGCCCTTCAGTTACCTGAACCTGACTTAGAAATTCATTGATTTAAAGCAAGTATGTACAACAAAAATAAAATGGTGAAAATAATCGGTCTGCAATTTAAACTAAGACTTGTAGTTTTTCACAAGGTACAACCCTGACCTGCAATTAAAAACTACACACAAGGTGGAACTCCAATAAAAGCTACCAAAGGGGAATAGTTTTGAGGCTGGGAGTGTAAATTAGTGGCAGATTAACTTTAACATGCATGAGGCCTGGGTTTAATACCTAGCTCAAACAACAAAAATTCAGTTATTTCTCTAGTTCGCCTAATGCTGTTTCTTATCCATTCCTAATACCACTCCCTTTACGTTAAAGCATTTAGTTTGGTATAAAACACATGAAGAAACATTAACTACATAGCAATTATCAACAGTCCTCCCAAAGCCAAGCAGGAAGGAAAAGTATTTTTTTCTTAACTTGGGGTGTTTCCTCATAAAGGACTAATCCTGGCCTATATCCTTGTGAAGCTACAGAATTTCCAGTTATCTTTGAAGTTTCTACCTATTATGGTTCTTTAGATTTTCAGGACTTGACCTCCCTCCTCCTGCCATGCACGGTGCTGGGCAAGTTAACTTACCTGAGTTACCCATTAGAGTAACCTCGCTCATTTTATTTCTCTAGCACAGCACCAGCTTTACCCTTACTGTCAATTCTGTTTTCTGAAGTTATGTGGGGTCATTTCCTCAGATCCTTTATGTTTCTGGAGTGATCTACTGTATTCTTCAAAATTGTTTCATATCCTTCTTGTTTAATCTACTCCTTTGGAATTGGAATGAACACTGTCCAACAATTCCTGTGATCACAAATACCTACCTGCACTGTTAATATCCACTAGCAACACATTGCTTCTAAGATCACGAAATGTGGATACGGTCTTAGTAATACACATTAGATCAATTCTCTTTAGCAAGCTAGTCACCACAGATGAGAATACCAACGTCTAAAACCATACTATGATTTCATTCATAGTACATCTTAACTATTCGTTCTAAATACTGCATCTTGTTGGTTTAGAAAAGGCAGCTTTGGACATGTTAAATAGGATTTTATTGAAAGAAAAAAAAAATACCCAGGTATGCCTAGCAATTGTGAAGAAAAAGCAGGGCCATTCTCTCAGTTTGAGGCTAGTGATTTCTAGTCCAATACAAGACCCTTGTCTCCATCAACAAAACAGGCCACTACTAAAATTTTAGTCAAATTTAGCAGTTTTCAGAATGCTACAATTTGTTCTTTCAAAAAGCACATGAAAATATATTCTCTATCCAGTTTTTTTTTTTAAGTATAATTATGAGGGAAGGAAGTTTCCAAGAGAAAAGAAAAGTGTATCTTTCTCTGGGTTAGTTATGTGATTTCTTTTGCTTTCTTTCTAGAGTTCCCAAGATTTAGTATGCTTTACTTTTAGAACTACAATGTGAAAACGTGTTTTGTATGATTGCCTATTTTACAAGGAATAGCAAAAGCAAAGGCTTTCTGATACAAAGCTGCCCACCTACATTCTCGCTTTTACTTAATGTATAATTCAATTGATCAAGGTAAAAATAATTTATTAAATTACATTAGATTTCTTAAGCAATACAGATGGTTTATAATTAACTTAGTAATTCAAAATCCAGTGATACAACCAAGCTGTTTGATAAGTGCAAACTGTTTACTATGCTTAAAACTATCCCAGGACTTTACTCCTAACACACTAGCTATAAATGTGTTTAATCTTTTCCATCACAAAAGGATTCATGAACCTCTTCCCTCTGCTACATAGTCAACTAAGTCTTCCTTTTAACTAGCAGAAATGGGCAACTAAGCAATAAACTTGCTTAGCCTATTGCTACAAGTCTACCAAAGAAAAACAAAAAAACTGTTCAGAAGACAAATACATGACATATCAAAACCTAAGGAAACTTCTTTCTTTGTAGCTCAGACTTAACAATGCCTCACTGAGGAAAATGGTTAAGATTTCCATCTAGTTAAAGTAGACAGATGATTAAACCTACCTTGAATCTTGCAGTCTGCTCTGACTAGGCACATGGCTATAAGAGTATTCAGATTCATTATATCTAAAGATATGTGTGTACACATATTATTCAAGTCCAAAATCTAGTACAGTAAGCCACAAAGGTATAGGAATTTGACCCTAAGAGGATGATACAAAATTGAGAACATTTTTGTGCTACAGTAAAATTCAAATTGTTACACGGGCAGAACTACAATGTACTAAACATAGTGACTGTATCTATAAATTAGTTCTTACAAAAAAATAGTATTATAAAACAATAAGGGTGACTGGTTAAATATTGAGCCTACACATGATGGTATTTAAATTCTTGTAGTAGCCTTTTTAATTCCTAAGTAAATAAACGGAGTAGGGGAGAACTAACCCAGAAGCACAATAAAAATATAAATAAGATGAGTCTCGAAACTTAGAAATCAACTTACAAAGAAGGGGAAAACACATGCAAATTACCTATTCAATGTTGAAGAACCATTTATTTAGTTAAGAAAAATGATCTCTACCTTCAGAATGCCTCAACCAGATAACTGCGTATTATTACACTTTAGTGAATTATCCACACTATTCTGTCAGGGTTGTATTCAAGGTCTGTACTATAGGAGTCACTTTAAAGTCACTTTAAAGAGAAGTCTGTGCAAAGTCCCTTTACTCTTTGGCTTTCTGGGCACTGAACATGTAGACGAATTAAAAAAAAAAAAAAAAAAAAAAGAGCAATCTGAATAGACTTTGTGTATCAAAGTTACAGTGTAATTAACACTACTTCCTATCATCTCCCTTTTCTATCTTGCGTATTTCCCAAATGAACCAAAAAGTAACTCAATCTAGGCCAGATGAAAGATGCATTAGCACAGTCCAACAATAATGAAAAATAATTGGGTTCTAAGTGCTTTTTTACTTATGAAGTTAACCATTATCCAGAATATAAAGATCCTTACAGAATACTACAGAAATTTTATCACAGAACAGTAGAAACTTTATCATTCATCAGAAACCTCAACACATTCAACGAGATCAAGTACTCAAAACATCCAAGATGCCAAACCCTGGGATTGCACACATGCTCATGATAACCTAAATTAGCACCCACACATTATTGGAATCACTTTTTCAAAACATACAATCAATGCATCTATTTTAAAACACTAATCTTTTAGTTAAGGACTTTATTCTACTCAGCAAGGTGTCTGTCTTCCAAAGCGGCTCTTTACATTCCAGAATACAAACTCACAAGGTTTGTGATCACTGCTAGCCTATTTATGTCATTCTAACCCACTAAGTCTAATGCCACAAAATGTCCGTGATTGTGTAAAAATCTAATGTTTCTTGATGAAACACTATAATTCTCTTCTCCAATGGTCACAGTTTTTTAAAAGTATGCAATAAATTTAGTGTTACTGCCATGAATGGAAAAAAAAATGTAATTTTGTTCCAAAAATTAACTTAGTCTCATGTATTTCTATTAAGTCTTTCAAGCATTCCAGAGAATCTTTTCATATCTCCATTTCTGGAAAGTGTAATCAGTATAGAAGTAATTTGGGACCTTGAAAATGGCATTCATGTTTTTCAGCAGATGCCAAATTTTTGACCGACATGGCTCCCACAATTACTGTTACCATCAGTCCAGTCAGTTAACAGGTTGTAGGAAAAGATTCGTTTTTGCAGATACTGCTAAGCTGTTTAAAGAGAAGAGAAAGAGATTAATTTAGCGAGTATGAAATGTACAGATATTTAAAATATTTTGAATACTTTGTTGGATATATCAGAGGTGTGACTACATTTTTTAACAAACATACTTTTAAGTATGGTTAAAAAAAGGACAAAAGCTTAAGTCACTATGATAGAAATACTATGCCAATATGTGTTAGTCAATTAATGTATGAATATTAACTACCATAGGAAGAGAGGTATTTAAAAGCTACATTTTTTTAGGTTTTCTATCATTTTTACATGGGTACAAATCAGGAATAAAACCTGAAAGTTTCCCAAATAGTAAATTGTTCTCAACCATCACAGTAAATACACACAAACCTGAAAATTTCAAAGCAATCTGTTTTATATTTCAGAACTCTATGAAAATACTAATTATTCACAACACAATTTTCTAAAAATAGTAAGACAACAGTTTTTTATATTAATCATAACTTTTTTAATTAACAAGTAGTGAACAGGACACTTAAGATTACTGTTTACTACACACTGAAATAAACAACTGCTGTAAATTAAACCCAAACGTTTACAGTAAAATGTGCTTACACATAAATATGATCAAATTTATTTAAAGCCCCTGATAGGTCCTAAATACATGCAGTTACCATGTAAAAACAAGACCATGAGTTGATGCAAAAAAATGACAAAAATCACTGTCACCAAAACTAGAAAAGAAACAATGAAATGGAAACAGAAAAGACAGTTAAGACATAAGAAACCTAACAAAGCAGCTTTAAAAATAGCACGCTCTAATGTTGCCACGGTCGAGAACTGATTCTCCAAACTGCCATTTATAAAATGACAGTCTAAAACTTGGTACTTGGAATTTCAAAACATCCCAATTCAAAAACTGATTTTCCCCAAGCCTACACTTCAAATGCAGGAAAAGCACTGAGGTTAAGAAAATATTCCACAGAAATGGTATAATTTTTTAGGAAAACTTACTGCTTCCAGAACCTTTTGATTAAGTCTATATTAACAACAACCATTTTTCCTATCTTCATCCATTACTTTCCAATATCACGTTAGAGATGAATAAATTCTTTGAGCCCATAACTGAAAGATCAACAAACCTGATTTTATTATGACACCGTATTTTTGTCATTGGTTCTGCACAAAATTATATACAAAGAAATATATACAAAAATGTTCAAGTATTAAATTTCAATTCAAGGCTTCTGTTTCAAAAGCTACATTTAACATACTTCAGAAAGAGCACAAATTAGTCATTTCAAATAAGTTTCCAACTACTTTTGGTTTATATATATATGTATATATATATAATTCAGTAGGCACTAAAATCCATGCAGCTGCATTGTGGGGGCTTGTTCCTACCCTTGTAGAAGCAGGTCCGTCACTCCAAGTTGTGAGTTTGGCTACTACCCATTCATGCTCAAGTGCAGTAGATAATTTTACAAAATGTGATATACTGAAAAAACCAGAGACTACTTTAGGTCTCAAAATCATATTATCTAGCAACAAAACATTTACAGTTAGTTGTGCAAGAACAAGATTCCATTTCCATAACCAAATAACAAAATAAAACATCTTACGTGTAGGATAACTTACATCTTTGGACTGCTGGAAAATACTTAATTATGAACATTTTAAAAATAAAAGACAGCAGAAGCCCTGATATTACCTCTGTTTCCTTATTTCTTATACTACCTTTTAAAATAAAGCAGGAAATGTGGCCAGCAGCTGGTCCCGTCTCTTCTGCCCCAACAGCTGTATCCACTTTAGCACAAAGAAAAACAAGGATGCTAAATACGTATATCCTTTATCAAACAGTGATGTTTCACAAAGAATTTAATGTCTCTTGCACTTCAGAGCATCAGAACACACACTTAGACACGTGGACAATAAACAGTATTTCGAAGGAAGAAAAATTTTTCCATCTTTGGAAAAACAGTATCAATCATATCAATTTTAAAAATCATTTTTAAGTAGGACAAAAGTTTTAGAAGTATGGAGAAAACATTCTTTGTGAAGCCTCACTTTACATGTTTTCATTCACATTTCACAACCTTCAATATCTAATAATCATACAGAAATTTAGCCTAAATTTTAATACAACAAAAATAAATACTTCCAACAATTTCTTCATACTCATGGATAGGTAATTACTGTGCTGGTCCTCAAAGAAACATTTTATTTATTGGCTTCTAATTAAAACACAGAAATCTTATGGATATGTTAATTTCTAACTTCTCAAGCGGTGAGATATTAGGATCTTTAATAGGATTGTATTTCTACAGTTTCTACTTAAAACTATAAGGCATTTTTAAGTATTTTAGGAGATTTGTCATCTCCAGAAAAATACCACATTTTTGCATGCCTCAATACTTATTGTCAACCTCTGAAAAGTTGCTCTACAATTGGAATTCCAATTTGCACCTTGTACAACTCGGAACTTCCATTCAACTTCACCTGTTTGTCTCCAAACTGTATCTCTATTAGCAGGTTTCAGTGTACAGTTGGAACCGATGTCATCCAAGGCCATGTCCACACTGGGGACAGAAGAGCTAGGTACACGCAACTCTGAACAAGGGGACACATTTAACAGCTATTTCAACCAGAAGCAACTTAAGTACATTAATGACCAGCACAAGTCTGTTTCCAGGGTGGACAAGGCCCAAATTAAGATTCCCCTCCCACCTTTCAAAAAGAAACAAACAAAAAAAAAAAGATATCACACACACACATTGAGATGTCTGCCCATTAAAAGTAGGCTAAGCAGCAGAGCATGAGCGTTACGTGAAGAGATGGAGCCTTACCAGGTTGTGAGGCGGGAACGACTGTTCTGTAACCCCTACAACGGAGCCTGGCAGGAAGGAAATCACCTAAAAAAGAAACTGTCAGAGAGATTTAATAGTCACAGGTTATCATTAGGAGTTGGTTACAGTGTCACATTCATGCTTTTAGCTAAACACTTAAAAGATTTAATATTACTTTTTTTTTCCGCCTCTGAAATGCGTCCGGTGAAGATGTCCCACTAAGGTGTTTTACATGGTGTAAGGGAGTAGAAAGGGGTAAACGCGGATAAAGAGCAGATTACTTGACCCTACATTTTAAGAGAAGACGACGCCTTCCGAGCGCACGCCGAGCAGAACTCCACCGACACCTTATCCTTGTCCACATGGAGACACACTCCTCCCGCCGCGTCGTCCTCTTCCAGCAGCTCCTGAGGCTGCTTCCCCACCGGCAGGGCGTAGTCATGGTCACCGGCGGGCGAGTCTCGGAAGAGTGAAGTGGTCAGCCGCAGTCCCACGCCGCTCAGCCGGCTCAGCAGGCGAGCCAGTCCGGTCTCGTTGGCTAGGACAGCCCGTAGGTAGCGACTCTCCTCCTGCAGTGCTTGCACGCGTTTGCCCAGCTCCCGATTCTCCGCCCGCAGCTCCTGGTTCTCGGCTGCCAGTCCCCGGACTCGACTCTCCAGCCCCATCACATACTCCTTCTTCTTGAGCCGATTAAGACGGGCAGCGGCCGCCGCCGCCTTCCGGGGACTCTTGGTCGTAGCCTGGTTGCTGTCGTTGGCGCCACCGCCTCCTCCCGGGGACTTTCTCCGCCTCTTTTCCCCGCTGCCGCGGTCACTGGCGCTGCTGCAGCCTCCGATGCCGTTTAACAGCCTCTGCAGCAAGTCAGAAAAGCGCTGCATCTCTGCGGCCGCCGTCTCGTCGTCGTCGTCCCCCCTCAACAGGCCGCCGCTATCCGAGCCTCCGCCAGACGAGGACAGAGGCCCGGGCGAGCTAAGCCCGGGCTCCAGGTGCCAGTCCGGTTGCCGAGGGTCCAGCAGATCGGCCAGCTCCAGCCCGGAGAGAAAGTCCATGTCCTCCGGCTCTTCTTTGGGGACCATAGCGATCGCGTCCTCCTCCTCCTCCTCCATCTTCACTGGCGAGGGCGCGGGCGCGCGCACGGCCACGCTGCCGCGGCTCCCCCTCCGGGCCTCCGGCTCGCCCCCGTCCCCGTGAGGTTGCTCGCGGTCAGGCGATACCGGCCTCGGCGTCTCCGCCCCCGCCGCTGCCCCAGTCGGGTCCCGGGTCGGCGCGCGCGTGGCGGGCGGCTCCTGGCTGTCGCGGTGGTTCGGGAAGTCGCGGCCCGAGGCTGCCAGCAGCTTGGTCAGGCTGTGCCTCATGGGGCTGAGCGGCGGGCCCGGGTAGGCCGCAGCCCCTCAGACCCCGGGCCCCCCGCGCGCAGAGCCACGGCGCTGGGCCGACCGCAGGCGCGGGGAAAGGCTGAGCGGCCTCCCGCGGCCGCCCAACCCCCCGCACGAGGCGGGGGGAAGGCAGTGGAAGCGCTAAGCGGCGAAGCCCGCGAGGACTCGGCCGCGCCACCCAAACAGCGGCCTGGCCGGAAGTTACTCTCTCTCCACCCCGCCCACAAAAACGCGCTTCTGTTCAGCTAGAGTATCGCGAGATTCCGAGTGCTTTCGCGCTGCAGTAACTCCGGTTTTGCGGTGATGTCATAGGAGCAGTGGCAAAAAACAATAAAACCTAGGTTTACACCCCCTAATTCATCGGAACTACGCAGAACCACTCTCCTCAGTTCAATATTTGACGTCCAGACATATTTGACGTACCTATATAAAAAAAGATTTTGTGAACACTTTTATTTTTGCTGTTTCTGTCTAAACTGCAAGCAAAACAACACGCACACGGAAATAGTCCCCGTTAAAACAAAGACTTCAAATCTGAAGTGTTACCAAATTCTAAGAAACGTACTAAAACGAACTCCACAGGCAACATTCAGAGGTCCTTAGTCTCAGAAAACGATCTTTCATAACACCATTACTGCTATTATTGTCATTATCACATTTTTATTTTTATCATTTATTTGTTTTTGCAACAAAGGTCACTTGCAGTGTTAGTTGGTTTGCGGGGGGGGGGGGGGGCTTGTTTATTGATTTCTTGTTTTGTTGTGTTCTGCTTTTTTTCTTCTTTTGGCTTGAAAGTTACTTAGGCTTTTTCCGTTTTTAAAATACCAGCTTTTTGAAAAGACCAAATCTTAAAGAAAACACTTCATTTTTAATAAGATTTAATTCACTTTTAATAAAATTCTGAATCTGTGGTTCTGGATTGCTCGTGCTGTTTCTCTAGCATTTGAGAGCTGAAACGTTTACAAATGCCCTACAATATAACGAAACACCATACCTTAGCTCGTGTTTTCAAAAAAAAAGGCCAACGAAATTACAGATGAACTAGAGAGAGAAAGGGGAGGTTAGTTGGTGAATAAAACTGCATGGAAGCATACACAATACACAGTTACTTTAATTAAGCTCAAAATAAATTAGGCTTTGTGGCAGTACACACACACACACACAGAGAGAGAGAGAGAGAGAGAGAGAGAGAGAGAGAGAGAGAGAGAGAGAGAGAG
>JANHMN010000003.1:82106327-82171851 GCA_030674055.1 Rhabdomys pumilio | reverse complement strand
GAGAGAGAGAGAGAGAGAGAGAGAGAGAGAGAGAGAGAGAGAGAGAGGTGTTAGCTTCTAGGGGTCTTGGTCAGGCTGGTCTCTGTTAATTAAAGAACTAAAAAGAAAAACTTGAACATCGTAGGCAGCTATAGGTAAATTTTATTAAAAATGAAACACACACACAGGGATTGGGGAGTTAAGTTTTCTTGGTGGCCTGGGATCTGCCCTCTCTTCCTCTTACCATTTTAGATTGATGAACTTAAAGAAAGAGGAACTGACAGGCTACAGCTTCAAGTAAACCTTTTCAGGACCAGCTTCAACCAGGCAGCTGGAAGGCGTGGAAGGGGGGCTGTTGGCCAGAGAAAGGGCATTACAGGCCTTTGTCCCAGGTGAGAGGTGAGGAGGAAGCCTGAGGGGCGCTTGCTCTTCATTACGTGGGCCCCCTTCCCTGTGTTTGACCCTTCAGGTCTGCCTTCTGATTCCTTAAAACACACTCCACCTGTTTACATGTAAAGTGCTGTCAAGACAAAACACCTGTCCCTGGAAGGCTCCAAGAGAGGGTTTATTTTTGTGCTAGATAGACCTTAGCTCAGAAACGTGTGATTCCGGGTGCCCTGAATGACATATTCCAATTTGGAAATAGTTTCATAAAAGTTACAGAAAAGAGAAAGTCAGGAATCACAGCATTTTTTCAAAGACATAGATAGGTAGGTAAATTCGAGCAAAGTGGGGAAGTCTCTGTCATGGTTCTCAGATGTGCTTGATGAAAACGCCTAGCTTTGGGGTAAGTGGGAGCGACTGGTCTGTTAAACAAATATTTTCCAAACATGTTTACACTATAGTTAAAAGGTTATAAAGTCGGGCATAGAGGTGGACCATGAATGTTAAGGCAACTAAAAATAGCCTGAGATAGCGTCACTCTGTAAGGACAACATCCCAGCTCTATAGTCAGGAAGGTGTAAGCAGTCTTTCAATCCTGTGGAATCTTTAACAGAGAAATGGGGTGGCTTTTGTTTTGTTTTTCTGGGAAATTCAGTTCATAGACTACATGATAACACTAGAATAAATTCAGCACTGCCAGATAAAAATATTTCTAACCTTCCTTCATCTCCAAACTTGATTTACATATCAACAGAGGACCTCAAGTATGTGCTGAGAAAAAAGACATAGAGGTCACCCACACTGCAGGCCTAGTTTGAACCTGACCCTAAAAAGACAGAGGAAGTCTCCTGCCTCAAAAACTTTACAATAAAAGGCCAGAACCCAAAGCGGAGGACTCTCCCTCCACCTAGCACAGCTATGAGCAGTGTTGGTTTGCTAAGGCAGAACGGTACTCAACACACATCAAGGTGATCAGAGAAGGGTTTCCTAAGGAGACATCTAAGCTGAACTCCGAAGTGGGTACTCTGAGAAGAAGACAAATGAGCAGCAAGAAGAGAAATAGTGTGCAACAAACATCTCAGCATCCACGATACCAGCAAATGAACAAAGAACATGATTACAAATACATAAGAATGCCAGGGGCATCCTGACTGTCATTACAATCCTTGTAAGTTTGTAGCAAGCAAGCAATACAGCATGAAAATCAATGAATGGCAGGCAGGAGGTCAATATTTTCTTTGTTAGTATTCTTTGTTTTCTCAGAACACAATCATGTTATTTCCTACTGTGAGATCTTTAGTTCTTCGACAATAGACTTCTCAGTTTGGAGAAGACCGTAAACTCCTCTCTGAGACATATATATATGTAAAATTTTCATTTGGGAAACTAAAAAACAAAGATGGTATCAAACCTTGATGGATTCTAAGAAGACTTCAGCTGATTATAAAAAAGGTAATAATTGTTACGGACATGGTCCCATCCCTCCTAATCCCTCAACCTTACATGAAAAATGGGAGCTTTACAAAGCTAATACACTTGAAATAGGGTTGTTATGGTGGGCTAGTGTGACTAGTGTCCTAATATAATCAAAACGTTGCAGGGGATAAGGCTGGCAACATCGTTCAGCAGGTAAAGATTCTTGCTCTTCAAGCCCAGTGACTGTGTCCAATCCTCAGAAACCACATAAAGGTAAAAGGAGAGAACCAACCATACAAAGTTGTTCCTTGACCTTGCACATTGTAACAGGGGCAACTCCCCCTGCATATCATACACACACATACACACAATAAAAATAAAAGTCCTTCATTTGTAATAAAATTTAAAATAAGAAAATAAAAGTGAAAACATTTTTGAGATCTGGAGACTTAGTTGTCTAGTACCTGTATCGCCCTTCGATCTTCAGAACCATATAAATGGGACAGGGTAGAGCACACCTGAAATCACGCATTGAAAGTGTTAAGGCGGAAGCTCCAAAACCTCAGGGCCAGACTTGGCTATGTAGCAAATGTGAAGCCATGCTAGGCCACCTCGACACTGTCAAAGAAGGAGGTGGGGGAGAGGAAGAGGAAGAACTAGGAGTGAGGAGGAAGCAGAGACAAAAAGACACGTGGGGGTGGGGGAGACAATACACAAATACAATGGGGAGAAGCTGACTGGATAACTGGGGCATTGTGTTTGTAAACCAAAAGTGCTAAAAGTTGCCAGCAAACAAGGAGAGACTCTAAGGAGAAAGAAGTTTACCCAGCAGGGCAGCCACTAGAGTTAGCACATCTTTGTCAACAGCTTGATTTCTGATTTTAGCTTCTAGAATGGAGGCAGCTAATTTCTGTTGGTTTTAAGCTGAGTTTTTGTCATTGTATAATTATAGCAGCCATGTTGTAAAACTGTGGGATATGAGAAGAAGCCCACATGTGATTAGCATCTGTCAGTCAGTGGAGACAGAACTGAAGCCAGCTGTTCTAAATAGAATGAAATGTAATGCCAAAACTGTATGCTGAAGGAGTCAGTGGAAAAGCGGAAGGAGACATCACAGCAGTCAGACTCAACTCAGGCCTCTGAGGGTATAGGTCAGCGGTAGAGTGCTCACCTAGCAAGCAGAAGGCCCTAAGTTTGAGCTCATTCACTAGAGGGTGGAGGGATGGAGGGAGTAGATAGGGCCAAACAAGCAAGTTAAAAAGGGAGTCAGTCAACAGAAAGCTGGAATGTTGGATTTAACACTCCACCAACCCAGGATGGAGTGGTGCATGCCTTTAATCCCAGCACTTGGGAAGCAGAGGCAGGTGGATCTCTCTAAGTTTGAGGCCAGCCTGGTCTACGAAGTGAATTCCAGGACAACCAGTACCACACAGAGAAAAACTGTCTCAAAAAAGAAAAAAAAAAGAAGAGGAGAGAGAGAGAGAGAGAGAGAGAGAGAGAGAGAGAGAGGCGGGGGAGAGAAAGAAGCAAGAAAAGAAAGAGAGGGAGGGAGGGAGGAAGAGAGGGAGGGAGGGAGGGAAGGAGGGAGGGAGGGAGAACAACAGGAAAAGAATTCTGCCCAAACTCTGCCTACAAAATTGCCCACCCCAAAGACCAACATGTTTACTTGAATTATAAGAGTTAAAAGTATTTGCTATTTCTCTCAGTGTGTGTGTGTGTGTGTGTGTGTGTGTGTGTGTGTGTGTGTGTAAGATGATTGGCAAGGTGACTCTGGTATTCTCATGAGTTAGTCAATCCAATTTGGGGAAAGATCCAAAGACTTGACTGGGGCTTGATGGTGCACCTGCCAGGGGTTCATCTTCACCTTTCTTCCCCAGTGTGGAACTCTCCAAGTAACTGCAAAAGCACCTATATGGCATGGGGCTTTCACTGCCCAGAGAAAATGGCCCAAGTGACCAGAAAGAATGAAGCAAAGCCATTTATGATGTAAACTCAGAAGAAGGACACTCGAGAAGTCAGACACTCGAACACTGTTCTGTTACGGCCCCTACATCACGGAGCCTTCCAAAGCCCTGTAGCTAGGAGTACCTGGCAAATGCACTTTTGCTTTTGTGGGTTTGTTGGTTTGCTTGCTTTCATCCTTTCATTTACAACACAGGATCCCACATTAGAAGGGGGGATGGACACCATTGATAAGTACCAATTCAGCAGATCTTCCATAAAGTCCATGATGCTTACATTGATATATTTTCTAAGGTAGACAATCAGATTGCAGACAGCAGAGTGTGCAGCTGAGTCATGCTTAAGAGGCTTCCATAGAGAAAGAAGAGTGAGTATATTACAAAGACCAAGGAGCTCATTTCATTTTCATTTTTCTGTTTACTCATGACTCATAAATTATAAGGGTCGGTAAAAGCAGAAGGGGCCACAGCTGGTTCTCAACTGAAGAACCAGATCGGTAACAGTACCTAGAGAGCAGATTGTCTGAACCCTTTCCATTGATGGCCCCCCTTTGTGGTAAGTCTTCTCATCAATGAAGACCCACTGTTGCTGCTGATGGGGGCGGGCAGTGTAGAAGTTAAGCACAAACGGTTGGAAGGACACAAATGATGTTTTTCTTGTCGTCACAGCAAGGTCCTTTCTTGTAGAGTAGATGTCATTTCAGGGCACGGCCCTCTCATAGGTACCTCAGATCATGTTTCAGATCATTCTAAATCCTGCTTTCCTCAGAAACTCCAAGATGGATGTGATGATGCATGACTTTAATTCCAATACCTGGGAGCCAGACGCAGGCAGATCTCTGTTGAGTCCAAGGGCAGCCTGGTCTACAAAGTAAGTTCCAGGACAGCCCAAGCTATATACAAACGAGAGAGAGAGAAAGAGAGAGAGAGAGAGAGAGAGAGAGAGAGAGAGAGAGAGAGAGAAAGAGCGAGAAAGGGAGAAGAGAGAGAAAGAGAGAAGAGAAAAAAAAGAAGAAACAAAAGAAACTCCAGAACTTTACAATTTTCTTTATATGCTGAAAATTTAAAATTAGATACAAGGTGAAAAGAATAATATACTGATTCCCTATGGGACCATCATCCACATTTAACAATTTAGGGCCTCAGTTGCTTCACCCTCTTGCTCGTTTTATTGAGATATTTTAGAATAAATCACAGGTACCATGCCAGTCCACCCCTACATGTGCCACTGGACACATCATTATAAGGCTATTTTAGTTCTGTAACCATGATACCATGATTGTAACTAATAAAATCATTATGGACCTTATTCTGGTGCTAGGGGCCTTATGTACGCTAAGCCAATACTCTATCACTGAGCTACACTCAGGCCTCTTTGATTTCTTGATATTTAAACTCCATCCCTTTTCAACTGTGTTGCAGCTAACTTGTATGAATCAAGGCCTACAATTTCACACATGAGTCCATTTGGTTTTGTCTTAAGTTTCTTTTAACTCAGAACAGCACTTCTCCCATGTTTCCCAATGCCACTTGTTTGGAACCAGGTGCATTGCCTTGTCCAATATGTATTATAAAATATGTATTCTATTTTATATGTGCTTATATTTTGTATGTATTATACTTTAGATGTGCTTGCTTGTGGAATCACTTTACTTCTCCCTTTATCCATCCCCCCCAGCCACCCCCCCAACTCCCATCCATCTTTGCAGGAAACAGGAAGTTAGTTGCCTGGGCCAGATCATTTTCTGAAGATTCAGAATCCTTGGAATACATTCTAGGTAGTGTTGCTCTGATATATGTGCTGCACATACCGGGAGTACATAATGCTTACTGTTTTCTGGTCAGTGTTTTCTAATGAGTTATGGCCGGATTATAAAATTCTCCACTTATGTCCTCTCTTTCCTCCCCTCCTTCTCCTCTCTAACTTCTCATCTTTCTTTACAGGATCTTGCTCTGTAGCCCAAGCTAGCCTAGAATTCATTAGGCAGCATAGAATGAACTCAATCTTGTGACTGTCTTGCCTTTGTGTCCCAAATCTAAATCTTGGGGCCGAGTATAAGCACATGGCACCATGTTCAGTGTATTAATCCTTATTCAGTGTTAGATTACTTATCTACAAGTTGTAAGGTATTGGTTTTATATATATATATATATATATATATATATATATATATATATATACATAATCTCTATGTTCTATTGAACACTACTTTGTCTCATCATAGATGAGCTGTTCTATTCCTTAAAACACAGGGACCAGGAAAAGTAGACTAAATGTCCACTCAATTTCCTTTAACAGTCAATTTCTAGAGAAATAAATTAAGAGACCATTGAGTATTTTATTTATTTTGCCTTATTTAGTGTGACTCTGGTTTTCTTCCTCTTTTTGTCTACTGTGATGAATTCAGACTTGCAAACATATTCTATATTTCACTCAATATTATTATTTTGATAATCAAATTACTCTGGCCATTGAGATCCCCTCTGACTTAGGTTTTCACTTCTTGACAAAACAACATTAGTGTCTGTTTCTACTATAACTAGGTGGTTCAGGGCCATCATGGTCTTTTTCTGGTTTAGCCACAGTATCAGTTTCTCTTCTATGAAGAGATATTAAGTAGGAATAGTTTCTAGTGGTCACCAACAAGGCCTTCGGGAAGTTCATAGCACTGGGTTGCCTTTGCTTTCTGTCATTCAATGGATGAAGCTAAGAAATAAGTATTGGTAAAAGAAAAATATTGTGAATTTAGAATACTACTTATTTGAATTTAAGACTAAAAGATTTTTAAACATCTTTTATATCTGCCTTCAGACACTAAAACGTTTGTTCCTTAATAACATTAACATGTTTTTTGCTTTAACTGAAATATGTATAATTAGTTTAGCATTACAGCTACCCACTAGGATTAATGAATACAATTGGCAATGATCTCCTTGAAGTTCCACGTTCACTAGAATATGTTCCATTAAGGGCATCCATTTAACATGCAATTTCTAGAGTTGTTAGGAGAGTTCATCTCTCTCCATAGTTACACCTTCGTAAAATTCATGCCAGGTTCTGTTCACATCGCTGTTACTCAGGATTTTAGTTCTCTTGTTTTCTCGATACCCAGATATACTTTTGTTAAGATAACTCAAGGGGAGTGGGCAGGGATGAATGAAGGGAGATGGTTTCTTTACCCAGGAACAGAAGGTCCTTGGCCTTCTAACACTTTTAACACTTGCATGTTGTGTTCTTCTCTTAGGCCAGAGGTTCTCAACCCGTGGGTCACAACCCCTTTATGAGTTGAGCTACCCTTTCACAGCAGTCACATATCAAGTATCCTGCATATCAGATATGTGCATTATGATTAATAACTAGCAAAATTTCAGTTATGAAGTAGCAATAACAGTGATTTTATGGTTGGGAGTCAGCACAACATAAGGAACTGTAGTAAAAGGTCTCAGCATTCGCAAGGTTGAGAATCACTCTCTTAGACGATTATTGTACACTCTACTTCTAGGATGTTATTACACAATACACTTCTAGGAAGAGCCTTTTCTCATTTCTTCTAGATTAGGTTTGGAGACTGTATGTGTTTTCCTATTCATCCCTTTCTTGAGCATTCTTATCTGTTGACAGCAAATCCAAAAAGAATAAGGTCTTATTTGTATTGTATCCCAGGACTTAACATAGTACCTGGCCTAGAATAGATTACAAGAAGCAATCTATTGGATGAATGCAATATATTAAATGTAGTAAGTAAGACTGAAAGACTATAATGACTTGGCTTGCCCTGCCTCTGCCAACATCCCTCTGTTAGAGCAAAAGCAAAAACCACTATTCAAAGTCTGAAAGACTGAGCATATGAGAAAATGCATACCTAAAATCCAAGGTTATAACAGGATAGCAGACATACAACATAAACCCATGCAGCCACAGTCACCTGAATTTTGACAAACATGCCCAAAATATACATTACAAAACTAAAAACCTCTTCTGAAAAGAAATGGTGCTGAGGAAACCAGATATCTACATGCAAAAGAATGAAACTAAATCTTTATCCCTCACTGTGTGCAAAAATCAACTGGAAACAGATCAAAAATCTTAAAGTAAAACCTGAAACTCTGAACCATTAGAGAGAAAAGTAAGAGAAATATTTCAAGAAATAGAGAAGGCCTTTCTGGATAGGACCCCAGCTGTTCAGGAATGATGCTAACAACTGGAAAATAGGATGACATGAAATTAAAATTATTCTTCCCAGCAACAGAAATAATTGGGTGAAGAGAGCATACAGAATTGTAGGGAAATCTTTGTTAGTTACATATCTGGTATAGAATTAGCATCTAGAACATAGGAAGAATTCATAAAACTAGGTAAGAAATCAAACAACTAATAGGTGGAGTACAAATGTCCAATAAACATATCGGAGTATGTCCAGTATCATTGTCCATCAGAGGAATGCAAATTAATCTACACTGAAATTGCACCTCACTCTGGTCAGGAAAACTGGCATTAAAATAACGTTAATGCTAGTAAGGCTGTGGACAGTAGACAGACGCATGCATTGTGGGGATCTACACTGGTCCATTCTCCATGGAAATCTGTATGAAGTTTCTCCTAAAATTTAAAGTAGGTGTATCTGATAACCTAGCTATTTCTGTGTATCCCAAAAGACTCCAAGTCAGTATATCATGGGACTATTTTTATAACTGTGCTTTTTGTAGCACAATTCACAATAGCTATATTATAGATCCGATCATGGTACCCATCAGTATAGGAATGGACAAAAAGTTACGTATATAGACAGAAGGAAACTTTTTTTTTAAGCTGTAAAGAACTACAAAGGTATGTTATACAGGAGAATAGAAATAGTTGGGGATAACCATATTATGCAAAGTACACTGGTTTCAGAAAGACAAGCATTGTGTGTTTTCTCTCATTTGTCATTTCTAGATTTCATACAGATACATAAAGTTATATACATATGTGCATACCTTACTTACAAACATACATGTGACACAAAAGTAGAAGTGAAAATGTCTAGGAGGACAGAGGAAAGCAACAGGAGTAGGGTGGGAAGATGAGACATGGGCTCAAAGAACACAGTATACCTGCATGAACGCAGCCCTTGTAATACATTGTCATGTACAATGGATGTACACCAAGAAAATAAATATAAAAAAATCTAAAATTTCAAAAATGTGAAAAATCCATGAGAAAAGGTAATAACATTCAAATGTCTAAATTTAAGAGAGAGATGTTAGATACTACAAGGCACTCTTTGGTGTACAAAAAGATATTGTGATTTTCCATATGCTGTTGAACATTTGTGAAGAGTTGCAGCTTCCAGCTCAATGACCTGACCCAGATCTGTCAGGCCTTGCGTGGCTTGCTCCAAAATAGATCTCGCCTGCCTACTTGGGGAAAGAAACTTCTGCAGGTCTTAAATAATTCACATAGAAATGGAGCCTACTGGAAATTAAGCAGACACGTAGAAGATTCTTTCATTTTAAGTTAAATTTAAATTTATTTATTTTTTTAAATGTTACTATCTTTTGAATATGTAAGGTGGTGTATGGTTCAAAAAACAAATGACATAAAAATTGTCCATACCTACAAGTTTCATTCCAAATCTTATTTCTGACAACTTCGTTCCCTTGTTACACCATTAATAACCACTTTCATTGGTATGTTTTCAATATTTATTTGTATGTCTAGAAATAAATTATATCATAGTCGCCTATCTTTTCCACAGGACACAAGATACAGTATATATTATATTGTTTCACCTGCTCAAATGTATCATGAAGATATTTATATAACAAAGAGCTTTTTAAAAAACATTTCACCACAATTGTGTTGAATTAAAAAAGATAAAGTTAACTGCTTGCTCTTTAATGCTGAAGAAGCTATTTCTAATTGTTTGCTACTATAATTATGTAATGAATCTATAATCTCATGTTAGCATTCCATCGCTATAACAAATACTGAGACAGTTGGTTGATGAAGGGGAGAGGTTGAGTTTCGCTTAGCTTTACAATTTTAGTCCATGATTATTTAGCTTCCTTGCTGTGGGGCCCAGCAGTGTATCTTCTGGAGCACACAGCAGAAGAAGGCCACCCACCTCATGGTCAGGGAGCAAAGAAAGAGGAAAGGATCAGGATTGCAGAGTCTCCCACAGTAGCAAGTGACCTAAAGACCTTCTGTTAAACCCCAAGTCCCACTTCCCAATGGTGTTCCCTCTGTGGACCAAGCCTTTCACACATGGATGGGCATGTGGACATTTAAGATCCAAACTGTATTAAGCCTTCAACAGGAAAGAGAACATTATTTTAGATGAGACCATGGAAGAGTGGGTCAGAGTGTAGACAAGAACAATTTGGCAACTAGCAAAGGTTAGGGTCCCTGTGTGGGCTTGGGGAGTTGGGACTTGTGGGATATCATAGTCAATTAGATGTGCAGTGAATGACCAGGCAGGTTTTTCAAGGGGAAGTTTTCCTTAATTTGTTTTACAAATGGGAAATGCTTGGTTCTTGGCTTTTTCCAGGAGAGATGCTTGTCAAGCACTGATGTTCAACTGCACAGCCCAGGCCATTAGGCTTACGACATTTGTAGCATTTAGAAGGTGATAGCAGTGTGTTCTTAGGAAGATGGAAAATAATTGCAAAAGTCTATTCTTAGCCAGTGTTCCACGTTCTGATAACTGTTTCCAAGATTTATGGTTACAGTGCTTTAAAAAGTACTCCCTGGTTGCCATGGACTTGGGAACTTAAGTGGATACAGTACAGCAGAGACTGTTAGTGGTCCATTAAACATTCATTTCCCTTTATTCTATCTCTCCCCATGACATAGCATAACATTAGCTTCATCCCCATCACAGTGGTACAACCTGATTCATCTGAATTAATCATGGCAACACACCCTCTGAAAACGCTTGCCTGAAGCATTTCCAGATGGCCTGGTTTGGGACAATGGATGCTGGAAGACACGCCAACTGTTTGGGTAGGGTAGGCATTAGGGAAAGAAGTAAAAGTTACAGACCGTTTTCCTTGTGCCCTAATGGTTAGATCTTAAAGGTCTGCTCAGTCTCTTAGTGGGGAAGGTAGATTCACTTGGTTGGGGTCTTGATTCAGCCACAGCTACTCCATGGTTATCTTGGTGACAGAGTGCTTTGTAAAATAATAGGCACTGGTGCCAGGGCTCCTTCCAAGACTTTAAAATTTTTTCTTAACTTCAATAGAATGGAGCTGTGGAGACCTGGGTTTTTCACCCGTCCTTTCCTGAGTGGAAGTAGAGAAGGACAGCGACGCCTGCTGGAGAAAGACCAGTGTGCCTATTGCAAAGAGAGAGGACACTGGGCTCGGGACTGCTCAAAGAAGAACAGGGCTCCTAAGGATGATTACTAGAGGGGACGGTGTTCGGCTTCCTTCCCCAAGCCCAGGGTAACCCTAAATGTGGAGGGGACCCCTATGGACTTTCTGGTTGATACCAGAGCAGAATATTCAGTTCTGAAACAGTCATTGGGAAAATTAAAAAACAAAAGTACAACAGTTATAGGTGCAACCGGGCAGAAACAATATCCTTGCACTACTTCACGAGTTGTCGATTTGGGAAAGGGACAAGTGTCTCATTCTTTTCTGGTTATTCCTGAATGCCCAATGCCTCTGCTAGGGAGAGATTTGTTGACAAAGTTAAAGGCACAAATAAAGTTCACCCAAACAGGACCGGAGGTGACCTGGGGAACCCCCACCTCTATGATACTGGTTTTGAAACTAGGAGATGAATATCGGCTTCATGAGTTTCAAACACAGCGAGAGGCTCCAGAAATTGATAAATGGCTAGCAGAATTCCCAAAAGCTTGGGTTGAAACTGGAGGTATGGGGATGGCAGAAAGTGTTCCCTCTATCATGGTAGGGCTAAAAACCGGTGCATCCCCGATTGGGGTGAGGCAGTACCCAATGAGTCATGAAGCCAGAGAAGGAATTAGGCCTCACATTAAAAGACTATTACAACAAGGTATCTTCATCTCCTGTCAGTCACCATGGAACACTCCCCTGTTGCCAGTAAAGAAGCCTGGCACTAACGATTACAGGCCAGTGCAGGACTTAAGAAAAGTCAACAAGAGAGTTCAGGATATTCACCCAACCGTGCCCAACCCATATAATCTTCTTAGTCTGCTCCCACCAGAAAGGAAATGGTACACTGTTTTAGATTTAAAGGATGCTTTCTTCTGTTTGAAATTGCATCCCTCCAGCCAGCCCATTTTTGCTTTTGAGTGGAGAGATCCTGACACTGGATTAGTGGGGCAGCTGACGTGGACCAGGCTGCCACAGGGGTTTAAAAACTCCCCAACCCTCTTTGATGAGACTCTCCACTGAGACTTGGCCTCCTTCGGGGCTGAAAATCCTCAGATAACCTTACTCTAATATGTTGATGATTTGCTTTTAGCTACGTCAACTGAACTTGAGTGTCTCCAAGGGTCTAAGAAACTGCTGGCAGAGTTGGGTGAGTTGGGATACCAAGCCTCAGCTAAGAAGGCTCAGTTATGCCAAACTGAGGTTACCTATCTGGGATACACCCTGCGAGATGGGAAGCGGTGGCTAACAGAGGCCAGGAAAAAGATTGTCATTCAGATCCCAGTCTCAACCACCCCACGCCAGGTAAGGGAGTTTTTGGGCACTGCTGGCTTTTGTAGACTGTGGATTCCTGGGTTTGCTATGTTACAAGCTCCTTTATATCCTCTCACAAAAGAAAAAGGGAAGTACACATGGACCCCTGATCATCAGAAGGCCTTTGAAGATATCCAAAAGGCCCTGTTAACAGCACCAGCTTGCCTGATTTGACTAAACCTTTCACTCTATATGTAGACAAAAGGGCAAGGATCACCAGAGGGATCCTCATTCAGACTCTAGGACCGTAGAAAAGGCCCGTGGCCTGTTTATCAAAGAAACTGGACCCTGTCGCCAGTGGATGGCCTACTTGTCTAAAAGCTATTACTACAGTAGCTTTGCTGGTTAAAGATGCTGACAAACTGACTCTGGGACAACAAATAACTGTGGTAGCACCCCACTCTCTTGAGAGCATTATTAGACAGCCACCTGACAGATGGATGACCAAGGCTCGCATGATGCACTATCAGAGCCTGTTGTTGACTGAAAGGGTGATCTTTGCCCCCGCCAGCTATCCTGAATCCTGCCACCTTACTGCCTGAAGCTGATGACTCTGCTCCTGTCCACTGCTGCCTCGACATCCTGGTGGAAGAGACAGGTCTTAGAAGTGACCTAAGGGACCAGCCCTGGCCAGGAAGTCCAAACTGGTATACTGATGGAAGCAACTTCGTGGTTGAAGGTAAGCGAATGGCAGGAGCAGCAGTAGTAGATGGGAAGCAGGTGATCTGGGCTAGCAGCTTGCCAGAAGGAACTTCTGCCCAGAAAGCTGAGCTCATTGCCCTGATAAAGGTACTATAGTTGGCAGAAGGGAAGTGTGTCAACATCTACACTGACAGTAGGTATGCCTTTGCCACTGCCCACATCCATGGGGCAATTTACAGACAAAGGGGACTATTGACTTCTGCAGGAAAAGACGTTAAAAATAAAGAAGAGATTTTAAGCCTCCTGGAGGCTATACACCTGCCCAAGAGGGTGGCTATCATTCATTGTCCTGGACATCAAAGGACACAGGATGTGATGGCTAAAGGGAACCAGATGGCAGATTTAGAGGCCAAGCGGACTGCCCAGGGGAAAATGGTTCTGACAGTTGAGGGCCCTGAAGACCCCCTTGGTACCCACTTCACTACATTCGAGTACTCCACTGATGACTACATAAAGATAAGAAAACTAGGACTTCAACCCGAGGCTTCTCAGGGGAAAATAGAGATCACAGATGGTAAAATAATTTTTCCACAGAAGGAGGGACGAAAATATGTGGCAAATCTACATCGCCTGACCCATTTAGGATCCAAACATTTAAAGACTCTAGCTAAGGCTTCAGAATTTTATGAACTGAACTTGTCTGATATCGCTGAAACAGTAGTAAAAAATTGTCAAGCCTGTGCCATGACTAATGCTGGGTATTCAAGATGTCCCCCAGGAAGAAGACTCAGAGGCCATAGACCCGGAGCCTATTGGGAAACGGACTTCACTGAAGTCAAACCAGCTAAGTATAAAAACAAATACCTTCTAGTTTTTATAGACACCTTTTCAGGATGGGTAAAAGCCTTTCCTACAAAAACTGAAACAGCCAATGTGGTGGCTAAAAAGATACTAGAAGAAATCTTCCCAAGGTTCGGGATACCTAAGGTAATTGGGTCTGACAATGGACCCGCCTTTGTTGCCCAGGTAAGTCAGGGACTGGCCACTCAACTGGGGTTAGACTGGAAATTACGTTGTGCTTATAGACCCCAGAGTTCAGGACAGGTAGAGAGGATGAACAAAACCATTATAGGGACCCTAATTAAATTGACCCTAGAAACTGGCAGGAATGACTGGATAGCCCTCCTTCTCTTTGCTTTGTTCCATGTGTGGAAGATCCCAGGGCGATTTAAACTTACACCCTATGAAATCTTATGTGGAGGACCATCCCCTATTACTGAGGCAGGAGGGTTATATAATCCTGATGCTATTCTTTCAAAATCCTTGTTCTCCTGTATGAAAGCACTGGAGGCAATTCGGCATGAGGTCTGGGAGCAGCTGAAGGGGGCCTATGAGAACGGAGACCCGAGTGTGCCACACCAGTTTCAAGTAGGAGACTCAGTCTTGGTTTGGCGTCATTGAGCTGGTAGCCTCAAGCCACGTTAGAAAGGGCCATACCTGGTGCTTCTGACCACCCCTACAGCCGTAAAAGTAGAAGGCATCTCTGCTTGGATCCACGCCTCCCACATAAAGAGAGCTCCTGAGTCCTCCAAGGATGAGTGGAAACTGGAAAAGACTGATGATCCTCTTAAGCTGCGCCTACACCGCAGGCGCTCTTCAAGTGATGGGTGACAATCCCCATGCCCCCAAAAACTGACCTGGCAAGTTCTGTCACAGACTGGAAATGTTGTTTGGAGTATCCAAGAGGTGCATCCTCCATATACTTGGTGGCTTACCCTAGAACCGGACTTTTGTCAATTGACTGCTGGTCTTAAACATTGGGATATTCCCCAGCTGACCCCTACTCAGTCTAAACAAGTGTGCCGCTATATTGTGACCTGCGCAATCGTCTCACCGGCAAGAATGCACGAGGGCACACAGGATCCTTCTGCAGCACGTGTTTATTCCCAAGCGTGGAGGAGGAGAGAGACCAGATCTAACACAGCGCTGCTTTATATACACCCTAGGGTGGGGTGGACATATCTGATTGGCTGCTTGCTCTAATTCCCATGTGACGCCCTGGGTTGGGCGGTGATAGGCGGTCCTTTGCCACTGCACATGCACAATATTACTTGTTACCCACAAGTGTCAGGTGCCAGCGTCATCGGCTCTCCACACTATATTTATGATGACCCTACAATTCCCCAATTGGAGGGACCAGGATGTGCATGCCCTAGAGCATGTACTCTCATTGCTAGTGCCCCTTTCTATATGTGCCCCTGAGATAGGAGAGACTTGAGCAAGGCAAGAACCTGTGGGGGACTCGAGTCATTCTATTGTAAAGAATGGGGATGTGAAATGGGGGGCACCAGATATTGGATATGTCCTGACCCTAGTAGGGACTATATCTTTATAGGGAAGAAGAGTTACTCAGATGGCATGACTAACCTACAACGGTGTAAAAATTCAGGATGGTGTAACCAATTTAACATCACTTTTACAGAAAAAGGGAAGGAATATAGAGGTTGGGTGAGAGGCAGACAGTGGGGCCTGAGATTATATGTAACTGAACCAGATCCTGGAGTGGTATTTACCATCAGGCTCAAAATAGAGAGCCCCTCTGCTCAATCAGTGGGCCCTAGTAAGGTACTACCTGAAAAGGGACCCCCTGTCCTAGTGGCTTTGAAAAAAAACACAAGATGAGAGACTTTCTCCCACTGTAACCCCCTTAAAGTTACCTCTGACCCGACACTCTTCCCAAACACTGGACAGAGACTGCTATACTTAATTCAAGGAGCATTCACTGTGTTAAACGGGTCTAATCCTAATATGACAGAATCCTGTTGGCTTTGTCTTGTCTCAGGACCTCCTTATTATGAAGGTGTTGCAGTAACTGGAACCTTTAATAATACCACCAGCCATGAGGCTTGTGTCTGGGATAATAGACACAGGCTGACACTTACTAAGGTCTCTGGTAAGGGGACCTGCCTTGGGAGACCACCAACTGCTTACAGACACTTGTGCAGTGAGACACTTAAGAGTCCTAAGACCTCTACCATGAGGTACCTGTTCCCTGACATAGATAAGTGGTGGGCTTGTAGTTCAGGACTGACACCTTGTGTGTCAACTTATGTCTTTGATGATGCCAAAGACTACAGTGTACTTATATAACTAGTTTCCCGGGTTTACTATCACCCAATCAATGCCCTTGAATATGAGTTTGACACACGTCTAAAACGCTTTCAGAGAGAACCTGTCTCTTTGACCCTAGCTGTGATCCTGGGACTAAGAGTACCAGCAGGTGTGGGAACAGGGACAGCAGCCCTAGTACAAACCCCTCAATACTTCCATGAATTAAGATCAGCCATGGATGAAGATTTAAGGGCCTTAGAGCAGTCTACAAACCAAACTAGAAGAATCTTTGACTTCTCTGTCAGAAGTGGTCTTACAGAACAGAAGGGGATTAGACTTACTGTTTTTAAAGGATGGAGGGCTATGAGCTATTCTAAGAGAAGAGTGTTGTTTCTATGTAGACCATTCAGGGGTAATTAAACATTCCATGAACAAACTTAGAGAAAGACTAGATAAAAGACAGAAAGATAGAGAAACACAACAAGGATGGTTCGAGAGTTGGTTTAATAAGTCCCCTTGGATGACCACATCGATATCCTCCATTATGGGACCAATCTTGATATTACTTTTGCTTCTGACCATAGGCCCATGCATATTAAATAGGCTAGTCACTTTTGTTAGGGAAAGAATAAGTGCCGTTCAGATTTTAGTGTTACGCCAACGATATCATACTTTACAGGGACAAGAAAATCAGGATGTGAAGACACTGAAATCTAGTTCTAAGATTAGAACACCTACATCAGCAGAAATGGAGAAATGAAAGAGTTAAAATTTTTTAAACCTTCCACAGATGGAGTCAAGAGTGCAGATTAGCTTGTTCTGCACTCTGGGTCCTAGGAAACTAGCTATCCACAAGACAAAATAGATAAGATAGGAGTTCAGAGCTGGGAGTTCAGGTCAGCGTGACCATGCACTCTGGGTACCAGGAACTGAACTGACCACAAGACAAATTGAATAGGGCTTGAGCTGGGAGTTCAGGTCAGCGTACCCATGCACTCTGGATACCAGGAACTGAACTAACCACAAGATAAATTAAATAGGGTTTGATTCTTACAAGAAGAAAGGCTTGTATGAGATATTTCCCCATGACTGTTTCTTGAACCTGTCATGGAAGCTGAACACTGGACAGGTACTTTTTATAGATACTTAATCATGATTCCCCCCCCACCACCTCCCCTGGGTTGTGGTTTTTCCCTTTAAAAGCTCTACCTCTTCTCTGAGTGGGGGTCGTACTTCATTGCTTGCCTCTGCATAGGACAGGCTAGAAGTGCGACCTCAATGCTGTTGCATCAAGTTCAGTGTCTTGTGAGTTACTGGGGTGGCCGTGAATTCCTGAGAAGAGGGAGGGAGTTCCTCCTGTTCTGGTGGGCCTTACACTTACACATCTTTAGAACTTAGAGTCATCCTTCAGGGTACACCAAGGATTTACGGTTTTGTGCTTTTCCAAGAGATCATGCTTAGATCACTAGATTGGCATCACAGCAGATAAGGTGTTTTAAGTTTAGCCTCTCTATTCTGTTGCTTTTCATATTAGGGTTACTGCTTGTAAACATTGAAAAAAAAATTAGGTCTGCTTTAGAAAAGGGTTTTGTTGTTTTGCCTTTAAATTTTTCCCTTTAAAGATAATGGTTTAGAATAAGCCAACTTACATGTTGTCAGGTTGTTTCACTGATAAATATTACAGAGGCGAGCACTCTAGGAAGTATTCTGATTGCTTATTCTTGAATGGTCAGAGATTAAACACCAAGGGCTGTCGCACACAAATAATATCACCCCCCAACCCCCTCCATGTGTGTGTTTGTGTGTCAAAGGTAGTTTATATACTTGGAGGAAGCATGGATTTTAGAGCCAGAATCAGATTTGCTTACTTAATTGGCAGTGTCTTGCACAAGAATAAAAGTAGATGCCCTTTGTTAAAACACTAACTTCATGACAATAATAAGGATTAGAGCAAGTCAGAGAGTCCCCTGGCATCCTGCCTAAGAGCCCTCAATTTAGATCTCTCTCAGCCTCTCTGGGTCTTCATGGCTTTAGACAAGTCACCCTCTGAGAGTCCCACTGTCTCATCTATAAAATGATGACAACACATCCTCCCCTGGGTTGTCTGAGTGTGAAAAGTGTTTGACTTAACAGGGATGGAGAAGGGACTCAGTGGTTAAGAGCACTTGTTGCTCTTGCTAAGGACCCTGGCTCAGTTCCCAGCACCCACATGGCGGCTCACAACCATCTATGGCTCTAGTTCCAGGGAATCTGGTGCTGTCTTCTAAGCTCCTTGGATACACACATGATGCACACATGCATGCAGGCAAAGCACTCACACACAGTCTAAAAACAAAACATTAAAAATACTTGATACACAACAATCGCATTCTCTAGTCTTCCTTCATCATTTATATCATGGCATTGTCTATGTAGTAAGCTCAAGGGCAACCTGGGCTGTGTAAGTTTCTCTCTCTCTCTCTCTCTCTCTCTCTCTCTCTCTCTCTCACAAAACAACCAAACAACTAACAACAAGAAGCAAAGAAAGTCCCCAGGTAATAGTTTTTGTTTTTTGTTTTTTTTTAAGTAAATCAAACTTGCTATGTAACTTTTGGTGTTCCTGGTACCAAATGAACGAGGAAATTACTATGCTATAATCTTTCTTATAGGTATTCATAATTGCATATAAAGCAATAACTAAATATAGGATAAATAAGAAAATAAATTATATTCTGGTAATTAAGTTGAAAACTTCCTTAAGAAGTTTACATTAATCTACATTTAACTATGTTAAATAGCTGATTTTTACAAAACTGAATTATTCCTACAAAGAATGTCATAAATATGCATATACACATTCAGCTTGGACTTTTAAAACACGAAAGTTAATTACACAAAAATGTACTGACAGAAACAGAAAACAATATGTGAGCTGCTACCAAAATCAAACCCAATCTGCTATAACTGGTTACCCTAAATTGAGATATTTTTTTGTCTATTAGCATATTGCAAAATAGAAAATGAAACCATTGAGAGCTTCAATAGAGAACGTCTAAATCCTCTCAGTTATTAAGGAGAAAACCAAGAAAGTGGAAGTAAGATAAACTTGCAGGAAATACTAGAATTGGTTGGTTTAACAAACTGGAATCTTAATGTTCAATAGAATGAATGGAACAGAGCTGGCTTTTATACTTAGACACACAAGTGAATGATCAAACTTTTGTCTTGTCAAGCTAATACAAAATCAGATCCAATCAGACTCTTTTTGTGGAGAAGTGTTTGTTCTACCATGCTGACATCTGTATGCTCAACTACAGGGCTGTGAGCCTATTCTGCAATGGCTAATGGGGCTGTCTTCCCTTTTCACAATAGCTCGTTCATTTTAGGATCCATCAAATCATACATCTTTTCAAGCTATAGAAAGATGTCTGAGTCTGAGAATGAGTGAGCTATGAGGCAGAAGATACGGATCATCTTAAGAAATCTTCGAAGGCACAGTGGAGACTCTGGTTAGTCTTGAATGTATTCTAAGAGGTAGAACTGAAAATTAACATTAACTTTGCAACAGTAACAACAACAACGTCATAGTAAAGTGGTTTTTGTACTTAAAAGTATAGTAAATGAATTATCTTTGCTTTTGCCATAAATCTAAGGCACATATACTCGGAGTATTAACTGGAGACAACAGGAAGCACAATTTCTCTTATGGAAAGAGATGGCGGAGTTTGGCATTAAGTTCTCTCTCTTTGCTTAAGAGATCCAGGCTGTGCTTTCTGAAGGCTTCTGATTGGAGACGCAGCTCATCGTAAGCTCTTTGGATCCCATCTACCTTGCGTTGAAGCTCGCGAACTCTCAAGTTGCTATCAACGGCCACCGCCTCTTGCTCAAAGCGTTCTAGCGCATGCTTCTTGGCCATGGCTGCTGTCTCCAGCTTCTCCTCAAGCTGGCGGATCTCAGCCTGTTTGTTCTGAAGCACCTTGCCCCTCTCCATGGAGAGCTGCAGCAGCTCCTCTTTCTCACGTATGACAGTCTGCAGCCTGGCCTGCAGCTCCTGGTTCAGGTTGATATTAGCCTCTTGGTCCTTCACCATCTGTTCCGTGGCCTGCCGGTGTTGCTGCTTGATGCTCTGCAGCTCTCTACGCAGCCCCTCGGTCTCCTTGGCATGGTCACAGGCTTGCTGGTTCTGCAGACCCAGCAGCTCCTTCTCTCGGGCCTGAGCCTGGCTGGCTTGGTGAGCGCATCTCTGTTTCAAGACCTCCAGTTCCTCCACCAGGGCCTTGTTGTGTGTAGTGAGCTGCAGTACCTTGGCCTCCTGGTCTTTCAGAGCCTGGCTGAAGAGGCTGTTATTCTCCTGCCTCAGCTTCTCATTCTCCTCCTTCAGCTTGATGTTTTCACTCTTGTGCTCGTCCTTGAAGCGGATCATCATCTCGTGGTTGGCTGCCAGAGTCATAAAGCGACTCTCCAGCTTTTGGACGTGCTCACTCTGGACCTTCATCTTCTCCATCTCCTGCATCCTCTTCTCTTCCAGCTCCGAGTTGAGCAGTTCTAGGATCTGGCAGCGTTCCAGGGCCTCATCGGATCTGCGTTTCAGGATGCAGATGAGCTGGGATTGCTCTTGGATGCGGGAACGGAGCATTGCCTTCTCGCCCTTCTCCTCCTCAGACAGTCCCCTAAGGTTGGCCAAAGCTTCTCTCAGACCGTCCATTTCCTTAAACCCCAATTCTTCATCCTGGTTTTGCAGGTTTTGGTTTTGTTTTCCTAGGATCTCGTCGGGGGGTGGGGTATCCATCCTAAGCGTCTTCTCCTCCTGCGGCATAGACGCTCTGCGGGAGACCTGACTTCAGTCTTTTCCCCCTCCTGAGTTCAAAACGGAGGCGTTGCTATGGACGCTTTGCATTCTCCAGCAGTTGGTTTTTCCAGTAAGGAGTCCTGTAATTGGTGGACAGACCTGTAGAATGCAGTGAGGTAATAGGGGGAGTTTAGAGCCAATCTGGTCAGGCTATGCCTGTCTTTTGAACCAATCACAGCTCTCAGTTCACTGCCACTGTCCCGCCTATGCTGCATAGCTGTAAGCCATCCACAAAGTCAGCTTCCTATTCACAACAGGGGACAAATCCTGATTTCTCATAACAGTAAGCAAAGTAAGCTTACAGAGACTCATTCTCCTCTTTGTTCTGAAAAGAAACTGCTGTCTATAGAAACATAGTTGCCATGAGTGCACACAAAGGAGAGTCTGGACCTAAGTCTTAGCTCAGCTGCTCTAAGTAAAATTTCTTTTGTTTCCCTTAACGCAGACCTTACCTCTGGGAATGGATACCCTTAGTTATACACTCAACCCTTCTGTTTATCTATTGGGAAAATAAATTAACAGACAGAAACACAATGAACAATACAGATAAGATCAAATCAGAAACAAAATGCAAAAAGCCCCGTGATGATTACACTTGTGCCTTGCACAATGGAGAGACAGAGATACAAGTCTGTTCAAGACGCCAAAGGTGATATTCAGATATGTATAAAAGTGTCAGATAAGATTGACACATTAATACAAAGCTTAGAGGCATTAATAGAGCATCATGTTAAAAGAGAAATAAATAAATATATTTAAAAACAAGGAGCCAGAAACAGCTGAGCCTCAAGAATGATCCAACAAATTCAAGCAAAAATTAAATGGTGTTTCATCCACCAAAACCAGTAAAAATAAATAAATAAGGTTCTCTTTATTATTTATGATTTCCAGGACTTGTAAAGGGATGGTGAAAGAAGCCCTTTATATTATGGATAAAAGTCAGTTAAGAGTGTCTATGCTAACTAAAGTGCTTTAACTGTATTCTGAGCTGGTAACTGCCCTTGTGTGGAGCTCTTTGTTTGAAATAATCTGAAGAAAGAAAAAAAAAAAAAACTTGTGCAAAGCTTCTGCCATCTGCCTCATAATATTTAAGAAGCTTGAAACCTAAATATCCAAAAGAAACAGCTAACTGATCATTATCATGTTTAAAGGGAAATTTTCATGGCACAGAAAACACTTATGTTAGAAAAATAACTGAAGAAAAGAAAGTTACAAAACTTGATGATCAAAAATAAACTTGGTACTGTGAAACTTTAGAAAAGAGAAATAGTTGGCTCTTTGTGTAATGTCCGTGTTGGAGAGTTAGATTTCACATATACCCATGTGGTGACAAAGAAGTCTATGTGTCATTAAAACTATTGTAGGAATATTTAAATGAGGACATTCACCGAGAACAAAACACTAGACAAAAGGGTGAGATGGTCCCTTTGGTCTCTGCAATTGTTTCCAAAATCACAAATTTCTTTTCTATGCAGGGATGGCAAGGCTGAGGGCTAGGAACTTTCCTAAACTGAATGTTTTACACTTTTCAAACTTTTCAACTGATAATGGCACAAATATTACACATAACAACAGGGTACTGTAATACACAACCACACACACACACACACACACACTCACACACTTCCAATCAGATTAAATATATCTGTCTCCTCGTACTTTTTCTTTATCACTTCTTCTTTCCTTCTCTGTCCTTTTCGCCTTCCTTCTTCCTTTTTCCTTCCTTCCTTTCTTCTTTGTGAAAAACTGTCTCACTTAGCCTAGGCTAACCTCATACCGACTATGTAGCCAGTCATGACTCTGAACTTCTGATCCCCTATCTCACCTCTGAAATGTTGGATTATAGGCATTGAAATACCACATTCTGCTTTCTTATGGTAAAAAGGTTTACACATCCTTTCTTCTGCCTTTTGAAACATACATTCTGTGAGTTCCCTGCATTCATTCTATTATTTGATGGCAATAGCAGAATTTCTTGCTCCTAACTACATTTAACAGTGTCTCAGTTAGGGTTTCTATTGGTGTAAAGAGGCACCATGGCCAAGGCAATTCTTATAAAGGACATTTAATTGAGACTGGCTTACTGGTTCTGAGGTTCAGTCCATTATCATTATGGCCAGAAACATGGCAGCATCCAGGCAGGCTGGAGGAACTGAGAGTTCTACAACTTCATCCAAAGGAAGCCAGGAGCAGACTGTCTCCAGGCAGCTAGGAGGGGGAGTCTCAAAGCCCATGCCCACAGTGATACCGTTTCTCTAACAAGATCATACCTCCTAATAGTGCCATTCCCTGAGCTAAGCATTTTCAAAACCACTACAAACCGTAACTTAGTACCAGTCCTAGTTCACTTTTTTGCTGCTGTGATAAATCAAACACTGCTTGTTGAGGGAAGGATTTATTTCAGGTTACAGTCCATCCCTGAGGAAAACCAGGACAACAGCTCAAGGCAGAAACCAGAGCACAAACAACGGAGAACAGGACGGCTGCTTGCTGGCTTGCTCAGCCTGCATTTTCATTCAGTGAGCTGGGCCCACCCATAACCATCACTCATCAAAAAAAAAGTGCCACAGACAGGGTGGCTAGACTGTTGTATTTTATACAACAAACGTTGGCAAGAAACGGAAAACAACTTCATTGGCTCCAGCCTTGCCAATAAGCCCGTCAACTAGTTAGAGTTTCTTTAGTCAACTAGCTGCAGGCTCTTTATGCAACAGCCACTACTGAGTTACCACTCTTAAACTCTGTATTGGTTTGGTCTGCTAAATTGAAATTTTAACAAATACTGAAGTTTTGTACAAATGGATTGCAAAGACTTTAAAAATGTACATTAACCAGACTACTGTGGATAGTTCCAAATGTGGTCACATAGACTACCCTGGCTAAAAATCAGCAGGTCACAAAACAAAACAAAACAAAACAAAACAAAACAAAACAAAACAAAACAAAACAAAGCAAAACAAAAGGAGGGAAATCTGGGGGAAAGATTTGTAAGGAAGGGACCGGGCATCAGCAATGGGAAGGAAATAAGAGAAGGTGGAGGTGAGAGTTATTAAGATGGATTATATAGTTGTCTGAACTTGTCAGAGAAATTTTACCCAAAAGAGTGAAAAAAAAAGAAAATACAAAAAATGTAAACAAACTTATTATAACTTTTTCTCTCATTCGTACACCTCTTCCTTAAATCTCAAGCTACATTGCATGAGCTAGAACTTATACAGTAGAGACAAGTGACCAGAAAATTAGAATATCTCTCTTCTTGTTTTATATATAGTGAACATTGTATTTATATAGTTATGTGACATAACAAACTGAAATTACAAAATATATTTTCCAAGAGTCGGAAAAACTCTCAAAATATTAGCAACAGTTGTTTCTCCAGGATGGGATAACAGTATTCCTCATTACCTACCTAAGCACTACACACATAACAGATATTCAGGGATTTTTGTCTGTTGAATAGTTTTTCCACATTTAAAAATGTATTTTGCGCCGGGCAGTGGTGGCACACGCCTTTAATCCCAGCACTTGGGAGGCAGAGACAGGTGGGTTTCTGAGTTCAAGGCCAGCCTGGTCTACTAAGTGAGTTCCAGGACAGCCAGAGCTACACAGAGAAACCCAGTCTCGAAAAAACCAAAAAAAAAAAAAAATGTATTTTGTTAAGTACAAATTAACTTCTGTAACATCAAATCCTTTTTTTAATCAAAATGAAGAACCTCAAAAGATTTGTTGAAGGGGCAGGAGGAGGGATACTAACAAACGGGATATTTGAAAAAGCTTGAGAAAACCTATTTTATAAGCTTTCCAAATATAAATATTAGAATATATACATATATATTTATATATATTTAATTGGAGATACCTTACACAGGGGACAGAATTCTCCCCAGAATCCATAGATCACCAAACAAAAAGCCAAGTGTCAGAAACAAGACATTTGCCTTCAAGTTGTTGATCACAAGAATCCCAGAGACTTCTAAAACTACACAGGCTATCTTCATTTTTCTTGGTTACCCACCAGGACCTGATAGTGAGAACCTATTACTGAAGACACACAGGCATTTGTCACAGAATACAGAAAATCAAGCTGATAAGGACCTGAAAGTGTCTTCTTTATTTCATAGTGCTGGAAGGTGTTCTGTAGGCTTGCTGGGGGTTTTTTTGGGGGGCAGAAGACATCAACAGTCTTACACAGCTGTGAACCCTCCACCCTACAATAAGGATCAGCTCAGCAAGATGTGCGCCTTGGTGCAAAGATGACATGAATGCAATTCAATTTAAGGCCTATTCCTCAAGGTGGAATTCACACCTGGGTACTGTTAACTGGGACAAGAAAGAATCCATGGCTTGGTAGGTTAGAGGCCTAAGGAAAGAATTTATTACTATTGTGTTGTTGGACATAGACAGAACATCCTTCTAAACATTTATCTTTCTATCTATAGATTAGTGCAGCTCTCAACCCTTAGCAGAGAAGCTTTTGTTTATTTATTTTTGCAGTAGATATGAAGAGTAAAGGACTCGAATAGTCAGCTCTAAATGCAGCATCTGGATTACCAGCCCCCTAATCCCCCTAGAGCTCATAGGTCATCACAGAAGAGGGGATAAAAAGATTCAGAGGTTTGACAGCTTCAAACCAGTGTGTCACCTGGACACCAAAGGGTGATTTCTGGGTGTGAATCCATGCAGACATAAGTGTATTCACGAGACCCCCACAGGATCAAGCCAGTCAAAATTTCCACAGGAGCATGTTGTGTAACAGTTTCCTCAAACATATCATTCTGCAGGGAGGCTCTTTAAGCAGGAAGGTAAACAACTCAAATAGCTTTAGGAACTCCCTGAGCCTGATCGGATCGACCGTGCCCCTCCCTGCTGGCCTAAATGATAAATGCTGACAGTCACTCCCAGACTGACTGAGCTAAACTGTAAAGAAGACTCTGAGACCAGACTGGCTTCCTGAACTAAACCAACTGAGTCCAACATGGATGTCCAACCTATTGAGTAGCCTGAAGGCTGTGCAGTATGCTCCAGGTTCCTGGCTTTGGGCAGCTGTCACCCATGCTTGGGTGGGCTTTGATGATGCAGGCATCTTTTTTGAGTCATTTCTGCTCCTGTAAGTAACCCCAATAAAACTCATTGGTTTGCTGATGGTATTATACTTTTGTTGAGGACTGTACTCTGCCTGGCTTGGGGGCCAAAATGTCTCGACCTGTGCTGCTGCTCCGGTCCACGGGTCAGGGTCGCAAAGAATGGAGACAAGACAGAGGTTTTGTTCAAGTCTTAAGTCTCCTTTATTGTCTCCCTTAACTCATATTCTCCCTGACTCAAATTCTCCTTGTCTCATATTCTCTCTTATTGACCTATTCTCCTCTTAACCTAATACAAGGAAATCCTGGGTATTTATAAGCACACGCAGGAGAACACAGGTGAAAACATTTTACCACGTGCACCATGCAGCTGGGTTCACTAAACAGCAAAACAAGCTATGTGGGATAAACAAGATATTTGTCAGAGTGTGCTCAGCTGTTGTAGGCTGCTGAAAACCAAGTCTCTCATCAGGGTTTATGGCTCCAGATGGCTGCAAAGATGATAACCGCTTTCTGCTAAAAGTCGGCTCCCAACATACTTTGGCTTGTTGTGGAATCCCTTACTGGGGAAAGGAGATGTATGTGTTTGCATCTCCTCAGGGAAAGTTTTGTCAGACGACAGAATGGGAGTGGAACCCCACCCATAGCTGAGAAACTGTTGGCAGTCGATGGTCACTGGGGGAGGAAGCACCAGTTTTCCTCAGAGATGCTACCCTGGGCAGGTTGCCCTTTCTCCAGCTGATGGCCCTATACTTATTCATGAACTGGCAGTTCCAACTAGACTGAGTGGTTCTATAGAAAGAAGAAGTTGAGATGGAGAAGTGGCAGATCAGGGGCATCTGGAAGGAGCTGAATGAACAGAAGGGGTGAGTTTGATCAAAATATATCATATACAGATATGACATCAAAAAATAAAATATACTTAAAAAGAATGAATTCAACACAAAAGAAAAGTAGGTGAACAAAGAGATGGAGTCTCAGGACACTAGCGCCCCACAACTAGCCAACCTTTTATCCTTATTTTTACCCCTGGGGGACACCTTGCTTACCCATCTACACTTTGATTCATCGGAAATGCCAGTGGCGACCTTTTCAGTCCTACTCTGCACACCACTAAGGAAGAGTCCAATGAACTAGATGAGCACCCGACTAAGTAAGGGGCGAGGATACACGTTTTAGAATCCTAGTGTAACACTTGAGTAAACCGCAGAGATATTCTTTGGGATATTCAGCAAGCCTTCGCAACAGGACTCTAGATCAAAAATACACTCTGAAGCTTCAGGAAGGTCTATGCCTAAAAGTCACCCAGGCACAAACAAAACGAAGCAAGTCTCATCATTCTGCTTTTCTTTGGAGAGTGTGGGGAGCTTTACTGCCCCGTTGGTATCTTGAAGATAAGAGGTGTGGGGTAAGAGAAGGCAGGTAGTCCTGGCTGAGGTTGAAGGAGGGCAACTGATTCCTTTAGTGCTGCTGGGATGCATGCATGCTGGGAGATGATTGTGCTGTGTCTGTGGCACAAGCCAGGCAGGACTTGCACCAACACTGCATTTCAGCACAACCTCAGAGGGGCCTCTATTAACTCGGCACCCAGTGGATTCAAGGCTGCAGTCTTTGTTTTCGTGAAAAGGCAAATAATCTAATAAGCTTATTTGTTTATTTGTTTATTTATTTATTTAGTGTTGTTTGGTTTGTGTTTGTTTTAAGACCACTCTCACCATGTTGCCCAAGCTAGCCTTAGACTTGCAACAATTCTCCTGCCTCAGTCTTCTAGGTCACGGGTTATAGGCAAGAGCCACGTGGCTTTGGTAACATCTATAAAGCATCTTTATAAGATTTCACATTTATGCATTATCCAGACGTCCTTAAATCTACGTTAAGTCAGAGCTTGCTTTTAGAAACTGAAACTAGCTGAGGTCTTAAGGTGGAGGGATGCTTCCTGCATCAAACGGTCCAAAGAAATCTCTGTGGAAAAATTTAAGAAGAATTAAGTAAAAAATTCTGCCTTTTATAACAAGCAGAGAGCTCAGGTAGGTGAGACAATGCTAAGAGTTGCAGAGAAGACTCCAGAGAAATTAGCCATACTAGAGAATTTATATTTTAGGATTCCTAATGCAATGTACTTTTTTAAATATAAGAAGTCAGCCTAAACTACCAACACAATTTAAATCATGATAATTTATTCTAAGGGTTTTTACAAAATACCTTACGAAAATTATACATAGGAAGTACATTACAGTTGAGCAATTTATATTCTGATTAAAACTTTGTAGCAAAGCATATCTGTGACTACTTTTTATGCTGTTTTTATATAGTAAAACTATAAGAAAAACCATCAATTATATGCAATATTTTAGCATAGTCTTATAAAATACAGACTTGCCACCCATTTTAGCAAAAATTAAGCCAAAATAAGCCAAGAGCTGAATTCCATACGCAGCCAGTAGGTGGCATCAAAGTCCATTTGAGATTGAGAAGGTGAGGTCACAGGAGTCAGGGTGTGTGTGGGGATTTCTCAAGGCAGATTTATGAGTAGTGAAGTCAGTCTTACTTCCCTAAGAAGAATTCAATGTTTCATTAGAGGCTACTAAAAAAATCGTCGTCATATTATGTAGGTCGTTTTCATCACCGCTGTCCTTCCTCTCTCTGCTTCATCCCAGGAGTATCTCGTCGCTTTGCCTTCCTATTTATGGGCCCAGCAAGCATTTTAGTAACCAAATGGCAGGCCTAAACTGCAACACAGATTGTGGTATGAAACACGGAAAGCTAACTTTTTCTTTGGTGTGGAAGCAACAGCTCAGTTTTCCTAGCTTGTTCAATTGTCTCCTTGAATGCCCGCATCACACAATTTTTCTGGGCCGTACATCTTATCAGAGTTTAACTCCCTTGAGTCATGCAGCCAAAGAAATGCATGCAGATTAAGTTGGGCATGCTTTATAGTAGTCATTAGTGACAAAGGGGGAGGATACTTGTCTGTGAAGTCACATCTCAAGTTCAGATCCCCCTGGGGAGTAGTTTTTGGTGACTGAATCGGCTGCCTAGGATCACTTGGAAATCTTGGCGATCAAAAGCACCCTGAGGGGTAACACCGCTTCAACCCAAGTGTTGGGAGAATTCACCATCTTCTCCCAGAGAGCAACTTCCTCAGAAGTCGAATCCATCCAATCCACTTCAGTCCCATAGCTTTTTCCTGAAAGATAGTTTAACATTTTCATTTACATTCCCACTGGGGAGGCAGGGAAGACAAGGAAAAGTTTACACACACCTGGAGAACACATCTGGGCATAAGGAAGAACTAGTTTGCTACCCACGTAGCTTCCTTATTTTAATCCTCATGGCTCCCAAATGATTGATCTTCATCTGAATGTGAATGTGAAAAGTGGATAATAATTTTTCAGGGCATAGGGGAATCGGGAGGATTATGTACTGAGGTAGAGAAGACAGGATGATGCCTTGGGAATATTGGCGAAGGCTTTTTGCCTTAAAGACTCAATTTCCTAATCTGCCTCAGAAATGAACAGTTTATTAATCACCATCATCATCATCACCATCATCATCATCTTATTTTGGAGTATTGGTTCCTTTGGCACTATTACTAACTGCCTCCAGGAACTACGAAATAAATGTCACAATGTAAATAAAACACCTAACACACTGCTGAAAAGGTAGTCTCTATAGGCTTAGCTTGTTCACTCATCTCCTTGAGTGTTGGCAGTACCTGTCTTCTTGGGCATACTTCGTGTCATTGTTTAGCTTTCATGAGCCACTGAATTAAGGAAATGCGTGTACAGTGAGCTGGACATGCTGTGTAGTGCTCATTAGTGGCACCAGGTAAGGATAGTTGTCCACAAAGTCAGAACTGTCAACCTCTGATTTTGGAACCTGCCAATAGTAACTTAGGTTCTGAGAGGACAGATGCTGGACCCTTCAGACTCTCTTAACCAAGAACCCTTGGATTCCTGATGACTGTTCACCCAATGGTTTCATTACAATTAGGACTTTAGCATGTCCTGGAGCATTCAGCTCATAGGGAATTAAACTTGTAACAAATGTTACCTGTTCCAAAGCCAATCCGGAGACCTCCCAGAAACTGGTTGGTTAGTTTATAATGGTCCCAGACTGTGAGTTCTACACAGGCTTCCATCAGATCTTCAGGCCTGAAGCCATCATATACCATGGTATGGTTGAAGACAGGGTTGGTGGTTTTTCCTACAGCTCTTGTCTTCTGGCGACTTTTCCTACTGGTATCTGGAAGGATGGTACTATAAAAAGAGAAAGTGATGTGAGGACATTTTACTTAAGAAAGTGAACATTTACCAAAGTGTGTGGGGTGCTTTGGTTCTTCTTAGAAGGAGTAACAAAATACTCATGGGAGCAAATATAGAGACAAAGTGTGGGACAGAAACTGAAGGAGGGGCCGTCCAGAGACTACTCCACCTGGGTATCCATTCCATGTGCAGACACTAATGTGGATGTCAGGAAGTACATGCTGACAGGAGCCTGATCGAGCTGTCTCCTTAGAGGTCTGCCAGAGCCCGACATATACAAAGGCAGATGTTCAGTTAATCACTGGACTGAGCACGGGGTTCCCAGTGGAGGAGTGAGAAAGAGGACTGAAGGAGCTGAAAGGGTTTGTGGCCCCATGGGGAGAGCAACATACCAACCAACCAGAGTTCCCAGGGTCTAAACCACCAGCCTGGGAGCACATAGGGAGGGACCCATGGCTCCAGCTGTATATGTAGGGGAGGATGGCCTTGTTGGGCATAGGTGGGAGAGGAAGTCCTTGGTCCCATGAAGGCTGGGTTCTCTAATGTGGGAACATTGTATTGAGAGAATACAAAAATTTCAACTTCTAAGGCCCCGTAGGACTCAAACATTTCCAGTGGGAGATTTCTGGAATTCACCTCCTGAAAGAATCCTAACTCTGGCCAGGTAATAACTCTAACTGAGATTAACCTGGATATAAACTTGGACAGGAAATGGCAAAAGCCAGTAAACTTAATTTTAAATTTAATTCCCTTGACCTTTAAAGTCACTGGACTTTCACCTTCAAATAGATTGATGTCTTGACCTTTATTTTCCATCCTGTTTTTAGAAACATTTGAAACTAAATGAGAGACAATGAAGCTGGGGAGGTGGGAGCAGGTGGGTGGGGGCACATCCTCATAGAGGCAGGAGGAGGGGGGATGGGATAGGGGGCTCTGGGTGGGGGGAAATGGGGAAAGGGGATAACATCTGAAATGTAAATAAATATCCAATAAAAAATTAATCAAACAACAACAACAAAAAGTGAACATTTATGCTGACAGTGCCCCTCAGCACAGCTATCAGACAGGCAATGGAAGAAGAAAGCATGGAAGCCAAGTGGGTGGCTCATATCTAGACCCCCAGCATCCATCAGGCTGAGGTAAGAAGATTGAAGTGAGTCTTAAAAACCAAACAAAAGAAAACTGGGGAGATAGCTGTAAGTGGAGTGTTTTTGCAAGCATGAGGACCTGAGTTCTATCACCAGAATCCGTACCAAAACCTGAGTAGGGTAGTATGCATGTTTAATCCCAGTACTGGGAATTGAATAATAATGGAAGGATTCCTGAGTCTCTGTAGCCATGCAGAATAGCCTTATTGGTAAGAGGCAGGCCAGTGAGAAACCCAGTCTCAAAGAAAGTGGATTCCATCCCTGAGAATGATACTCAAGGCTCTCCTCTGGCTTTCACATGCACACACACACACACACACACACACACACACACACACACACACGAGAGAGAGAGAGAGAGAGAGAGAGAGAGAGAGAGAGAGAGAGAGAGAGAGAAAGCACATGTTGGAGAGATCCTACTAGCAGTTTTGTAAAAGTCAGGGGGAAGATGCATGGTGCTGGGAAGATTAGCCACAAACAGCCAAACTGGGCTCGAAGCCTGACTCAGACAGAGCCTTACTGACTATGCAGAATTCCAGGAACATCATTCAACTCCTCGGAAACTTGCTTCCTCAGTACAAAGTTGTTGGAATGGTGATGTTGAGTTTGGGAGAGTGATAATAGAACTAAGTAACATGCAGTGTACACAGCTCAGTTAATAGAAGTACTTAATGTGGTGGGAGCTGCTAGAGGCTTCTCTTAGAATTTAGCACAGATGAACTGATAGTCATGTGAACTCAACTGTCAGACTTAGAAAGACACACAAAAATTACATATATATATGTATATGTATATACACATATATACATACATAGGTATATATATACACATATACATATACATACATATATACACACACACACACATATATATATATATATATATATATATATATATATATATAGCGTGCGTATGTGTAAAAGAGAGAGAGGGAGTGGGGGTAGGGGTGGGGAGGAAAGTAAAGGCAGAACTGTCTAGGAAGGAAATAAAGGGATGAACAGCGGGGGTCGGGAGGAGTTGAGAAAGCCAGAAGGGCAGAAATACAAAAATCACATTGTCTACGTTGAAAATTTTTTTATATGATCTATGTCTTTTTATAATCTAGCACTATGTATAATGAATATATGTCAATGGGGATTACTTAGTCAACTGATTGATTAAAACATAAAAACACTTTCAAGCTCACAAAGGCTTTTTATCTGTTTGTAATGGCCATGAGCTTCTTCCCATTACATTGTCCTTTTGATCTCATAATAAAGCATTTATTAAAATGTAAAAAAACCCTAGTATACCCTATAAAGATATTTTGTACAGATTAATGTATATCAGTGAAATAAATATTGGTAAGAAGATAAACGGATTAAATATAGAAAATGTGTCATATGATCACAATAGCAAACTTCATATAATTTTATGTTAGAAATTTTGTCATAATTTGAGACTTACTAGTTAATGTTTCTTGAAACCAAGAATTTAACAATTTAGAACTTTAGCATATTCCTGATTGTTAATCTAAGGAATTAATGTCATACAAAATTTTAAAAAAAAGAGAGAGAGAGGGAAATCTCTCCAACAGGCTAGGCTTGACTTTTAGAATACATAGACAATTTTGTAATCACATGTGACTCATTTATGATAATAACTAAATGAACATTAACTTCTCATGCTTCTCATAAAGACAAGAAAGTCTGAAAGTGGGAGACCAACCTGAACTGTTACCTTGCCAGATAACCTAGGCAAAGTACTATATGTTTAACAAACAAGGCCATATCATATACACACAAAAGTCTACGTCACATATGCCTACATAGTATAACTTATCTTCTAGTAGCATCCATCTCTAGGGATAAAACTGGAGCTAGAGGGCCACACCAATATCTAATCAATACCCTAAACAATATCTGTGTTTACTAGACGCAGTCATTTTGTATGTGTAATAGAGAGGAAAGTTTGCAGTCTGAACACTCAAAGTATCTTATGTTCCTGAGAGAGAGAGAGAGAGAGAGAGAGAGAGAGAGAGAGAGAGAGAGGAAGGAAGGAAGGAAGGAAGGAAGGAAGGAAGGAAGGAAGGAAGGAAGGAAGGACGAAATAAAGCCAAACCTTGGCAAACAGAACATAGGAAACAAGAGAAATCCTCCCTTGTTCCCTAAGAAGACGAATAGAGTGACAGACAGCACTAACATTTTGTTAAGTTGTTGTGCTGGCTAGTCTTATGTCAACTTGACACAAGCTAGACTCATCTGAAAGGAGGGGACCTCAATTGAGAAAATGCCTCCACAAGATCCAGTTGTGGGCATTTTCTTAATTAGTGATTGAAGAGAGAGAGCACTGACCATTGTGAGTGGGGCCATCCCTAGGCTAGTGGTTCTGGGTTCTATAAGAAAGCAGACTGAGCAAGCCATGGGGAACAAGTCAGTAAGCCGTATCTCTCAGGTGGTCTCTGCATCAGCTCCTGCCTCTAGATTCCTGCTCTGCTTCCTGTCCTGACTTCCTGTGATAATGAAAGTATAAGCCAAACAAACCTTTTCTCCCCAACCTGATTTTTTGCCATGGTGTTTTGTTACAGCAACAGAAACCCTAATGAAGACAGCTATTTTGTAGTAAGAACTGCCCTCAGCAATGGTGTTTTAAAAATTTAGTTTCATTTGTAGACACGGTCTCTTAGGTTTGATTTTATAAACCAAATAAAGTTTTGGGAGCTGATACCATATACTCTTATAGTTTGATGTCTCTAGTAATCTGTATGTGATGGGTGTTAGCATCACTGATACAGAGAATTGACACCAGCCAGCAAAGACAAGGCTACAGGAGAGCTAAGGAAAGTGGAGTTATGAATATCCTTACCACTTAACAAAAGAATTTAGGTGGCTCCCTCTCAGCAGTGGGAGGTCAAGGCATTCCTTCACCCAGATGTGGACTTCTCCGGTTGTAGAAATCTTTTTGCCTATAGTTGAATGAGGAAAACAAAATGTGTTGTCATTTCTTTTTGGAAAAGATATCAGCTTGCATATAAGATAGCACAAGGAAATAAGCTAATATTTGATGGTATTAAGTTGATTAAGCTTACGGACATTCAGCCGTGTGCTTCTTAGTCTGAATGTCCTGAGGTCAGCTAGCTCTATAAAAATAGGAGCTACTGTCAACAGATAGGTGCTCTGAGAGGGAGAGTCACTGTTCTTTCAGGATGAGCCTCTGGTTTGCTGTACTTGAGGTTGGGGGTGGGGTAGGACTCAAAGTTCCATTGGTAAAGAAAGGTGGATCTGGGAGGAGTTGAGAGAGGCAAATATGATCTGAATATACTCCACAAAATTCAAAGAACTAATAAAAATGAGGGAAACAATTCTGGACAGTGGAAACATTCATATTGTTTCTAAGAACAGGACATTTGTCCTTCTTTTGGGGTTTCAATTGGTTCAGCAACATCAGATATCAGGGGTATGGATTATCTGTTTACAATTATATTCAAAACATCTCAAGACAACGCACAGCCCCTTCAAATACCATTGCCAGTGTGAACTGGTAAACTGGAAGATATTTTAAATGCAGATTTGAGTGTAAAGTAACCAAAAATAGATGCTGTTTTTTTTTAAATCGCTCCTTCTCCCCGCTGTTAAACATCCTTATATATATAATAAGGCTATTGAATATACAAGTATAATTGATAGTATCATAGATAATTAGTAAGAAGTTGGATTAGTCTGAAGTTGCTACTAGACTGCTTGCTTATAAACAGAGGAACATTATTAGATTTTTCTGGATGGTTTAGTCTAGTCAACTAAACCATACTCATTGATCTACAGCTATAAAGTGCTGTTTGTGCGCATGCACATGCACACTAATACAAACATACAATACATACTATAAATATTATAAACAATTTATGCCCCCTGGAAATTTTTGTAGCTATCTATACAAGAGAAGCCAATTTAAATAAAATTAATGCAAATAAAAGCACAAAATTGAAACGTGGTGTGAAATGTCCAGCTATGTCCACAATGCTTTAGAAAATGGTGTGTTTAATGACTACAAACCGAGTCAGGAAAAGCTTTGTGGAACGGAGACTCTGGCTGAGACTTAGGTAGGTTGAAGAGGGGAAGGAAAATGCAGAGAGAAGCAGTGACAAAGTAAAAACCCAGACAAGGGAAAGAACATTGCAATACACAATTCTCTCAGCCCTCACCACCAACTCAGTGAGGGAAATTAGAAATGGCGCTTCTGTGCAGATTGACCTCAAGTGGTAGGATACAGAGTCATATGTGATATGTGAAAAAATCCAGAAGTTATAATGGTTGGGCCACAAACTTTCCTTCTCCTTCTCCTTCTCCTTCTCCTTCTCCTTCTCCTTCTCCTTCTCCTTCTCCTTCTCCTTCTCCTTCTCCTTCTCCTTCTCCTTCTCCTTCTCCTTCTCCTTGTCCTTCTCCTTCTCCTTGTCCTTCTCCTTGTCCTTGTCCTTCTCCTTGTCCTTCTCCTTCTCCTTCTCCTTCTCCTTCTCCTTCTCCTTCTCCTTCTCCTTCTCCTTGTCCTTCTCCTTGTCCTTCTCCTTCTCCTTCTCCTTCTCCTTCTCCTTCTCCTTCTCCTTCTCCTTCTCCTTCTCCTTCTCCTTCTCCTTGTCCTTCTCCTTGTCCTTCTCCTTGTCCTTCTCCTTGTCCTTCTCCTTCTCCTTGTCCTTCTCCTTGTCCTTCTCCTTGTCCTTCTCCTTTCCTTCTCCTTCTCCTTCTCCTTCTCCTTCTCCTTCTCCTTCTCCTTCTCCTCCTCCTCTTTCTCCTCCTCCTCCTCTTCCTCCTCCTCTTTCTTCTCCTTCCTCTTCTTCTTCCTCCTCTTCTTTTCTTGTTTTAAGTGCAGAATGCCTTTTTCTAATTCAACCTGTGCTTTCACCAGCTGCTATTCCTTTCCCCAGTAGCTTTATGGCTTGATTACTGAACACATGAGTTACACAGCTCCTGACTTCAACATTTCTACAGCTCTTAGGGACACTCTGCCTGGGAAATTAGTTGTTGGCTGGAGACCTGAGGCCCCAGTGCCTAGGCTACAATCAGTAATCAAGATAGAAAGCATTATCTCCTAATGAGACGAAGAAGAAGGGAAGATTGGGAGCTCTAATTTCCTAGGCACTTTCTATGAATCCTCTTGGTTCATATCCCTTATCATGGCTCTGTCAATAGGCCTAGATTCTCACTGTAGCAAAGCCTGTTCTACAAACATGGACACTTTCACGAACCAAGGAGAAGTCAAAACAAGGACTATCCACTGGGTTGGAAAAAACAGAACAAAGAATTTCCTCATAGAAATGGGAAGTAAATTGGTATCTCCTACACTCTGAGAAAGGGCAAAGGGGAGCTGCTGTTTAAAGGGTATAGTGCTGTTTAATGGGAAGATGAAAAGGTTCTGGGAATCTGCTCCACAGCAAGGTCAGCATAGCTCATATCACTGAGCTAAATGCCACAGATGGTAAGGATTCTGTATTTCTTACTGTAAGAGAAATAATGAGATTTTTCTAGTTTACAACTATGAGTCGACTCCTTTGGTCTATACAATTATTAACTTAGTGTGCATGCTCAGGAATCCATCTTTGAAAATGTAACAGAACCCAAGTTATCTGGAGAGCAAAGAGGTACTCAGAGGGTTTGGATGTGAAGACAAAGTCATTGCATACCAGGGCTTGGCTCCGGAACATATTGGAGAGCTAGCTTCATTTCACCTCTGTTTTCTGTCTCAAGGGCAACTGGTGCTGTCTGAAAAAAACAAACAAAAAACAAAACAAAACAAAAAGAAAAAACAAAGGAATGACAGCAGGTCTAAGGAACAGATGTTTTTCTATCCTTTAGTGAATATTGTGTTACAGGACCATATCCGTCTCATTTCTGAAAATATGGATCATTTGTTTGTTCCAAATTTAGTTTTTCCTCTGTATCCAAGTTATTTTTATAACTAAGAAAAAATGTTATTGTTGGATGGTAAAACCATGCCAGGAAGCTTAGTAAGGTAGAGCAGGTGGAGACCCAGAGACTCATCGGACACACACCTGAGACTTAGGCGACCCTGCCATATTCCTGGCCTGGAACATGTGCCACACTCCTCACATAAGGAAATGTGACCTGTGGTCACGGAGGCCCAGAACAGAGTTCTCCATTCTAATGAAAGGCGGGCTTAGCCAGTAAGCTTTCCTTCCCAGACATTCCTCCCTGCAAAAGGTACTTAATCTCAGGTCCACCCTGAGAAATGGGTATGGTATAGTTATGCATCCATTTTCCACCATGAACAGCTAATAAATGATATGGTTAAACACAGACTGTCTCTTTCATCAAGACTGGCCGTGAGAAACCTAGGGAAGGCTTTTGTCTACAGACCCACAGCACAACTCTCCCATGGAAGGCCTATATATGCTTCTAGACTAACTCTGCCAAGCTAAGGACAATCACCCCTGGGACAAGCCAGAGCTTCCCCCTCCCCTATCCCCAGCCTACAGGCCCCCAGACTCCTATCTTGACTCTTCTGAGACTTGAAGCAATGCCTGGATGTCCAAGAGTCAGAGAACCTCCCTCTCAGCCCCAGCCTCATCACAGGCCCTGGGACCTCCCCCCAGCCCACCACCCATGTCAGACTGCACTTCCCCCCCCCCAGCAGTGTCTTGGAGCTTCCCTGAGAATTCCCAGAGTTCCACCTCCCAAGTGGCCTTGCCCAGAGGAGTAAGCCCATAATGATAGTAATTGGGGGCTAAACTGGGAAGACCATAAGTCTGAGGCTACCTTAGGCTAATGTGCAAGTTCCAAGCAAGCATGGGCTATGTAATAAGACCACGTAACTAAACAAAACAAGTCACATTCTTCTCAAGGAACAATCTCACCATATGCTAGACTCAAAGACTATCTCAGATTTTAAAGGATTGGAACACTTAAATGACCTTCTTGAAGACTGAAGTCAGACATTAGTATTGAATAATGTAAGTTCTCCATAAATTTTTAAAAACTCTTTCTTTACCAAATGCACAATGTTAAGTTCAATCCTAGCTTCAGATGGTCCCAAATTCCACACTGGCACTGTGAGGTAGATGCTACTGGACTCTTCCCTGCACACCAGATCGTACACCAAACCACCACACAAAGAAGGGAATCTGAACCCACCTTCCTCTTCAGCGGGTACCACTTCAGCTGTTTGTTCTGTTTGTTGTCCCAATCCCATGATTCCAGGTCGAGCTCCACCTCCCCCAGGAAGCTGTTCCGCTTAAATGTATCCCGATGCCAAACGGACAGGTTCAACTTCTGCGTCTTTAAGAATTGTCTTTCAATTTTATACTGCAGCGAAGAAAAGAAATGAAAACTATGACTAGCGTCACCTTATGACAAAGCTATGACACCGAGATGAAAGCTCATCTGTGTGCATCTAAATGCCTCGTCTATTTGCTTTCCGGTCTCAAAAGGCTTGCGAAGGCATCTAACTCCACGTGTCTGATTTCAAAGACCTAAAGCCCCATCTTTCACAAATGCGGATGCTTTACCCTCTGCTGGAAAAGGCAAACCGTGGTTCAAATATCATAGCTGGAAATAGCTTTCTAAAAACAAAAGTCAATTATTCAACCTTTGTTGGATGCTTTTACATGAGATATATCATAAATCAGGTTCTATCTAAAATACAATTCAGTTCTGTTTTTCTACCTAAGGATAAGGTCTTTTCTTTGCCTTTTTTTTTTTTTTTTTTTTTTTTTTTTTTTTTTTTTTTTTTTTTTTTGGAGAGGTCTCATTTAAGGTCTGCTGCACAATGTAAGGTTTGCTATGTAGCTGAGGGTAACACTGCATTCCCCTTACCTCCTCTTCATGTTCTCAGACTATAGGTGTGCACTTCCATGCCCAGCTAGACCTCAGTATTTAAAACAGCTTTGGATTCATAGAAAACTTAAACACAAGGTATGACCTCCATATACCATCTGCCACTACAAACAGACCTCTTGCATGATCAGATCCCTCTCGCATGATCAGATCAAACAACAATTTTTTTCTTAAAAAAGTAAATTTGATTTTTTTCTTTTCTAGCCTCACATGGTTAGGTAGAAAAGACTTGGTGTCCTAACAGTTTCTCATCTCAAATTAAGTCACTCCTTAATGATATATAATCATGGAAGGAGTAAGAGTACTTCCAATCTAAAAATAATCTTCATTTGGCTTTGTGACATATTACTTGAAGGTCCATTTTGGTTATATCAGACCTAGCATTCCCTGAATTTACTATTTAAATTAGCTGGCTTTTCCTGAGTATAGGGTTGAAGCAGCTGACCCAGAAATAGCTAGGGTCCTGGGATATGTCACAGTCAAACGGTAATTACAAACTTGCTGTATAAATCCACACATGGCTAATTCAGCTACGGATGACTGACACCATCACTTAACTGCTTCCTCCCCTTTTCCTGGAGGATTATCAAATACTTGAAGTTTTCCGAAACAGAATGAACAAACACCTCTTATTTAAGTGATTTGTCAATCATAACATATCTCATGACATCCCATAGAGGGAGAAAAAGAATGTATGTGAGCTAGGCAACTTTCCACTGACAGCCCACCTATCCACCTTTCCAATAAACATTTTTGTGGTGTTCCTTACCCTCAAAACTGTGCCGTCAGCCAGTATGTGTTAAATGTCTAACGTGTAGCATTAACTCACTTAATGTCTAGTCTGTGATTCTGGGGAAGGGGGAATAGGAGTAACATCACTTCCCCCTTTGCAGATACACAAATGGCCATTAGCCTCATTTCTGAGATCTAAGGCACAGGAGTGTTATACACACCTACACACTGAGGTGCAGGAGTGTTGTTACACCCAATCTATATGCACCATAGATGAGTCCTTGCCCTTGTGGAACTTAACCCTTAGTGTCAACGTTAAAGTACTGAATATTGACATAGGCAAGGTTATGGAGTCAGTGGTCATCAGAGGAATTATGGTTGCCAAGGTAGAAATATCTAAGAGTAGCTTAAGGTACAGTTAAGAAAGGATTGGGAAGAAGTTTATTCCAGCCCAAAGGAACAGAAAACGTGGGAGTGTGAAGAAGACGAACTTCGGCTGAATAACAGAAAGGAACACACTGTGGTTGGAACAAAGATAATGGCAGCTGAGGCTGGGGTGCTGACAGTTTCAGTAGAGACACCATCTAAGCAGACACGACTAGTTCAGTGCCCAGGTTATCACAAAACCTCTGTCTGTGGACAGAATTTAGAAATACCCGCAAAATCTCGTTGTATACAGGATTCAAGGTCTTCTTCACTACGAGTGTCTTCTTCTTGCCCATTTTGCCTTTGTCTGGTAGCAGATAGGTCTTTACATATCTAAAGAAGAAACATGGAGAGAGGTGAAAGTCAGAGAAGATAGAAGTGGTATATTCACATCTACCTTTTGCAACACATTGAAAACTGGGAGCAGCAATTATCCTGTGGCGCTGATAAACACAGTAAGAAAGAAACGTTCCTGTCCACACCTTTATATTTTAAAATATTTAAATGGAAGATATCTTAGTAGAATGGATCATTTAATGTTGTTTTCAGATTGTTAAATGGAAATTTCCTTTTTTTTTTTTAAAAATTGTGTTTCTTAATGTAGGTCAAGCAGGCCTCAAACTCATGGTTCTCCTGTATCCACTTCTTAAGTGCTTGTGTTATAGGTGTGAGCCACCACGACTAGTCTTGAATTCATTATTTTCCATTGGCTTTCCTAATATGGCACATAAAGAAAAATAGGCAACAGACTTCTAGTATAATGCTTAATTCTTTTGTTCTGTTTCCTGATGAGAAAAGTCTTGGGCAATTTTGGGATTTGTATGTTATGACTTTGTTACCATTTTATGAACAGATTAATCTTAGCACACATCTGCTTGGTCCATCTATATCTGATACAAAACCAACGAAGAATGCCAAGAAAGCTCTTCTGTGAAAAAAAGAAAAAAAGGAGGTCCAGAGAAGGTGTTCGGTGGGGAAGGGGGAATTTGCCACACAAACCTGGTGATATGAACTTGGCTTCCCAGAACTTACATAAAAGCTGAATAGGGCACTGTGCACCTGTAGTCCCAGCCCTTTTACAATGACATGGGAGGGAGAGGCAGGAGGATTCCCCCAGAAACTCAAAGTCCACTTTCCATGGAGTGTGAGGTGAAGCAGCAGAATCCACAAGATAGACTCTGCCTCAAAATAGGGTGGAAGCAAAGAACTCATTCCTGAAAGTTACGGGATTGCTCTCTGACCACCACACATATGCTGTTACATGTGGGATTAGTGAACCTACACTCACATCCGCATAGCTCACACACATCCACCTTTTAGTAAAGGTCATCCCTAAGTGGGTCATCTATCAGTCTTCTCACCACCACCCCGAGCTCAGGGAATACTGGAGGAAGAAGGGCAGAAAGAGTAAAAAAGCTGGAGGATGAAGAAGAGTGCTGCTAAACACGTTACTCTACACAACACGGGATAACACTCATGAGCTCACGGCAGCTGTGGGTACCTATACAAGATGGAGAATACTACCATTCCAGGATGCATGCGGGAAGGAATACATGAGGTTCTACCCCTAGATGAGGAGCTATTGGCAATTGATGGTTGATGGGGAAGGAGGAGTTATTTTTCTTCATGGTGTAGCCATGGTAAAATTACCAATGATAAGTTACCCATGATAAAATAACCATGGTTATGATAAAAAAATCCATATTCATAATCATGCAAGCAACCTTAACTGACCTTGTGTTTTGTTTTGTTTTGTTTATAGAAATACCAGAGAGCAGGAAGGGAACATGTTGAGATAAAGAAAAGTTCCACAGGGAGTGGGAAAGGGACACGAGAAAGGGATGGAGAGGAGAGAATAAGATCAAAATGTATTATATACATGTATGGAAGTCTCAAAGGGGAGATAAAAATTGATTTTAAAAAGAAGGAATGGGGTTGGAGAAATGGCTCAGTGGTTCAGAGCACTTTCCTTGTCTCCGAGGATCCGGGCTGGCTCCCAGCACCGGCATGCAGCTGGCAACCATGTTTAACTTGAGTTCTAGTGTCTCTGATTCTCTTCCTGGCCTCTGTAAGTACCAGGCTCTCATTTGGTTCATACACATCCATGCAAGCAAAGCACTCATAAATTAAAAGTAAAATTACAGGTCTAAAAATACAGAAAGGGAACTTTTCACTGTTTGATGTGTAGAAGCACCTTCTAACTCTTAGTGAGTTATATCTAGAATAAATATGGTTTCCACTCTACTCTGTAATAAAACAGTATATTGCTCTTTGAAATAAAATAAAAACAAAAGCCAACTGGGAGTGACTCAGGAAAATGGTCACAAATCAGACCATCCTTCATAGGCCAACCTTCAAACAAACTGAAGTGCACTCACTCCCATGATTTAAAAAGATGATCTAGTAATTCTTCCTAAAGTTCTGATGTAAGACTAACTGCATTCATTATTCATTTCTTTTGAGACAGGGGTCTTCCTATACAGCAGAAGCTTGCTTCCAATTTACTATCCTCCAGCCTCTACCTCCCAAGTGCTGGGGTTACAGACCTGTGCCACCACACTTGACTTTGTAGGACAAAATTTAAATATGGGAATTACTTTATTATTAAGTCTTGAGTATTTTCACGACAATGAACATTATGAAGTCTGTTTCTTGTGTCTCTAATTTTAGAAAAGTTTTGAAAGTCTGTCAGGATGAACAGGGTTCTGATTTTATTCCGAGTTTTGCTGCTCCTGAATTCATCTTTATGGAGTACTTGTCTCTAATCCTTGTTTCAAGTGATGTCCCCAAAGTCCCCAAACTGCAATATTTAGTGTCTCTGTATCTTTCTTTCTTTCTTTTCTTTTTTTTTTATCTAATGTTTGGTGTATGGATTTATAAAGTAACCAACTTTTCAAAGACCCTTTTAAACACAAGCACACACAGACTCTGTCTTTGATGGCTTTGATTCTTTGATCCCTACTAAATTGACTAAGAACTAAGAAAAAAAAATGGGCACGCCCTCTCCCACTCCCAGATCTGTACTTACGGGTCTGAGCGCTGTTTCTTAACATCTGCTGCAGCTAAGTCCTTACACTGGGCCACAAACACATGCAACTCTTTCAGGGACTCCACGTAGTCGATTGCAAACTGCACGCTTCCTTTCACTTCAAGGTTGCCAAAGTCCCCACTGTAAACGCTCATCACACTGCCACTCGCCTGGGTGCATCAGAAACAGGCGGTGTTTACGGTGTTTACTTCGTCTTCCTGACACCCCAGTGCAAGCAGTTCACACACAGTCCCTGCTTGTCATTAAGCTTCCAGCTTGTATATAAAATCAGTTAATATGGCACAAAGTAATACCAACATAGGTGATCTGACAAGATATATATGACTAAGTTTAAGTTGTTCCTAAGTGGCAGATAACAGTGAAACATAAAGTTATTTAGATGCGAGTTCATCTCAGAACGCTAGGCTGCATTCTCTGTTAGCCATGCTTAGTGTTTAATTGCTAAAGGAAAAGGATACGAGAAACTCCAGGCACACAAATCGCAGTGACACATTGCTTAAAATTCCATGGCACTACAAAGGAATTTTACCATGTTTCTTATCCTCTGAATCTAGAAAAATGCTTGCTGAGTCTTGCGCTTTCAGAGTTCAGGAAGGGTAGACTATATATGATTGATGGAGGGAACTTAGAGCCTCCCCAAGGCATACATAGATTATCAGGGGGGAAAATCAATTTAAATAGATTTTTTTAAAGGGCTTCAGAAATACAAGGCTAGTAAGAATTTAAGCATGGCGTCATTTGTCTAGCATACCTGGTGAGCTATATGAATGTGTATGGATAGTAGAAAAATATTTAAACAAATACATGCCAGTGCCATTTCATATGTGTATTTCTATACAGACACCACATGAGCCACCTTAATTTATGGGAGAAGTTCCATATAATCACATTCACTTCCATCAAATCTGAACAACTGTGCTTTGGGAGCTTGCCATTTAAAAGCATGTTCTGGATCCTTCCAGAAGGCAACAAAGTACTATCCCATTCCTCACAAGACTCGATCTAAGTTTTAAGGGGCTTATTTAGGAGACAGGTACAACCGTGTGTCTGCAAGTTGTATATAAAGTCATGTCTGAGATAAGCAGGTTCTGTAATCTGTTTGTTCCACAAAAAAAATAAAAAAGAAAGAAAGTAAAAAAATTGAATGGTTCATATTGCTGCCAATTTAGAATTTTAAAGCACATCAAAAAGGTTTTATTATAATGTACATTAAACCCCTCATTCTATGAAAACTGGAATAGATAGCTAGCTGGAAGGTAATTAAAAATTAAAGAAAACGACATTGAGTTTTAGAGCTAAGACAAAAGGCTACTTTACAGTGAGCAGGGGCATAGAAGAGCAAAGTTTACAGCAGCAGAGAGAGATTAAGATGGAGCCTTTGTTTACATACAGAGGACAAGGACGTCATGCCAGAGGAGCTGCTAAGATTGGTTAATGAGCTGGGGCTCTTCTTGTATCTCCTGAGCTGGTAGCTGCTCTCTGATGCTGTGTCTGTTTCTCTGTCATCGCTCTACAAGACATCACATCACATATGCAGTGTTTATAGTTGGAATGAGTCAAGGTCAGAATATTTTAAGTTTGGAATGAGTCAACATTAGAATCTATGTCCGGGCGAGGATGGTATCTTATTACACACTGATCTGTGACATTTCCCAAAGGCAATGGAGGCTAGGGCTAATTGCTGGGAATTCTGCATGGAGTGTTCATCTGCAGTGAACCTCACCTAAGAGAGCAGTGTGCTAAGACAATGAGGAAGTGCTATTACACCACAGTGTGACCCCAGGACCCATGGAAGACAGTACCACTGTGAGCTTTCTCGTCAGTCTTTTAATGTATCTGCATTCCCTAGAGAATATATATACATATACATATATTCTCTAAAATCCTATCAAAGTATAAAATACCATGCTTCAGTCTTTCCATTCTTAATATTTTAGCTTTAGCTTTCTTAAAAATCAAAATCTTTTGCTAAAGATACTATTAAACTAGGGATAGTAAGAACTAGTCTGACGAGCATCAATTACATTTTATATTTTTAACTGTAAAGCACCCCTTATGTAACCTGCAGCGTTGTTGTATTCATCCTTTTGTTGCTTAAGTCTGTTCAATCATTCATTCACTAGCTTTCAATATATAGCTTTAAAAATTAAAAAGCAATAGGATACTTATTATAAATACATCCCAAGGAACATCTACTTAGAACAAGGAGGAAAAACAGCAATGACAAATTCAATTGCATCTATACTTAAAGTTTGTTGAATGTTTTTTTTTTTAATAAGGTTCATTATTCATAACAATTTTATTTGGGGATTGCAGGCCCTATGTAACAATACAATGGCTCCAGGGTTGTGGAAGAATAGTTAGTTCATGCCAGCATATTCCAGGATCATGCGATTATACATCAATATCATAGATGCCAATTATAATGCAGATTAATGAAGGAGTTAAAGAAAAAAATAATGACCTACATGGAAGAGAAAATAATCTTGTCTGTGGATTTTTAAAAAATCCATACCTTTTCAATATCTTTGATGTTACATTCCCTTCCCGTACACTAAACAATCCATTCCCCTCTCTCAGAACACATTATATATTCTACTACTATGCCAGATCATTAATAAGTTATGGGAGGATGGGGCCCTGTCTTGTTGGACTGGTACAACATTTTTTACATAGCTAGCACTTAATAAATGTGACTAAGTTTCAAAGGGACAGCTGACAACGGAGCTAGAGCTGATTTCATCACTGAATCTTTTACTCTCCAGTTCAAGCCTACATGCTTACAAAGGCAAAGTGATACAGTTTCATTCCGATGCCTCTGATACACAAAGCCAAATGTCCCATTAAGGGCTGAGACAGCAGGTTAAAACTGAAGGAGAAACTTAACAAATATATACTGGTACAATTCACCTCTCAAATTATATGTTTCATTCCTATGACCACCCAAGACCAGAGCAGATCTCCAAAGGTCTAAATGACAGAGATTGTGTGGAGTTTACGCTGGCTGGCATCTAGCTAATGAGTTAGTTTCCCTCACAAAATGGGTGATTTGTTTCCAAACTACTGTAGGGCTTTTAAACATCTGTAAGGACCAAATATTTGCAGATGCTGTTCACCCAAAGTCCCTAATAGACAGAATGGCACTCAGGATGGGAGTAGAGTGCAATTTTACATTTTCCTCAGAATTTTGCTCACATCCTGTCTTTTTACTTAAGCCAAAGAAGATTGGCTTAAGTATAAAGCCTTCCATTTCCCCTTCAGAAACCATGGCAAAATCTAGAATTGCAAATTCTAACCCTTACTGAGTGTTCACTATGTTCCAGGCACTGTGTTACGTGTTTTCTTTGCATTAGGTCATTTGGTCCCAACAACCTCATACAGTAAATAGTCAAAAACCTGGCTCACTAGAAGTAAAGAATTTATTTGTTCCTGGTAATACAACAATCTAGCTTTATAGCCAGAACTGAAAATATCTTACTATAGACCACAGGCTTCTAATCATGTGACAGCAAGAAACTGAGATCTTACTAAGTCAAAAGCCATTAGGCAAAGTGTTAGATCCACTTTGTAGTGGTTTCTGGGTGTTTGGAAACTAAGCGGAGTATTGAGTTCCTGGTTCATAGTCTGTACTTAATAAATTGTGGAGCATAGCCATGTTCCTACACGGCTATGGCACAGTGGTTGCCAGTAGGAAAATCAGATCTAGATGCCAGTCCACAATCCAACTGTGTGAAGATATTTTAATTCCATAGGCTTTATTTTTTTTTCACCTGTAATATTTGGGAATAATGGTGGTGCATAGCTTCCATGGTCACTGTAGAATTAAGTGACATAATGAACATAAAGGTTGTGTAAGCCAGCCCATTATTTTAACAAGTGCTTTGGAAATAGCCATACCTCCTACAGTTTTACAAACTAGCTCTTAGCTATAGATACAGCTAAATCATACAACATATTTCTCCCCAGATTTCTTAATTTGCACCTACTTTGAAGTAAAAGTTTCACATTCTTAGATCTGTTCAATCCAACTTTACTGACCAGAATAACTACTGTCTGAGTGAAATGAGACATGCCTTGCTTGCCCTGTTCCTGGATCAACAACACTGCCTGCATTGACTTGGGAGGCAAGAGCCAGTCCCATTGACATCCTTGGTTTGGGCCACACTCAAGTGCAGATGGCCCAATGATGGCAGAGCAAAACAGGCTTCATTTTCCCAAAGGTTCAAAACATGAACTTGCCTCATCTTGAAGAAATGCTGGCACGGACTTGCTCATCCTTTTGAGTTTGTCAGGGTGGGAAAACTGATTATCAGGCAGGGAAGGCACTGTGGAAACTAGAGAGTGGCATTTAGATCTCAAAATTATCCACAACCATCAGACATTAGGCACACATTGAGAATACACTGTGTTTTCATTTATAAATACCATTCTGTATAAAGGTTAAAGGTGAAGTAGCTGGCATGCATAGGATCATGGGTAAGTGACAAGCAGTTCATATAAGTCATATCCAGAAAGAGAACTTACAGGGAGTTGAACCAAATGAAAATGAATTGAAAACAAGCAAACAAACAAAACCACTTGCTCTTATTTAATTTGTGTTGGTCTTACATTATATTATGTACCAGACATGATAGCTCGGGTCTATAATCCCGGCAACACGCTGAGGTTGAGGTAAGAACACTGCTGTAGGCTTGAAGCCATCCTGGGCTACATAGTGAGTTCCAGAGCAGTCAGGGATGTAAAAGGAGACAGACCACGGTCTCAAATTGACCCCGTTTGTCAATGTAAATTGAGTTTACTTATTTTTTTCCACATCAGAGCTCTGAACCCCAAGTGCTATAATGTATTGGTTCATCTCCCCACCCCACCCCAACAAGATCCATCACATTTCAACATGCTGCAGGCTGAAAAACTATTTCATTTGTACACTTAGGATTTTTGTTCACAATTCAACACTAAGGATCCTTGGCTATGGAATGTCTAAGACCAGGTTTGTTTATTTAGTGATTAGAAAAATTCCTGTTTGGAGGGGGGTACTCTCTCTGTCTTTCTTTCTCTTCTACCCTTCCCCCCCCCCCCCCCCCCGTGTGTGTGTGTGTGTGTGTGTGTGTGTGTGTGTGTGTGTGTGTAAGATAGAGAGGTGATACCATGGATCTTATGGTGGTTGTTACTCAGAATTATGAAAGACTATAATTTTTAAAATAGTTGTTTTAGCCAGTGAGGTAGTGCATGTCTTTTATCCCAGCCCTTGAAATTTAGAGGCAGAAGGATTTTTTTTTTTTTGGTCAGTTTGAAAACAGCTTAGGCTACATAGCAAGTTCCAGGCCAGCTAGGGCTACACTGAAAGACTCTGTATTAAAAAAAATAATTTAAAGAATATATTTAGATACCATTTGGCTCCAAGAAGTTTCAGTATATCAAGATCAGGTTTAAACATTTCAAGTTGATATACCCTAGTAATTGATTAAGAAAAGATAGCACATGACTTCTTTCTAATGCGATAATGTATGTAAAGAAGGCCTAATCAGAGGGTGTGCTTGAGTCATAATTTGCATACATGTAGTTTGAAAATTATTTTCATCTTTTGTACATGAGTCGCAGTGGGCAAGCTTTTATTAAGGCGAATAGTAGCTCTTATAATTAGAGAGTTTTTATTTCAAGGCATGTTACCCTGCCTGGTGTATCCTAGGTGCTGTATAAGTGCTTTTTAAGATACAAACATTTCTGATACATCTTCTTCAGGTTATATCTTAAATACAATACAAATATATTGATTTGGTTTTATCCTTAAAATTGCCATTAGAAAATATACAAATCAATTGCCTTTCTCTTCATAACTTAAAGACACACATTTAGCCTTAAACATTAGCTGATTTTAGTTAAAAGAAATCTAAGGAGGGAAAAAAGAAACTGAGCCGCCTATGTTAAATTTTTGCTTATTCTATATCAGTTCTCACCTAGCCTGAGGTTCACAAAGGTAAACACATGCATACAGCAAATCCATTCACAGTGTCTCGTTAGAATAGCCACTTTATCATTTCCCATGCACTTAAAGTATGTATGTATGCGTGCATATGTGTGTGCTTGTGGGAGTGCATCTGCATTTATGAATCTCTGTGTGTGTTTGTGTACGGATGTATACGTGAGTGAATATGTGCATGTGTGTATGTGTCTGTGTGTATGTGTGTACACACATGTATACTTTTGTGTGTGCATGCATCTATACTTTTGGGTGAGTTACAGTAGAAACAACTCAAGATTAGGTCATATCCCATGTGTGGCTCAATAAGATTGTGAAAGCCTTTCTGTTGAGTCATTGCAACAGTGTATATCGTTGGATGATGTAAATAGGTCAGACTCAATCACACCCATTATTCAAATGTAATCAGTTTCATATTTATGATCTTCAGTTACTTGTTCTTAATCACACATATTTTGTCTTATACTAAGAATGTTATTTACTAATGAAAAGACAGTAAGAATCATTTTTTTTAATTGCTAAAGAAATGAATTTACCTACACTACAGCACATCATTGATCTCTTAGGCCATGTATGAAGAAAGAGGTATAGAGAGATGTCCATCTGTGTCTTGTTTTTATGTCTCAAACAAAATGTTAAACAGCAGCATAAAATCAGGTGCCCAAACTTTAGCACATCCTAGTTCAAAGGCAACAGGAAAAGTCTCTTTGTCCATAAACATCTCCAGGGTAGAAGCTTGTTTTGTCTGCAGCAGCCAGACAGTGGCATGCTCACAGAGCCAGGCCTGAATTGCCTTCTCTCCTAGGCAGCTCTTAAGAATTTGTCAAGTCATGTGCCAAAGCTCAGGGCCTTGAGGAAGACCTCATGAGCAGTCTCGGATTTCAAGCTAGACATTAGAGACTCCAGGCATCAGCACATTATTTCCTCTATCTGCTGGCTCCTCCACTGAGAAGCTCTCCTCAGGAGGCCCATTAGCGTATTCAAAGCCTTTTGGGGGTTATTACACAAAAAACTGTGGACCTGAAAGCGGGCATGGGTAGCAATCGCTTCATACCTCCAGTGTCTACATTTATGAGAGGGGAGTTAACAATCAAGCAGGCATATATGCAAACTTTGTCAGGCCCCAGAGAGCCACTTTAATATATAATTTGCCTTTAAGACAGTGGTCCTACCTATGTAGAATAGTCTTAATACTGAAAACTGGGAACAAACATTATCTTTGTCTTCTGTTGGATATATATTACTTGATGGACACTAGTAGCAATCATGTGCTTATTTTGTTTAGATTCAAATGTTAATTTAAAAAAAAGATTGGATATTTACTGCTTGAAGCCAGTTTAGAACCTCAGCATTTAAAATTTTACTTTTATCCATATGCAGGGAGGTCTAGCGAACTATACTGTTTTTGAACTGTCAAAGCATAGTTCTTGTGGGGGATCCAAATCAGTAGTACATTGCTTTCTGACCACTGTTATATAAAAGCTAAAGAGCCCTGAAGTGCACAGCACAATGCAGCACAAAAGTGAACTACAATAAAAATGTGCCCATTTGATTTTGGGCAAAGATTCCAGTATCAGAGTAAGAGAAGTTAATAGCATCAATAACGTATATACGTAAGCTTAAGATAAATAAATCTCCTTTAGTGAAAGTACATTCTTTCAGCATAGTAAACTGTTTTTAATATGCCCTTATCAGAATGAAATAGTTTTTTTTTTTTCAAGCTTCGGAGATATAGTAATAATAAGTATTGTGGTATTAATGGATTAGTTCATTAGCATATTTGATGTTATGTAGAATGAAATGTTTAGTCATTTATGAGAAAGGTCCTGCTACTCACTTCCTGGTATACATTCATTTGTATCTGGTTCCTGGTCTGCTTTTTGTTCTACCCAGAAGAGTAACATTGAGAATGAATACCATTTCAATTAAGGATTAAACAGACAGGAAAGTCAAACTCAAATGCTAGTTTTAAGACTGAAGTTGCAGAATTCATCTGACAGGTTTTCAGCTTGTCATGTCTCAGTGGGATCCTTCATTGCCTCTTTAAAGCCTCTTGTTTAATTAAAAATCTAAGACCCTGAGTAGGAGACCTGAGTTTTCTTTCCTGTAAACCTCAAGCACAGCAGGGACATAAGGAACAACTGGACCAGGAGCATCCAAGTTGCTGCACCCTGCTCTTCCGCTGACTAATGGGCTACGTGATTGCAAAAAGATCACCTCATTTTTCTGAGCAGTATTTTTTTAATCTTCAAAATACAGGCTAAAATTATTTTCTCATTTGTTTCAACAAGGTGGTTGTAAATATAAAACAAAAACACCTAACATAACATAAAAAAAAAATATTACCTCTGAGGTCTTCTGCTGCGCTTTGCATAGTAAGTACACATTTTTATGATTATTGCAAGAACAGCTTACAAAAATTAAGTGCTGTCAGCAAATATAAATCATTCACTCAAGTGCTGAACTATAATAAGACTCATTCCCCCTACCAAGGTTCTATTACACAGTTAACTTTATAGCAGAAGTAATATATAATCCATTGACATGCTTCAAGAGCTTCTGTCTCCTTAATATTTGAAATCAATTAATCTCACCATCATTCCATACTCATTTATATAATCACAGGCAGGTTCATCTACCCTAGAGCTGGGGCCCTTTTCTTTAAAGTAAAGATTCAGTTGTGCTAAATGCTGAGATTTGAGAATCAAATACAAGAACAATTTAACCCAAGATCCCACTCTACTCTTTCGGAGAGTTCTGCAAGTCAAAGTTAACACAAATTAGCTCATACCCACAGAAATATAATTTCCTATTTATAGAAACCCTTGCTTCCTGAGTCTCTCTGATGAGATCCTCATGTTATCACCAGCAGAAGCTTTAAGAATATAGGCAGTATTAAATGTACCACATCAGAATGCTTTTATAACTTAGGCACTATCAGCTACATACTGGCAAATGACGTTCTTCTATTTACCCAACATGCCACTGACTGCCCAAATCACCCCAGAACTCAATACACAAACAGACATGCAAATACATAAAGATATTTACCATCTTCAGCACTACGTACTAATTCTTCAGGCAGATTATCTACTTTTGCTTGATCTGTTCAGGAGAAATTAACAAATGGTTAATGGGGCTGACCCCTGATGAGAAGAGAACAATGAGATTGTCCCTGGAAGCTCCCGGAGGAGTTGGAAGCAATTAGTCAAGATGCAGTGAGGGGTGCAACCAAGATGTCTTCCCCCAAATACTTTCTCTTTAGATTAGCTACTTGAGCCAGTGTCTTAGCAGGCGCTTCCATTTCAGCACGATGCGATGCGGCTCACATCAGCAAACTGCTGTGCACTGACTTCCAAGGGTTAGAGGGTTAGCTCAGCGCAAGCAATCCGCTGACAACAGGGGAAAGCACAGGGCTGAAGCAGCCTTCTATTCTTCTGCAGAGGGTAAGACTCTGGCCATGACTAACACCTTCCCAAACCTATGGTCATTAACAAATATTTGTGTATGTGCATCATCGTTTGCATATGCCTCTGGGAGGCTTGCTTGGGAAGCCAACTTAAGAGATGTAACTGGGGACCAGCTGCTAAGTGGAATCTTGGCAGGCTAGTGTGAGAGTGGGTATCGGTATTTGGAAGAGAGAGAGTGCAAGAATACCCGTCAGCTGACTGTGACTTTTTTTTTTAACCCTATACATTCCTGAGTACTTTAAAGCTGCACCGTGGAAATAACTCTATACTTCTCAGACAAGAGGGTTTTGTTTTGCTTTTGCTTTTTGCTAAATAGGATAATTGTTGTCTTTTTTTTTTTTCTTTATCCCTCAGTGCCCATCAACAACAAAAAGTAAGGACAATCAGAGCTGTCCAACAAAGGACTGAACATGCCTTTTCTGGAAGCATTCAGGCAGATATGGGGGTTGGCCACCTGTTGAAGAGGCTTTAGAGGAAATTCTGACACTGAGAAAAGTCAAAATGAATGACCTTCAGGGTCCTTTCCAACCCCCAAATTCCAAGATCCTTGGGAGGGCTAGAGCTGCATTCTGAATTGGGAATATTCTCTTCCACGCCCTGGGAATCTCTGAATTTTATGAATTGTTTTGGGGAAGGAGTTTTTCTTCCTTTTTGTTTAAACCCCAACTTTTGTTTCAAAATCTCAAACTGTGAATACCTAAAACTTATTCTACACCGGACAATGTCAGTAATCAGTTGAGTTTGGCAGTGGTTAACTTTTATTTAGCAAATTTTCTCATGGCCATCTGAGACCCCAAGACAGATCATAACTTCAAAACAGTTGGAACAAAACTCCAGAGGCCATGACTTCTAAATCCACTAGTCTGGTAGATACGTCCCAGTGGACATCCTGCCTTATCTAAAGACCCCTCCCTGCCTTTAGCAGTTAAAGCACCAGCCTGTGTGAAACAGTAGTGACAGAGTACTTCATGTGAGTCTTTGGCCAGGGCCAAAAGAAGCGTGTGAATAGAAAAGGAGTAACAAATGAGAAAGAAAAGCTCCTGAAGTCAGGGACTAATTAAATACATATCATGGGGCATTTACTGTCATATGTGAGATGGTCACTTTATAAATGCTGTTGACAGTAGTCTATTGTGAGCTTTGGGTCCATATTAAAGGTATTTTTACCACTTAAATCCCAGTTTCCTCAGTTATAAAATGGAGATAACAATTCATCTCTCATGGGCAGGTACTTGTGGAAAAATTCTTAGACAATTTGTTGAACATGGTATTCACAGATGCTCTGAGTACAAACCTCACTAGCACCACTAGTACTATGATTCTTTCAAACTCTACTAGTATTTTTATTGAAATTTTTTTTGTGTATGAATATTCACGTATATATTTATATGCAGGTGTGCACACACATGCGGTGTACACATGCCTGTGTATGCCAGAGGTTGATATGGACTGTCTTCCTTGATCACTCTCTATCTTATATATTGAGGCCTGGTCTTTCTGTGATCCTGACATGGTCTACTGACCTGGCTTGTCCAACTAGTGAGCTTGCCCTGGGGCTCCCTTGTCTCTGCCTATCCGTTGCTGGAATTACAGACCTGTTGCCGTTCCTACTCAGCTTTTCTGTTGGTCCTGGGAATACAAACTAGAGTAGTCATGCCTCTACTTCCACTAAGCCACCTCCCCAGCCCTGTGTGTTTTTAAACACTCAAACTGGGATATAACAATTGAAGGAAATCTAGATTTCTCATCATTAACTATCATGAGTTATTTTTAAAGCAACATTGCAGACAATGAAGAGCAAGCTGCCTGAGCACATGTGGTGAAGGCTCATCTCCTCCGTAACAGCTGCACTGGAGGCTCCAGTGCATGCCAGCATGCAGTGAGACCATAGAAGAGCACACAAGCACGCAAGATTTTAAGCCTAGGGAAGGCATAGACCATGGGACAAACTTTATTCTCACTTGATGAGTCTGATGGAATGTCTTCTAGACTTTTGGAAGGCACTTTCCTAGCGTCTCTCCTTTCCAAAGTTTTCAAAACAGGGCTGTGCTCTTCTTCTGAACCTGTCACGAGACAAAACGGATGAACACTGCACACTATCAAAGCAAAAAGTCTCCCAGTCAGCAGAGGGCAATAAAACCATTGGCAGAAAAGAGAAAGTAGCACCCCCTGACTCCCTCTAAATACTTCAAAAAAGAAATGGAAATATCTCTACTACCAATATGCTCTTCACAAATAATTTTTCTGGTTATTTGTGAACATAAACCAATAGTACTGAGGTGACGACATTAATACAGACGTGCTGAGGTATTCACACGCTCTACGTTGTCTACACTTCTATTTTAGGCTCATAATCTATTGAGTCGCACTTTTAATCTTCACACTTAACATTCTGGTTTTTGAAGACAGCCATGAAATAATTCTGGGGCCATTAAAAAAAGAAGTTAGCAGAAAACCACAGAAGACAGATTCAGATGTATAACATCTGTGTACGGTTGAGCTCTCAGCTAGTGAATTCTCCAGATCAACAAATGTAGGATTTCTAGATCTCAAAGATTCAGGAAAATTCCCAACAAAATGGCAGTGTGTGTAGCCATTCATGCAGTATACCAGTATCTTACTAAGTGCGGATTTATACGGGCCAGTTTTCTCTCCTAACTCAAAGGGCAGTTTTGTAAGAGAACACCTCCACTAGGTTAGTGGGATGGTTTTACTCTTGTATATGTTTAGTTTTAGAAAACATTTCACTTTTCTTGTATATTTATTTTTTTTAATCAGCAGCATTTGTTAAAAGAGCTTAAACGTGGTTGATTGGGATCCCACATGGATCCATTGGTCAGTGGTCAAGAAAAGATGCTATAGCTGCTTGCCCTCCCCACAAAAAAACAAAAAAAAAAAACCCAAAAAACAAAAAACAATAAAACCCTGACACCTCATGAGTCAGCCACATAGTAAAGCTCATCTAGTTCCATTGACACTATCAAACCAGAAAGAAGACAATCAACTACAGTTAGGCAGCTTTGGTTACAGTGCCCCAGTCAGAGAGTGTTCTCCTCTGTCTCACTGCTCTGACTAGGTAAAGACCAAGAGTTGATTAACATCAGTCTGAGCCAAGCCCTGTGTTTTATGGCTGGGCTGAAAACAGAACCCCCAGTGCACTGAGATGAGTGGGAGTCATCGGGTAAAAACTTTCAAAATTTAGCCAAGGCAGCAGGGCCAGGCAATACCCTCACGTGGGATAAGGTGACCTCATCTGGCTACAAACATATTTGAGAAGGGAAAAATGTTCTTGTAGAAAAATGGAAAGAGGGCTGGTGAGATGGCTCAGTGGTTAAGAGCACTGACTGCTCTTCCAGAGGTCCTGAGTTCGATTCCCAGCAACCACATGGTGGCTCACAACCATCTGTAATGGGATCCGATGCCCTCTTCTAGTGTGTCTGAAGACAGCTACAGTGTACTCATATACATAAAAATAAATAAATCTTATAAAAAAAAAAAGTAAAGGAAGTGACCTGCTCCGTCACATTCTTTTAAAAAAAGAAAAGAAAAGAAAAGAAAAATGGAAAGAGAGAGGAAAAGAAATATGGGGTGGAGGTCGGGGGACCCACAGCACAAAGTATCAGAGGGAAGGGAAGTTGCTGCTTTGCACTTGGCCCTGGACATGAGCTGTGCCAGTGCTAAGGCATAGACCCTAAATGCTGAGTTTGTGTCCATTTGTGGTACTTTCTCACTGTGACTTTTACTAGAGATGTCTGTGAGGAGTGCCAGTTGAGAAATTTTGTTTTCAAGAAAACAACTGGTTTATGTGTTGTAAAGCATCTTGCTAACCAAAAAAAAAAAAAAAAAAAAAAAAAAAGTAAACAAATAGTTATTTAAAAATACTGAAATACTGCTTGAATCTAACAGTTTTATAGATTTGATGAGATGATTCTGACACACAGCCTCGTGAGAAGAAGAGCTGTTTTCATTCAAACCATCCAAATAAAGAAACTAGATAAAATGGCTTTTTCTAATCAAGAAAAGTTTGGGAGAACAAAAAAAAAAAAAAAAAAAAAAAAAAGAATATTGTTATGAAGGAATATCAAAATGACCCCAATCTTTAAAAAGTCACCCTTTACACATGCATCTCATTAAGCAGACTCTTCATGGAGTAAAAATTCCCAAACACTCACTGGAGGTATTTCTCCAGCTCTCCCTGTTATAGCTGGTGTTCCCATCTGAAAACTCAGATTCAGAGCATGCCCCTGGTCCTCGCTCTTTCTCTTGTCTCTTATATGGTGCTGCTAGTATTGATTTAACTTCACTCATTTCTGTAGCCTTTCCTTTTGTTTCCAGGAAAACAATGGAGTGCTTATTTCTGGACACCCTCATTTCTTTAGGAGCTTCTTCAAAGCCTGGTTTCTGGGGAGCCCATGTTCCTCCTGCAACAACCTTTTCTCTGCCTCTGTCCTCTACAAATCTTACAGTTTCAATGGTCCCTATTTTATGGTCTTCATAGAGTTGTGAGTATTCAGGGAGCCCAAACCCACTTGTGTAACCCTGGACATCTATCAATGGACCAGTCACAGCTTTATCTCTTCCTAATTGTTTATCACACTGACTGATTTGAGATTCCAAACGACTACATGCAACCTTCATTTTAGAGGCTTCTGAGCCATCCAAAAAGAGATGGGTTATTTCCCCCATGAGCCCTGCTTGCTCTGCCTGTGATGGCTGCTTCTCCAAAGTGTCTCTTTTCCCTGACACCTGGAGTTGACAAGGCCCTTCAGACATCTCTTTAAGAAGTTTCTCAAGACCAACATCAAAAATACTCTCAGTTACTGATGGAGCCTCAGCCTCCTCAACAGTTTCTTGTATTTCTGTAGGATGGAGTTCAGAAGCAAGTTGATGGGACATCTCACAACTACCTGTTAAGGCTGATGGAGGAATAGTCACTGTATCCTCTTCATCTTTTGACAGTGAAGTTTGTAGTGTTTCCTTCAGTAGTTTTTCCAAGCCAACCCTGAATTCAGGGCACTCTGACTTAGGCTGAATGACTGTTTCCCTCACTGTCTCTGCCACATCCTGAAGTAGCTCCTGGCCATACTGAGTTACAGTAGAATCGGGTGACATAGTGGCATGTGCTGATAGTGACCTTCTGTCAGATAAGTGAGATCTACCTTCATGAGTTGTATCAGGTACCATGCAAAAAGAATGAGAGTCCTTATTTGGAACAGCAGGGTCTGGAGCAGCCCATAGGGGACTCATTCTCTGAGGACTTGAGGGTCCATCTGCTGTTTGCTCTCTTTCAGGGAGTTTGGTGTCCACGTCTCCAGCTTCTCTAAGTAGCTTCTGTAACACAGCATTTACATCAGTCATTGCTGGTTTGGAAGGAAGAACAACTTTCTCTATAGCCTCTGAAATTTCCCTCTGAAAAGGCAACTTGCCATCCTGGGATCCAAGATGAGCATCCCAAGATAAAGACATATCTGCTGGAGAACTGGAAACTCCCTCAAAAGAATGGGAAGCCAATGGAGGAGACTCTTCTGCAACCAATTGAATCATACTTTCTGTGTTACAATGTTTGGTCGTTGGGGTGAGATCTGTACCTGCCAAAGTTTCAACACCCTGTGGGAAAGGACCTGTTATCTCTCTCTGATCTGCTGAAAGACTGTGATTCTCTTTTATCCACTTTTCAAACAATAGGTCATCTTTATGTGGAGAGACAGGTCTAGTAGTAACAGGTTCCTGAAGGGATTGCAAGGGAGTCGGTGAAGTTCTAGTTGCTTCTTTCCGGAGTTTGTCTACACTACAGTCCTGTTGATTTCTTCTTTGGGGCTCTTGGGGGCTCTTCCTGAGCCCTGTGACTTCCTCATCCTTGGCAAAACTTTTCTTTTGAGGCCATGCCCTATTTTCAGAAACACCTTCTTTGAGTTCTTGCTCTTCATGAACTTTCTTACTAGAAGTCTGGCTTGCTGGTGATGTCACTTCTGCCAGCAACTTCTGTAACCTGTCATTGAACGTGTCTTTAGAGACTTTAGGCAAAATACTTGTTTTCACTATGGGTTCTTGGATCTCTTGATCTGAGCAAGCCGTTTTAATCACTGGAGTAACAAAGCACTCCTTATTTTTATCTCCATTTTCCTTTGAAGATCCATTTCCTTTCAACTGATAAGTGAACTTTTGGGGTGATTTTTGTGGAAATATGGTTTCATCTGGTGGTGCTTGAAGCATGCACTTAAAGTTTAGTTTCTCCATCTCACCTTCAGCTATAACATTTCCCTGCCTTAAATGTCTTCCTTCTTCTACTTCATGGGTCTTTTCTCTTGATAATTTCATGGCGTCAAACTCCTTGGATTTCTGACTGTTCAATGGCCCAGAAGTTTGTTTGTTTGCTGCAATATTATTCCCATTATTATGTTTACTGTTTTCATTAGCTCCCAGACCCCAAAACCTTTTCAGATTCTCAAACTGGGAGTGATTATAAACTTGTTCTGTGTTGGGTTCATTTATTCTTTCTCTTAGAGACAGAACGTGGAAGTTGCCCTTTGATTTATCAATCACAAATCTGTCTTTCTCCAAAGAAGGGTGTATTTCATTCCCCATAGATTGAAGTAGAGTTACTTTATTGGACTGGTTACCTGAAGGATGGTTTTTGGATAAACCTGATATGGGGGATGTGGTTGTTTCAGGTTTATTTGAGGAATAAGAATGGGAGAGATGAGGTGTTTGGTCATCCCCATCAAAGACCACGAGTTTAGCTGTGACTTGACTATAGTCACTCTGGCCTGAAGATAAACTGCCCAGGGACATAACCTTTGACTTCATGGGCTGGTATGCTTTAGCAGAGGATGGCTCCTGGCTGCAAGATGTAAGTTGTGGTGCCTTTATCTTAGCACCAGCTTTGCCTCCTTCCCAAAAAGATATTCTGTCGCTCACTCGCTTGTATTTCTCTCTCAGCACTCGGTTCTTGGGATCTTCACTGGCTTCTTCTTGGTCTTCAGGATCCTGACAAGAAGATCCACTGTTGGCAGCCCCAAGGGGCAATGCATTATCTTCTTTATTTAGTGAAGGTTTTAGGAGGGAAGTATTTCTGGTTTTGCTTTTCCTCTCTGCATCGTCTTTCAAAATAGAACCTAGGACAATTACTGAAGAGTCAGCATTTAGATGTGTATTCCCCTTACATTTTTGAGGCACGTGAAATTTAGTTTCCTCTTTATCTAAGCTGTCGGGATGCTTAGTGTTCCATGTGGCCTGGGCTTCTGAATCAGATCTTTTCAGAGCCCTGATCAGGTAGTCACTGCCTGCAGGAAGGGTCCCAACTCGTTTTCCTGTACTCTCTGAACCTTGGCTACCACCCATGTTTTCATTCTTGTGACTTGGGATTCTGTAGCTTTCAGATTGTTGCAGTGTATCTGGACCTTCCTTGGGAGAGCCTTGGTGGGACAAATTTTCAGAGTTAGACTTGAGAAGTGCATCACTGTCTTGGCAAGTTTTGGAAACCGGCATATCGCCCTCTTCTTGGACTGCCAAGTCAGACTTCACAGGCTTCAACTTCATTCTAGTGGACATTGGGACCTTTGAGTCAGCTTCTTTCAGACAGGTGTTATCTGCTATCAAAGCATTGCTAATCTGTGCTTTTGAGTCTGTCTGTTGTGTGAGATCTATTCCTTGGAGATGTTGGAGAGATGATATACTGTCCTCTGTATAAGAACTCCGGTTAAACCAGTCTAGGACTTTAGATATGGAGTCGTCAGTTGTCTTCCTTATCTCTGTAGCACATGGACCCATGTGTGAGGAGGTCTGATCAGTGAGAGCCATGAGAAGGGGCTTACCTTGCCAGTGGTCTGTAAAACTGTGTTCTGATGTCTGTGATGGCTCAGGCTCAACACAATGAGTCAGTTCATCTGCAACACAGAATGGCTTTTCTAAATAAGATAATGTTTACAGGGCTATTTTTCAGTCTATGTTCTAAAAATGGCACTTTCGATAGTATTCGCTGCCCATACTAACATCTTTCAGGGAGTTTAGTATAAAATATTCTAATTAACTATTTTGTCCAAAAAAAAAAAAAAAATACCTTGTAACAGGAGAGGAAGACAAATGTAGACCCCTTCAAGTAGTGTGGAGTGAAACTTCATTTTCACTGGAGTCCATGGTATATGTTTTAAATATCATGTGGGCTTCACATTCTGCTCCTCATTATATTTTAAGTATTAATCTTCTCCAACTCTCAAATAGTTGCATAAAACTGAAAATCCAGCAATGGATGTCATACTGGTTTTATGGCTTTGCTCAACCAAAAGGAGATTGTCATAAGCCATAGGGAAAGCTTCGAGAAGCACAAATTGAAGTAATTTCAGGAGTTAGAAAAACAACTTTCAAGTAAGACTAAACAATGAATTCTTTCCAGAACACTTGGATAAGACAATGAGAATCTTTGCATTCCTGGGCCTAACTCCTGATGTATTAAATCAAAATCTCTGAAGCCAGGGCCCAGGAATCTTGACTAACAGCTGACCTGGTGATTGGTCTGCATGCTGGAGTATTAGACCTCTAATCAGAGCAGCCTCCTCCATTGCTTCTTGTCTCCTTTCTACTATTCGTGAGTCTGAAGTTAGTTCTGTGAGCCAAATCAGCTGAACTGGTTGTTTGTTGTCAGCTAAGCAACAACTAGGAATCTAAAGAAGGGTGTTTAGCTTCTTTTTGAGCCTTAATTACAAGGTACACAGGCATTCTCTAGGGACTCACTAGGCATTTACTTAAGCTAGTAGTAAAGGCTCATATGCTTTAGGAAGTTTCTTTAAAACGCTCAGCTACACAGTTCACGGAGAGGGGCATTCCTAACATAAGACGAGCTAAATGTTTTATGGTCAGCCACATTTTCAGATCAATCAAAACATATCAGTTTATAAAATGCAGTCTTTAATTCTAATCAACTCTGACTAAATGCAAAACCGAAAGAGACTTACACAATACTTATACATAATAGGTGTCAGCTTTCTTAAGTACACATTGTATCATTAAATATTTGACAATAATTGTGAAAGTCTTAAAGAATTATATGTCTATTTACAGACTATTTAATAATGAGGAAAACGTTTGTGATAAACTCTTGGCTAAAATAACAAAGTCTTGCAGGTAGGGGTTAGAGATGGCTCAGTGGTTAAGGGCACTGGCTGTTCTTCCAGAGAACCTGGGTTCAATTCACAGCATCTACATGGTGGCTCAAAGCCATCTGTAACTCCAGCTCAGAGATTTGACATCCTCTTTTGGCCTGGTGCCCATGGTGAATGGGCACAGAAGCAGGCAAAATAATCTTATGTATAATTAAAAGTAAATCTTAAAAAGTCAGGGTATTAAAAATACAATTTATGAATTATATACGTACCTAAAATTTTTGGCAGGTGTATAACCACAAGCTAGCAATAGTTATTGTTGAATGGCGATATCACAGATGAGAATTTTTTAAATTGTGTATGTGTGTGATATTTTACATAAGAAGTTGTTACATTAAAAATAAGAATATTTCTTTAAAAACTCTACAGTGAGTAGTAGTACTTCCTTCTCTCCGAAGAATTCTTCTGGGTTGTTTTTCACTGTGAACATAAGCTGAGTCTTGATTGCACTAAAGCTTGTATCTAAAGCCAAGCCCTTAGGAGTCACATGGTTATAAGGAGTTTGAATGTCCTAGTACCTTGTATAGATAATTTTAATAATCAAACAGTGAAAAGGGCTCTTGGTGGGCATAAATCTGTATATAGGCACTCTCTGAGACTAGGAAGGCGATTAGCCTATCAAAAAGTGCTTTGTTGACAGTACTTTCTTCCAAAAATGAAAATTGTCAACCATGACTATAAAATCTGACAGAACAAATAACTAAATACAAAATGATACGGACAGCCTGTGAGGAAGAAGGTGAAGTTTCAGAAGAAGGAAGTCTTTTCTTTTTGTAAGTTATAACAAAGGGAAATCTTATCCCTGGACTTTTTTTCATCCTTAAGATAAATATCTAAGTCAGTAGTTCTTCATCTGTGGGTCATGACCCATACCCTACGTGGCAGATATTTGCATTTACAATTCCTAACAGTAGCAAAATTACAGTTACAAAGTAGCAACAAAATAATTTTGTGGTTGGGGGTCACCACAACATGAGGAACTGTATTACAAGGTCACAGCATTAGGAAGGTTGAGAACCACTGGTTTAATTAAATGTCATATGACTATTTGCAAATGTTTGGTCAATCATTAGTAATTTCTTCTCACATGAATAATCTGATTACTTGAAGAAGCACTTATTATATTTAAAAAAGAAAAAGAAGTTCTATTATATTCAAATGTGCGAAGAGCAAAGGACCCTTGTCTCTTAACGAGTGGACTGAGTCAGACATGTGTGGAGCTACGGGGCTCAGCTAACTTTGTTTAGCATTAACTTAATGCTAACAAGAGAAGAGGTAACTTGATTATGGCTATTTTAAAATCTTATGACTTTTTTAAAAAAAAAATCACAGGATTAGATGAAATCATAATTAAGATGGGAGAAAGTAGAAATATTACATTTTCAATTTATGTTTTTCAAGGTCCAAGAAGGATGTAAAAAGCCTAGAGGGAATGTGAGAAGGTAGCTTGAGGGTCACTCCCTCAGAAGTACTCAGAGTCTAGTCTTGCAGCCTTACACTAGTAAACAATGATGTGTTCACTCTATGCAAACATTTCCGAGTTTATTAATACCTACTCGCTATACTGATTTTTATTTAACTGAAAACATTGTTATTTGTATATGTGATTTGTTTTTTTCTTTTCTTTTCTTTTTCTTTTTGTTGTTCTTTTTGAAACAGAGTCTTTCTATTACGCAGCTCTGGATTTCCTGGGACTCTCTATGGCGACCAGGCTGGCTTTGACCTCACAGAGATCCTCCTGCCTAAGCCTCCCAAGTGGTGGGACTAAAGGCTTGTGCCAGCACACCTGGCTGACTTCATTTATTTTTTAATTTTGCATTTTTAAGATCAATTGTAAGGGAACTCACATTAAACACAAGCTAGACACTGTGCTATCCTGATTCTTTGAGCAATGGTGATCATTTAGGAAATTCACCAAATGGCAGCTATTTGAAGTATAGCTGGGATGCTTAAAACAGAACCTTGATTAGAAAAGGCAGGGATGGTTGGCCTGGTCATTTCACCAGTTCATATGGTGAGGTCAGCTTTTGTAACCTGCAATGACAACTCTTACCCGCAGGGCTTTTGGACAATTCTGACGGAAGCTTTGTAAAATGTGATGATTTATCTTGTTGGTCATTGATGATGGATGAACTGTCAACGCACTGAGGTCTTGTGGGTAGAGTGTCTGAATGACAAGGAATCTCATCACTTGGGACAGACCCAGAAGACATTGGCTGCTCTGTTTCCCTTTCTGAAACACTTGGACTTGACACTGACTGGTAAGACAAAGTTTTCTTGTGGGAGAGTTCTGGGTGATCCTGAAAGTCATCTATGCCCCCTGCATCTTCAGTTCCGTTTTGCAACCTGTCAGATTCTAAAACAGTAAACTCTCCTACTTCCTGGCCAAGGACTGGTCTAGGACTCTGGGGAAGTTCATCCTTCACTGCAGAGAATCTCACATGCTTTAATGGCTCCAGTGAGTTTGTGGAAGAGTCATCTTCTAAAGAATGTTCCTTTTCAGAAATTCTCTCATGGATGGTTAGACCAGGTGATATGATTTTACTTTTTGGATCAAAGTTGTAATTTAATCGGAGAGTCTCTGAGTCCGTGCTACTGGAGCTGGAGTTACGCTTGAGAATCCCCCTTGGAGCCCCTCTCGCATTCAGGGAGTCCCTCCTCTGTCCAGGAAAAGACTGGGTATCATCTTTCTTTAAGTCATTTGACTTGTAGATCAGTTTTCTGGCTTTAGGAACTGGAGCTTTGGTATGAGATGCATTTTCAGGTTCCATGGTTACAGGTTGCTTTGGTCCCTCTAACTTTTGACATGACATATCTGGGATAGATGGCTTTTCTTTTGATTCTGACAATTCACCTGAAAATTAAAACATATTAGGTGATATATTAAGTGGAGAGCAACTCTACAATTTAAAGGAGACCTATGTTTAGTCTGCATCTAGTAAGCACTATGGAAGTATTAAAGATAGTAAGGGAAGGTGCATAAATGCAGACCTAATGGGGAAATTAGGTCTTACACTTACAAACCCGTATATTAGTACACAGATGACCTTTACAGTAAAAACATTATTCTATGATACTACAATGGTAATAAGTGGCATTAAACATTTGTCCAAAGCCATAGAATGTAGAATACCAAGGGTGAATCCTTGATGTAAATTACTGATTCTAAATGACAAAGATGTTTCCAGGTAGCTTGTCTGTGTGTGGTGTTTAGAATGAGAGTGGCCTGCGGAAGCTCATATATTTGAATGTTTTCTGCCTACTTGGTGAAACTGTTTGGGAAGGACTGGGAGGTATGACCTTGCTGGAAGAGATGTGTGACTGGGGATAGGCTTTGAAATTTCAAAAGTCCATTCATTCTCAGTTAGCTTCCTCTCTCTCTCTCTCTCTCTCTCTCTCTCTCTCTCTCTCTCTCTCTC
>JANHMN010000003.1:82068703-82106317 GCA_030674055.1 Rhabdomys pumilio | reverse complement strand
TCTCTCTCTCTCTCTCTCTCTCTCTCTCTCTCTCTCTCTCTCTCTCTGTCCTCTGCTTTTCAATAAGGCATAGCTCCCAGCTATTCTGTCAATACCATGGCTGCTGCCATGCTCCTACCATAGTGTTATGAACTCATCCTCTGTAACTGTAAGCAAGCCTCCAAATTAGATGGTTTCTTTTATAAGTTGCCCCAGTCATGGTATCTTTTCACAGCAATAGAAAACTAATCATACTTTCATAGTTATAAAAACGATACTACTCTGGTAGCAGAATCTGCACGTGTGGGAATAGGGCATATATAGATATTGCATATACATTCTGTTTAGTACTGTTGTAAACAAAGTCTTCTCTTAAAATTGATGTACAAAAGCTGGTAAGATGGTTCAGAGGTTAAAGGCATTTTCCACTCAAGTTTGACAAACTAAGCTCAATCCCATGAAGTCCACAAAAAGTAAACAGAGAGAACCAAGTCCACAAAGTTGCTATATGGCCTCTGTATGTGTGCACACATGGGATGTGAAAGTAGAAGAGGCACTATGAACATATAATAAGAGGATTAAAGAGAAAGGAGAGAGAGAAACAAAACTATAAAGAGAAGCAAAAAAAAAAAAAAAACCATATATTTTTCTTATGTGAAATCAAGGTGTGCGTGTGTGCATGTGTGTGCGTGTGTGAGACATGAAGGCTGACAGGGGTTTATTTCTAGCAAGTTGGAGATGGGAAGGAGGGAGGAAGGCAGTGGGGATTAATGCAAGCAAGATACAATGAAATATAAGTGTAAAATATCATAATATGGCTATTTTGTTTTGTATTATCTAGTATGTAAAATTATTGAAAATATTACTGTGCTCTATTTGCTTTGTGATACTTTACACTGATTATAAAAACTTTTACAATAGAGTTTGAAGGGTTAGAGCACTCAGTGGTTAAGGATACTTGTTGCTTTTACAGAGGACCTTGGTTTAATTCCCAGCATCTACATGGTGGCACACAACCATCTGTAACTTCAGCTCCCAGGGAATCTGATGCCCTCTTCTGAACTCTGAGGGCACCAAGCATGCATAAAATAATTAAAATTTTTTTTTAAAATTTTTCAAAGGATGCTGAGAGAAAAATACAAACACCATCTTTTAAAATCATATATTAAAATCATAAAAAGTAACTCAACATTTAAAATAAAAATCCCAGTACCTAAAACTAATGTCTTATCAAAAAAAAGTTTAAAAACAGCTAACATGTGCCAATGGCATTTTTCCTACATGATATTTGTGTCTTATAAAGTGTACCCAATGGGAAACATATTAAGACAGGCTAATTGAAGGCTCTAGGTCACTGTCCAACTGTTTCTTATCTTTGACTAATTTTTTAGTGAGTGATATTGTCTTTCAGTTGCTTTTGAAGGGACAAAATTTCCTCTTCCTGTCATGTAAACTTCCATAAGTGACAAACTTAGCTCAGTCAAACCGCACGCTTGAACAAATGCTCCTGAGCAGAAAACCTTATCACTTCCTCCTGGGACAACTTTCAATTTTTTGTCAACTTCTTTTAAACAGACAACGAATGGTGTCAGCACATGGTAGGCATGCAAGACATACTATTATGTGAGAGACTGCATGCTTCTAGTCCAAAACTTTCCCATGTCACTGCTGAGGGAACTCAAAGCATGGAGGTCACAGAACCAGTGGCAAGCCCAGGGCTGGAATGTGCAGACATTCAGTTCCTAATATCTAGACAATGGACAGAGCAGCAGAAGAAAACCATCAAGACTTCTCACTTTCTCCAGGGAGTTATTTTAGTGAAAGGAACTCTGAGCATTTCCCCCCTGTCCACAGATAACAAAGATAAAAATAGCTAGGCCAGGAAAATAATATTTACCCTCTTTTGAAATCTGAAATAAACCAGCTTTTCCAGTTTTTGACTGCTCGGTTTTGGTTTGCTGCGATGAGTGATCTTCTGGCAGCTTGGGGCTGTTAAATGGATTCTTCCTTTGCTGGGGGAAAATAGTGTTTATTAAACTTGGTTTAAATGTCATAACAGCATCCTAGCATTAGCCTATGAGCACACATATTTGATAGCTTTAACCAGTTCAATCTAGGCATATTTAGGCCTCGGGCAACTGTTTAGTTTGGTTAGCATAAAATTACTATACATCATACAAAAATGTAGGTACAATTATATAAAGCTATTTACAATTATATACGCCTTGCCAAAGTCCTTTGAGTAGATCAGAAGCACATTTTATTGGTAAGAATGACCCTGCTTGATAGCAAAGACCTGGTCAAGGGCAAGGAAATCCTAGGTTTCTAATAAGGTCAGATTGCTATCAGGGTCCTTCCTAACCCATGGCTCACTGTGTGAGATAACAGCTCTTTGATATTTGCTTGCACGATGGCTTAAGTCATCTTGAAGTGCTTCACAGTCGTCGTTATGGGCAACACTGACAGCAAAGGCTCAAGTACACACAGACTGGGTTTGTTGCTGTTTTGAGACAGGGCACTCCTGAACAGACTATACAATGGCTTAGGCTCCACAATATTCCTGCCTCTGATTTTTCATATTAATGCAACTGACTGTAAATGATTGCTGTTTGTAGTTTTAAAAACAGTCAGTTCCCCCTGGAAACAGACCTCTAATAGACATTTGAGAAACCTAAAAATAAGGACCAGGATAGAACTGATAAGCGAACAGCAATACCATATAGGATTTTAATGTTTTACTTTTTTACTATGCTTCCCTGGCTGGCCTGGAACTAGCTATCTAGACTGAGCTGGCCTGGAAGTCACAGAGATACTACTGTGTCTGTCCCTCTACTCATCCAAAGGCCTGGATTAAGTGATGGGTCACCACCTGGCTCTTTTAAAAACAATTTTAAGGCTTAATTATGTATATGTGCTGGTGAGCATGCAGGTTCCCACAGAGACCAGAAGCATTGGCTCTCTAGAGCTGGAGTTATAGGCAGTTGAGAAACTCATGTCCTCTGCATCAACAGTGAACTCTCTTCAGCACTGAGGCCAACCATCTCTTCTGCCCTTCAACTGTTTAACTCTTGAGGACAGAAAGAAAGCTGGGCCTTTAGCAACACAAACATAATAATTATCAACTTTATCCACCACAGGAGTGACTTCTTAAACTAAATACTGAAATTATATACACCTGGTACACACAATGAATTACAGGAGTCTCTGTATTTCGTTTTGCTTTGACGTGATGAGAAAATTGGCACTCCTGCCGATAATGAGATTTTAACCATCTGGGCTCAATCTACCTTGGGCAGAGACACAGCTGGAGTCCTCGTATTTTCCTGGGACATATCAATCACACTGGAAGCTGGATTCACCACACTGGAACTGTAAAAGAAACCATCATTCAGAAAATAAAATCTTACCCTGTAGGAGGCATCAATCCATGGCCAAGAGCTTTTAAGACAGAAAAAGAGGAGACATTTGTAAGAGCAAATTGCAAGAAGGGAAACAAAACTGGGCTCCAGACATGATTAGACACCAAAACAAAGGCAATGGTGGGACAAAGATGTAAGGGCAGCATGGGAGAAGACAAAAACACCTATGAGAGACCTTGAAGATGTCCAGGGTACAGGCACACAAGAGGTTCACAGCTTAAATTTGCAGAAATTAACTCATCTCAAACTTAGATTTAAGATAAGATACGAGTGAGAAAGTGAGCAATGGGTTTTATGGGTGGAAATAAAGTCACAAAATCTTGATTCCATGGCAGTATTTCTCCTAATACATATAAAACACAATTAAAGCAGAGACTCAGTAAGGTAAGTGACCTGCCAAGGAGGTAGAATGATCAAGTCAGATTGTTATACACAAAGGCTGGTGGGTTAGGGCAATTTCTTACGACCTTCATCCCAACAAGTTAATAGATGAATTCTTACTCAGGTACAAAGAGAAAAGTACCAGAAGGCCATTGAGAAAGTGGTAGGTGGGCAGACAACTGCAGCTGGTTGAAAAAAGTCCACAGGATTCTCTAAACCTTGATGTCCTTTTGAGAGGCAGCGCAGCCTGGGGTGAAAGTAAACAAAGAGTTCACAGAGCTGGTGAGTTGAGCAGGTCACTCCCTCGACTATGAGTAAGAAGAAAAGTGGGTCACAGAATCCCAGGACAAGAGGGAAATCAGCTTGCTTATGCCAGGAGCTTTGCCATGGACATAAAATATGAAGTCACTATTGGCTGGAACAGCTGCTTCCTGTTAATCTCCACCAGTTCTTAGTGACATCAGAATCAAGAGCTTGGAAAAATCCTCTGAAGGTGATGTCTTTTCCCCTCACAGAAACAAACAGAAAGGAACAGAAAGCCCAGGCAAGGAAATAATTCACCCTAGGGTCATGGAACCTTGCCCAAAATTGCTGCCACTAAACCCCAAAACTAGCCATTTTGTGGTTTCATTTCTGTACTTGAACTTCCTTTTTTTTTTCTTCACATTAAGCTCTTAAGAAAGCCATCCCTCCTTCCATCACCTTCTTTTTTGATCCAAAAGTAAAGTGCAGCAGAGGAGATGTCGTCGTGGAGCCCAGTCACACACAGGCAAAGAAAGGGGAAGGTAGGATGTATGAAATGGAAAACACAGGAAGAGCTTGTAATGGAACCAGAATTTGGACAGAAAGGGACCCTTATAGGCAATCTATTCCTGCACTAAATGGACAAAGCCAAAGCCAAGTTAAGTTGTGTAACAGCAATGTGTCAAAAACAAGCATGGCCACTGACAGAACTTGGTGTCCGTACAATGAAAGGCCAACATCTCAGAATTGAGAGGCCATTTCTCTCCAGTGTCACTTTAAGAGGACAGTAGGGGAAACCTAGCCAACTACCCAGTGCCAGTGAAGTCATGGGTCTTGGAGGAGAAACTACAACTGCCACTCTATTAAACTAGCATGATTCCTAACTACATTCTAATTATTTGTCCTTATACCCATAGATAACTTTATTCTTCATCTATCACAAAGCAAAGCTCTTTGCAACAGACAGTGACCATTACAGAAAGACATAACAGGTCAACATGCAGAATCGTGCAGCCCAATCCCAACTGGTATATCTATAACACAACTTCTATACCTTATACCCAGGGATCATTGTGGAAGAGGAGACAGAAAGACTAAGAGACAGAGAGGGAGTTTGCTATAAGATCCTGTCTCCTAGAAATGCCAGAGGCTAGACCCATGAAATCTTACCAGTGTGGCTGCCAAAGCATGAGCTGAGCAAGACAGCTCCACAGGACATCCAAACATGGCTGGAGAACGCCCATCCACACACAGCCTACTCAGGAATGCTGAGAGCAAGAGAGTCTTCCCCCAGAAAGAGTATACTAATCAATTATCCAATAATGGTCAGCCCTAAAACCATATACACACAAGTAATATTAAACAGCCTGAACAAGTTGTATTTATTCACATAGGTAACAACAATTGAAAAAGAGGTCATGGATTTGAAAGAGAGCAAAGGGGAGTATATTGGAGGGTTTTGAGAAAAGAAAGGGGAAAATAAATGTAATAAATTCCTTATAAAATGAGCCAGTGTGAAATATGATGAAGAGTATACAGCAGATGCCTGACACAGTGTAAATGATCTCCTTTAGTAAGTAAAGCTGCTGGATAATCACAGAGGTTGGGTAACCCCAAAGGGCAGACATGGTTTTTTTGACATCTTGCTCCTTCTCATAACCCAACCCTATGTGATTTTCCCTCTGCATCCAGACTCCAGAGGCCCCAGTTGCACATCCCAATTATGACTCTACTTACTAAAATTGAAGCCAGTCTCCCCCTTACCGAAGTCTGTCCTAGCATTCTCTTATTAAACACAACAGTTGGCCTATTCGTGTGACTCTTGGTGATTTCCACTCAACTCTGCACTGTATTGTCTGCTGCAGTTGGTCCTGCCATTTTCAAGCAAAATGCAAATCTCCCCTCCTGTAGCATCCTTTGTCTCATTATTACACAACTTATTGGCACTTTGGGTTAAGACTTTGCTCCATGCTTGGCATCATGAGATCAGATCTTTACACAGAAGACCTATATTACCTAAAATTATTATCTTTTAATGGCCAGATACTGTATATTTTGTTCCTTAGAATAGCACTCCTCCTAGAGAGAGGTAGAGTGTCATGAACATAAAAGATGTTCAAAATATTCCACATGCAGACATTTGAGACATGGTCTCACTATGTATCCCTGGCTGTCCTGTAACTCGCTATGTAGACCAGGCTGGCTTTGTACTCACAGAGATACACCTGCCTCTGCATCCTAAGTGCTAGAATTAAATGTGTGTGAGTTACCATGCCCAAATGCATGGTGAGATTTTTAAACTGGGAAGAAAGCCAAGTTCCACAGCCTATTCTTTGTAACTTTCTTCTTCCACACATTCTCCAAAAAAATGGCCTGTGATACCAGAAGTCACACTTAGACAAAAATTGGCATATTAAGATGATTAAAACACTAGATATCAGTCCTAGTTCTAGAATCAGAAAGAAATTCTGTAAGTGATTAGTTTGATTTTGTTATTCTGATCTCCTCTGGGGCTGTTAAGTTCCATGCAGGCTACTGTCGTGTGTCTCCCTCAGTCTGGCTCTGTGCTCCATGATGCTTCAAAAAATAAACAAACATATGAAGAAATAATCCAGAGATGAAAAAAAGAACGCGAGTTTGAATACATACTCTAAGCCCTTCAAGTCAGTAGTATTTTTGTGAGCACACACACTTCTTTTAACACTATAACAATCTACACTACAGACTTGCTGAGCACATTCCCATCCAAGTATGAGGCAGAATGGTGTGCCTATAGAGATTTTCCTACCATAACAGACTGGAGTAAATCTGAAACCTGATATGATTAAATATTCTCTTGAGAGTTCAATATAAATGATTTTGTGGGCCAGGCATCTTATAAATAAAGTTTTCTTATTACTGGATTTTCTATCAAACCTTCAGGGGCCTAGGGGAGGGACAAATGTATTGACTCATCCCTATTTTTTTTCAAAAGCAAGCTTGTATCTTCTACTGACCTTATGACTGGGGGTTCTAGCAAATAGCTAATTCTTCTGGTAGAGGGAGATGGATATACACAGAAAAAAGCTGTTCTGGATGGAGATCATTAGGGTAAAGCAATAGTATTTCAGAGCTGCAGATGAAGTTGAGGTTTATTGGCTCTTTTTCCACAGAGGGCAGGAGGGAGGTTGGCGGCAGAGTGAGTATTAGAGAAACGTAGGCACTGAAGCTGCCACTTTGGTTCACTACGCCTATATACAAAACAGTACCTAAGTCTTCCCAGACCAAAGGTGACTGGGATTCTGGGAGCTTAACCTTTTTGATTATTTCAGAAGAAATAATGGAATTCTTTTCATTTCAGAAGAAAATGCACCAACAACACAGAATGAAATACCATAGTGAAGCCTAGCCCCCACCTCAACTCCTTTTGGAAATGTTCTCCAGAGAAATTGTAGCTTGTGGGCAGTGCACATCCTGACAGCAGCCAGCCTCTCTCCTGATTCCATTTTTTTCATCCTTGATTCTCCAATTCCAGGACTATGCATTCCAAACCTCTTTCATCTTTCTCTGCCTGCCAGTGCAGGGAACCCCCACACGCAAGCAACCTGTACACTTTGCATTATTGGATGCTTACACAGGCACTGTGGTGCTTAGAAGGACACAAACCTGACCTGCCACACCAGATCACATCCACTCCCCAGTAAACCGGAACATATCAGAGCGCCCTATCTAAACAACTGTCCCATATGATACAGCCTCATCATCCTTCAAGAATCATCCTAAATGTGACTATGTCCAGAATGTCCCTGCAATCCCTCCACCCCATGGTGGACAGAGTCAGCACTGCTGGCCATGTTCTCAAGCTTTTCACAGAGTGTGTTCAAGGCTAACTTGGACAACTTAGTAAGAATCTAAGAAATATACAGTGAAATAAAACTACATTGAGACTGCAGTTCTGTGATAAGGGGGCTTGTTTAACATGTACAATGCCCTGGGTTCAGCATACAGCATGGAATTAATAAATGTAAAAAGTGGATTACTGACTGTATCTTCTACCATGAATATCTATTTATATTCTCCTTGTTCTATTTTTCTTTGCATCCCATACATTCTAACTCTTTTACCTGTGGCTTACATTTGTCAAAGTGGCTACAATGAAAGTAATCACTGACTTCTATTGATGACATTTAGTTTTTGGGCCCCTTTCTTACAAGATATCAAGACAATGAGGTAACCACTACCTTCAATGGCCCGCCTATGAATTGCCTTGTTTGGTTAAAGACTCTGAGCTTTATGAAGATCCTTATAATAAAACAACTCTTAAATCTTATAAACTATCAGTCCTAATACTTTTTCTAATAAAGCTTTCATGTTACAAGGGCATAGACCTTTCAGATATCTAACTTGTGCCTGGCTAGACCTTCTTTTTGCTAAACAGGAGCTGCAGACCATCTGGTCTACTTGCTAGGATGCCACAAATATGTTTGGATTTGCATTCAGGAAGGTGACTATTGAGAAAATAAAAGGAGATTGAAACTTCCAAGCACACAGGCTTAGTACTGGGGAAAAGTCAAGTATTCTTCATAGTTTATTCTATATAATTTGTCCTTCCAAGAGAAAGGATGACACTGACAGGCACCTGAAGTGTGTGTGACAGGGAAGAGGACAAGGAGCTAGAAGAGAGAAAGAACTGATACCTTAGAATTCATCTAAACAATATTTGTTATTTTAGATGTCTTACCTGGCCTCTTTGTAACTCTAGAGATAAAACAGTTATAAGCCATCAGAGGGTAGGTCTTCAGAAGTGGAATCAAAGGAAAGAGAGAGAGAGAGAGAGAGAGAGAGAGAGAGAGAGAGACAGACAGACAGACAGAGACAGACAGAGACAGACAGAGACAGAGACATACAGACAGAGACAGACAGACAGAGAAATGAAAAGCTCCACCCTTTTCTAGTTTCATTAAATCTAAAGAAGTGTCTGTAGCAGAGACATCAGACTCTGATCAGTAGACACCTATTAGCCTCTCAGTAATACCCAGGGCTCCTTACTTGTTTCAGGGAATTATCTCAGATAACAAAGATTGGCTTCCAGACAGGAAATGTTATACTTCACTGATGGGCAGGGCTCTGACATACAGAGGGAAGAGCTTCTCTGGTCTTTATTCTGTATGCTATGTTCAATGGCTTGTGTGCACGTGCTCAGTGATGATTTTAGGAGGGGATACGATATGCTATTAGGTCAGTGGCAAGCCATATTACTTATCACTAATTAATGGTGATGTAAGTACATGGACTGAGAGTATGTGCTCAGGACCATTTGTAGCAGTTTTCAAAATGCCCAGTTGACAATGACCTCCTGCATGCTTTTTTTTCCTTCTGTATTTCATGTCTGTGCTTTACAGAAAGCATCAGCCTGTGATATTTAGAAATCCAAGTTTAAAACCGAAAGGAAGCGGCCCTCCACCATCGTTTATGAAGTTCAGCAAACACCATCCGGCTAAATTAGTCACCAGGACTCAAGTTGCTGGTGACCAGATTCCCAGCTGCCCTTCGGGAACAATGTTCTCTGCTTATAAACCTTTCTGAGCTTCCTAGTGCCATGGCTGTAAACAAAGGTGAGTTCATGAAAGACGCAGGTGGCTGCCCAAGTCTTATTGCTTGCTGATCACCCATAACATTTTATGAGTGGGCTCCCATGGTCTCGTGGCTACCACACAATAAAGGCTCTTGTCGCCATGCCTAGGTAAGAAACTGCATGGCCCAGCCTCATACTCCCCAACTCTTCACTCCTTGCTAAGAAAATATTGACAGGTGCTGAGTCATTCTATTGAAAACCACTTAGCCTAGAAGGACAGGCCCCAAAACACACTTAACACACCCAGCTCACAAAGGTTAAACAGCATAAGTGGGCAGCATTGCAGGAGATTGACACCAAGAAAAAATGGTGGCCTCTGACACAGAGAGGAGGAAGTACAGCTGACTGATTACCACCCATGCCACGTCTCACAGAATTGGCCTTAATTGAGCAAAGCATGCTTGATATGCCTAGCAGCTGTGTGCTGGCCTTCTCAACCACACTTAATCCATGTAACATAATAGTATAATTGAAATGCCGCCTGGAAGTTGCCAATTTTTCTACTTCCTAAGAAATGCTGACCAGTTCCCACATTTCATTTCAGTTACTCTCACAGCATCCTAGTAAGGCAACCCAGTTCCAGTTCACAGGTAAGATCCAAAAGGTCTATCTGGGGCCGTGCAGAAGTCAATGCACGTTTAAATCACAGATATTATATTAGCCTGGAAGTAAGGAAGATGGGGCAATGCACACCATCCTGAGGGAGCGTGACAAAATGGAGTTGAGCATCTTTGCCTCTCAAGTTCTTTGAGATGGAATGAGAGCCTGGAGGCAGGATGGGAAGTCTGGGCTTGAACAAACAATGGGATGAGGTGTTTGCCTCTGATGGCCCAAGCTGTCTTCTTGCCTCTTCCATAGTGGTGGTGTCTGTTCCCTCTGCTGGTTAGTGTACCATGTGCCTTAGCCTCTATCATAACCAGATTCTAAGATATGCTCCCACCAACTTGCTCCTGTTTCTAAATAATCATGTCTTTTCCACCAGAGTTTCTAGGATTTTGGCTTCATTTATTGTTGTTGCTGCTGCTGTTGTTGTTTTATGAAAGTCTTATTGTAATTTGATATACCATGCTTGGTTGATAACCTTTAAGGGCCTGCTTTTTTTTTTTTTTTTTTTTTTTTTTTTTTTAGAAAGCAAAGGCAGAGTGGATCTGGGGGTAGAGGGGATGGAAAGGAGAGACTGGGAAGAGAAGAGAAAGGAGAAACAATGGTCAGGATGGAATATATGAGAAGAATAATTTTTTTAAAAAAATAAGGACTTTCTCCATTAGGGGCATAAGCAGGCAATGGGGTTGGGGCAGGACACTAAGGAAAATGAGTAGAGTGTCACCAGTTCCTGGGGTTCTTGAAATGCTACAGTGAATACCATCTGTACTTAGTGTGCTTACTACATGCTATGAGCTATGGTAAGAGTTTTACATTACTGTCAGCAGGGAGGTTTTACTGAGCAACTAATGGGAAGAGAGGCAGAAACCCAGAGTCAAACAATAGGTTGGGCTTGAGGAATCCTGAGAAAGGGGGAAAGGAAGAATAGTAGGAGCCAGAGGCATCAAGGATACCATACAAATGCCACAGAGTCAACTATTCTGGGCCCATAGGGGCTCCCAGTGACTGAATCACCAACCAGGGAGCCTATGTGGAACCTATGTAGACCTTCTGCACATATGTTACAGTTGTGTTTCTTGGTCTTCTTGTGGGACTTCTAACAATGGGAGCAGGAGCTGTCTCTGACTCTGTTGCCTGCCTTTTGGTCCCTTTCTTCCTACTGGGATGCCTCCTAGCCTTAATAGGAGAGGATGCACCTAGTCTTACAGCAACCTGATATGCTATGTTTGGTTTATATCCATGGGAGGTCTGCCCTTTTCTGAAGAGAATGGAGAAGGACTGGACTGGGGAGGACAACACTGGGGGAAGAGGAGGGAGTCAAAACTGTGGTCAGCATATAAAAAATAATTAATTAATTAACTTAGAAAAGAATTCTACATTTCCTAGCTATTTGGTTTTCTAATAACTCTGTTAGGAGATTATTAGTCTTGTTATATACAGTGGAAGTAAAGGCTTAAGAAATTAAAGGCACTATTTTAAGATCACATATCAGCCAGCAGGTCCCTTAACCTCTAGTCAACATGGCAGATCAACATAGATGATGCAGAAAATTACAAATGGTCCTGGAGAAAATGGTGAAGCCTATCACTCATGGGAAGTAATTAATTAGCAGACACCTTATTAGAGTCAGTATTCCATTTTTTATGTGGCATGACTTACTCATAGTTGCCTCTAAAAAGCCTATTGGTAGCTGTCTTAGAACTCAGCTTTCTTTGCCTTTAGACTGTTGGAAATATCTCTGGTCTTGGATCTAAACTCAGTGTGTCCCACCATCAAAGACATTGTCTTCATGGCAGTATGAGGTTCTGAGGTAAGCTATCTCCACTGAGACAATAGAGGTAAAACACAATTGCTCTTCCCACCAAAAGGTATTAACTGTGACCTGAAGAGAAAGATGCTAAGGAGAATACCTATAAGTACCTAAAAGCAACTGAGGAAGTCCCCAGAGTTTTGAAGCACCATAACAGCTTGTTACCTCTTGCAAAGGTCAACAAATGTCATCCAAAAGTTTTGAATAAAAGCATCCAAAAGTCAATACTGGAATATAGAGGAGAATGCATTTTAAAGGGGTATTTGCTATGTACTACATGCCTACTGCTCTGCATACATGAGACCAGTTCTGATCAGTCTATATCAGTCCTGTCTGTCCTGCCTGGTTTCTGTCCGTCCTTCGGCATCTTTCATTGTTCCAGATGTAATAGTATGATCAGTGTGGAGAGCCGCGGTAAACGGTGACAGCATCCGCCATTGGAACATGGCGCTGGCACTGGCACTCGTGAGTAAACAAGTAAAATTGCGCATGTGCAAGTGGTGAAGGCTTACCAAGTCAATGCCCAACCCGGGGTGTCATATGGGGTTTGAGCAAGCAGCCAATCAAATATGTCCACGCCACTCTAGGGTGTATATAAAGCAGCGCCATCTTGGCTCCCTCTCTCTCTTCTTCCGCACATGGTAATAAACAGTTGCTGCAGAAGGATCCTGGTGCCCGCGTGCATTCTTGCTGGCGAGACGATTGTGCGGGTCACAGATCAGGACTCATCTGTCCCCTGAAATGAACTGTAGCACTCATGGACTCTTTTTCACTCTACCCTAAGAACATCTTTAGTACAAATAAAAATCTGCCACTGCTGTTGTTGGAAGAAACAACCATTTAACATTTTGACTCTAAGGTTGAGATTTAATGAAAATTCTGAAAACTAAGAAAGAAGCTTGTCGAGGTTCCATTCCCACCAGAGTCTAGAATTCCCCCAAACATCAACTGTCCTCACACCTACGACTACTGTCTTGCCTTTGTACCCCAAGCCCACATTTGCCTGAATAGCACATCGAGCCATGAAACCCACAAGTTGTGTCATACCTCGGGCCTGCTGGACCTGTTTCGTCTTCTGGCTCTTCCACAACAGCTAGTTCTGTGGGAGGGAAAGCATCTTTGTTGACATTATTCACCCAGCTCTCCTTGGACCTCATTGCTGTGTCCTTATTCTGCTCAGCTGAAACAGGAAACAGTAGAAATAGAAAGGTTATCTTTCTTACTGCTACATTTATACCTTTCTCGTTGGCTCCTATCAATAAGGGCTCAAATCTGAACCTCGGGCCTCCCAACTGCCAAGATGACCACTGGGTCTCAGGACCAAAATTATATCTGTGAGAGAAGTTAGTAGATTCCTCTGATTTCATAGCCCTGCTTCTCAGTCTCCTGAAAGGATAGGCATGACTTTAAAGGTACAGGCACCCTAGAGACCACTGAAGCAAAGTCCTAACTGCCTTTAGGTTAATCTGACCTGAACTGGAGCCAAGGCTGGATATTCTTAGCCAAGAGATTCTCAGAGTGGAATCCTCATCAAGCATTTACTCAGTCCCTATAACTGGCAAAATACAATGTTTGACTCAGCGGTACAAAGATAAACAAATCATCCTAATTTAGAATGTTCCTCTCCAGTGCCTCTGCAACTCAATAGATCTGTCTGAAAATCCAAATTCTAAGTTCTTCACTATACACTGCTTGAGTGTCATCACTCCCATAAAACCTCTGTGCCATGTCTTCACGAAGGTTTCCTGCCTCTCAATACTCAGCATTCTCTACCTGAGTCTCTGTAGTTAACATCAGCTGAGTGGTGTCTAATGATGAAGAACTATGACGAGTTCTTTGTGGAAATAGACTTGGACTTTTGGCAAGTTGATTCTAGTTGACCAATAATGTTTATAGGAAAAGTATACATACCTTACAAAATTGCTTCTACAGTTAAAAATAGATAATATAACATTCATTATATATCAATGCTTTAAAGATAGTTTTTTTTCTTTGTCTATAAGATAGACCTAGGTTTACAATGATTAATCTTGAATTAAGTAGAAACTACTTAGATAGAAATTTGCAAACACACAGGCAAAATGAAGTAGCGAAATAAAAGAAATTCTAAATAAACTCTTATAGTCCTTTAAGTGATGTGTTTGGCTGAGTAAAGAAGAGCCACGTTCAAGATCACTGAGTATGAAATATGATTTCACACACATGTGCATGCACACACTCACAATGACACATATGCACACATGCAATTCCACACACACACACACAGCCAAAGAAAGGGGTGCACATTCCTCATAATCCCCAAGGCTACATTTAAAGGTAATACTCAAACGGTTGTCTTCCTCTACAGCCAGTCACTTAGCCTGCCCTCATCCATCCAAATTTAAGGCAAGAGGATTCTGACTGAGAAGGCCATACACTATGCAAAGCATAGCCACACTTGATTTCCTTCAGCAGATTTCAGTGAAGAGTCTTATACCCCTTCCCCACCCTCCTTCCTAAATAAATGTCAGCTGTGACCTTACCTGCTGCTGGGAGCCTCTTCCTTCTCATGGATGCTCTGATGATGTCAGCACCATGGATTTTGTCCCTGTGTCTTTTTGCCTTAGCTTCATAAAACCATTGGCCACTCATATTCTTTAGTTGTTGGTCATCCTTAATTTTTTCAGGCAAATGTCTGCAAAGGGAAAAGAACTTTGTCTGAGAACAAACAGTAAATAAATGAATTCACTGTGATACTACATGAAGAAATTTGTAAATACACTGGCAAAATGAAGCTCTTCCTAATTTATGTGCCACAAACTTCCAAGATGACTTATAAATGTTCTGCTTTGACCAAAAATCTAATTAGAGATGTCAAGCATGGTGTTTTCAAAAAAGATTTTATTATTATATGTATGTTTGCCTGTAAGTAAATGCACAATGGATATGTATTGCCCACAGACACTAGAAGAGGATATCACGTCCCCCTAGAACTGGAGTTGCAGAGATTTGTGAGTTGTATGTGCTGGGATTTGAACCCAAGTCCTCTGCAAGAGTAGCAAGTGCCCTTAACTTCTCTGCCTGACATTTCTCAAGAGTGGAACCACTTCTTAGTTGCAATCTTCTCTATTCAAATGGGCACACTTGACAGGAATGATGGAGAAAGTGTCCCTGGCCATTTTCCTCACCTGTAAAATGGGGGCCCATCTCATAGGATTTCCCTGAGAATTGTGTTAAAACATACAACCCATCTCTGCACATGCCAAGGGCCTATTAAGCATTTGTTGGACAACTAGTGTGTGATGAGCAGTTCCCTGGCCCTTCCCTTCTCAGTGAAATGAGTTTCTCAGAGACTATCCTAGAAGCCTGGGAGGGGAGGGGGCATGATGTTCTGTGTGCTGAGGCTAAACTGAGGAGGTACAGGCAAGTCCCATCAGTACAGATTGCTTTTAAAGGTACCATCATCATTCATGCTCACTAAACAACTGAAACCTAAATAACAAACCAACTGATGCAGTCCTAAAGCATCCTAATTTCTATTGGTTGTGGGAAATGGGTGTTCTAATCGACGGGTCTTTTAACCTTCACATTATTCTACTCAATAAAATAAGAATTCCAAATCTAGCTTTTTGTCCTCCTAGAGATATACTCAGTAAAATCCAGTAAAAAGTCCTTGGGAAACTTAGAACTCTTGAAAGACAATGTGTTTGTTGCACAAATCCAAGTGGTTCAATTAATCTTAGATGCTCCTTGTCTATGAGCAAGTCTGTCTTAGCTGGGTAATGTGAATGGGACTCGGAACGGCCAGGCTGGGGATGGAAACTGCACATAGGCACAGGTGGAAATGAGGAAGAAGCTGGAGGGGCGGTTACCCTGGCCTTTCTTAAGTATGCTTCAAGTAAGTAATTTGACTACCAAATATAAACTCTCCTTAGAATTGCCTCTCCTGGTCACCCAGGAAGAAGTGATTCTGCTCCAAGAGTGCTCATCAATTCCTTTGCCATACATTGTCACAACAGCCTATCTACAAATCCTGATGGAAATAGCATCATTAGTTCCCAGGCCTGAGTCACTAAAGGATCAAGTGCTTCTGATAGCTGCCCATTGCCAAGGCTTTTGACCAAGCAGACAGTTCCTGCTGGGCTGCTGGTGGTAGTAGTTCTTAATTTTTCTCCTTCTAACAGGACCACGGTTCTGTCCAATTACAGAAGGAAAAAAAAAATCTACCTCTCCATGTTCAGACTGGGCTCTTGGAAGGAGGGCCTTCATTCCATATATATATATATATATATATATATATATATATATATATATATTTAATGCCTTAAAAACAATGTGTTTACAGAGGGCAGGGATGCCATATGACTCCACTGACCTCTTGACTTCAGACTGACTTTTTAGGTTTATTTCCCAGAAGACACTCCCAAGCCCCAGTTGCCAGAACACTCAACTTCTTATTGTCCCTGACACTGCTCTTCTGTTATCTGTAGGTATTAGAGGGCCAAAAGACTATGGAGGCTCTCCCAAGCAGAGCCAAAGCCTAGTTTGAATCTATCTAAACATGACAGTGGACAGGGTAGAGAACCATTCTACATTTCAGTGTCCTTGCTTGTAAAGATGGGGAGGATAAGACCCGCTCTTGCAGACTTTTGAGATAATTCATTGGCACACTCGCCTGAACGTACTTAGCAGTACCCAGTTCTTGGAAAGAGGCCAATGACCTCTTGGTGTCTTTGCATGGCCTCTTTGTCCAGCACATTCCTCCTGCTGCTCCTTCTGCAGACTCAGCCTGAGCACCACAAAGACACACTGCCCTTCTCCTTGTTCCCACAATACTTCCCTTCTGCATTTACACAGTAGTCCCAGGTTCTGTTTATACGTCTCTTTTGCCCAGTCATCTGTGGAGGCTACAAACTCCTTACAGACAAGGCTTGCATCCTTATCATCATTTATAGTCCCACCATGAAGCACAGACACTGGCACAAGGTTGACACCCTGTAACTGTTTGCTGAGTAAGTCATCGAACAGATAAGTGCTCAACAGCCTCGATGGTCTGAATAAGAAAAGATATAAATGAAGATCCCATCACTACCAAGTTTCAGATGACCAGAGGCCACCATAGTGTCAGGGTTTCTGATGAGGTAGGACTACTCATCTCTCCTCAGAACAGGAAAAAACACACCATGGCATATGGTAACCTGTTGGTGTACCACAAACCCTCACAGCAGCAACTCCCAGTTTCTCTTCATGAGCTTGTTTTTGCTAACCAAAAAGTACTTTGCAATAGAATCTTTGGAGGCCTTTGCAGTCTTGGTCTCCTCTCCTCTTAATAAGCATATGCAAGGCCCCAGTGTATGCACAAATGGCACAGAGGCTATATGAGTCATGCCCTCAGAGACACATGGCCCAAGAAGCGGTTAGTCAGCATTGTGGTAAGGATGGGGTTGCTGGCTCTTTTGTTTGAAAAAGGCAAAAGAATGAGAATTTTTTCAAGTTTACTGAGGGCTGCTTTTGTATTTTCTAAGACGATTGCTGCTGATGGTTTTAATAGTCTTTTTTTATAGAAAAAAATAGTATTTTTCTTCTATCTTGGTCACATGTAATATTCTGAAGATGACTCCCTATGTGGAATATCAGAACTAAGCTCATAAAGATTTCAGTCATTTGAATAACCCTACTGTGATGGTACCAACATCTTCTCTTTTAATAGCTCTGCTATTTTCCTTTCTTCTGAGATATAATTGAGTGAGCCATATTAGCCTCGGATTTTCTAATTGGTACCATCTAGCTGGGGGTCGGGGGGAAGGATAGATTTCTTGGGACTAACACTGCTTCTGCTTACCACCCTCTTTATACATGCACATTAGCATAAAGAAGATGCCCACTGGTGGGTATGTGGGCGGGAGAATATCACTCAACCCAGAAAGGCCACTGTCCTGTCAGCCTTTCAGAGCAAGCATCTAGTTGTTTTGGTCAGCTTGAAAGTACTTTGCAATAGAACCTTTGGAGGTCTTTGCCACCTCGGTCTCATCTCAATAAGTGACTGCAAGGCCCTGGTGCACACACAAACAGCACAGGCTGTGTGAGTCACTCCAGTGCTCAGGCCTCCATGCTCCCATTAACTTCCGCACAGTCTGCTTGTATAAGCATGTCATTTCATCTTTCTCTTTCTACCTCTCAAAACCGCCCCCAATATATTCTGGGAAAGATGATAAGATTCTGTGACTTAAAAATGGCCTTGTTTTCTAAATAAGACAATTCCGGTCCAGAGAAGTTAAAAGTCTTGCCCAAGGTAGCACAGGACCAGGCCCAGATGTTAGCTTCACTCTCGCCTCTTCTGCATTGCCTGGGAGAGCCTAACAAGATTTTGGATTCTAAGGTAGTTGTCACACTTTATTCTTTCTACCAAAGGACTCCATACATTGATGAAGAGTCTGGAAATCAGCAGGCCTAGAAAGAAAGTGAATTGAAATGCCCCTTAAAATGATAAGAAATGCATTTTTGGGAATGTGGGCACACCACAGATCCCCACAATCTGCTGAGATGCAGCACTGAGAGGGAAAGCACACAGGCTTTACTGGGGGATCAGCAAGGCTATCATCTTGCAGGCTGCTTACTCTCTTCCACTCTATTTTCCCATCTGCTGAAGGGGATTGGGCCACACCACTCTGAGAACAAAAAGGAAATGCCCATGAGACTCCCTGGAACGCCTCAGCCCCCAGGATTTTGCTTTCATGGAAAACACCGCCAGAAGTCCTGGAAGCTAATTCTTCAATGAAAACTGTCTTTACTTAAAAAGAAGCAACATCCTAAAGAAGCAGCTGAGAATCATAAGATGTGGTGGCGGTTGAGATGGAATCTACTGAGAAAAAAAAAAAAAAAAGCTCATCTCTGTAGATGTGGTTGTATGCATATGGGGGTCAGGACGTGGTGCTGGTGTGGTGTTCAGACAGATATGTGCAGCAATTTCCTGCTGGCAGGGTGACGCAAGGCACAGGAAACGCCACCTCGACAGTGTGTCATTTTCAAACCATAAAAGTCTAAAATTACACATGTGTGTGTATAGTAATGTTCCCCTCAAGGGTGGAAGAGTCAGACAGAGAGATGGAGTGGAAGAGAAAAACATCTATCTCAGTGTCTGCCTCTCTGTTAACTTATCAAACATCTCCACTCAGAAGCTAGGGACACAAGATGACAATAACTTGAGCCCAATGCTTATGACTGAAGTAAAAATATCACAGAAGACAGATGTGCATCAAGGATAACCTGGAGCTGTTGCTTTCCATGTGCAGAGATCTTACGAGGATATTCTCCTGGGACCAGGTCCATATTGTACCACTAACAGCTTAGATGGCTTAGGAACTGGACATGTCTCCTGCATGATACTCATTTTATCATCCATAAATCAGCATGGAAGGCAACATATGACCTATGTCATCCCCAAAGTATCTTACATGGATTTGGATATGAACACTTCAAAGCAGTAGATGTATGAAAAGTGGCCAGCCAGCTTCAGTAAGAATATAAGCCTTGTCTTCAGCCCTACTGACAAGGATTCTGACTCAGTGCCCAGCCAGCCTTGTAGATAACAGTGCAAGAGCCCTCTACTGACATCCTCATGCTTCGGGATGGCTGTATTACCAATGTCATAAAGAATTAACATATGAAAGCCATTCACAACTGGAATCTCAGCACATAAGGAGCTGAGATGAAAGGAATACCCCAATTTGACTACACCACTAATGGGCTACACGATGAAGAATGGGAAAGGGTTAGAGAGATAGCTCAGTGAGAAAAATCACTTTTCACACAAGTATGGGTGTCTGACCTAAATCCTCAGAACCAACATAAAGCTGGTTACAGAAGTACAATCTGTAAGTCTTAACATATATGCAAGTAGAGGGCCAGTACCCAAGGAGTTTCTCTGACCCATACATGTATATCATCATACATGTGCACACATGCATCCACACACATACACACATGCACACACATGTGCACTCACAGAATACATATTAATGGCAGGCTTACTTTCCTAATGATGCTACCTATAATTAACACATTACTGCTGTCTCTTAGCAAGAAGGAGAACTGAAGCTGTAAAATCCTGTTAGGAGAACAAAATTTAAAATTTGAAATTTCCAATCAATAATCCTTTAACTGGAGGGTTTAAATAAAGGCCACAGATGGTAAACTCCTTAAGGAATTTGTCTTAAACCATCTTGAAATACCATTCACATCACTCTCAAGGGCAGGCTTTTCATTTATAAGATATGCAATTAAATGTTCTGTATTAAAAATAGTTGAGACTTGGGGAAGTAATTCCCTGATAAGGAATCAAACTATTAACCAGCATCCTCTGTGCTTTTTGGAGAGATTCAAGCTGTATAAGGGAGGGTTCAAATGTACCTGTCATCTTTGCATGCCAGGAAGAGGAAGAAGCACTTTTAAAAGTGACTTGGTCAGGGCCTGGTCATTCTTAGTCTGAGTTGAGGCTCAAAAGGGAGGTGAAGTGACTTGCCCTAGGTCTAGGAGCCACAGATGATTAACTACTGCTGATGAGATTTGACTCCAAGGTCCCTGAACTCTCATTGTTCAGTTCCGGAGGAAATTTTTCAATGAGCAGCGTAAGACATAAGGTGCTGGACCGAGATCATGGCTTTGTCACTGAGCAGCTGTGTGACCCTAGGTAACTTATTTCCCCTCTCCCTGCTTTGCCATTCTGCCTGTCGGTAAAATGGCTAAAGCATATCAACAACAAGTCTCTCCAGAGCTAAGCTAGCTATAACTGACCAAAGAGGAAAGTTAAACTCTGAAGGATTTCAAAGGAGCTGTTAAGCCAAAGCCCAAGGAGGTTCATTTTCAGAAATCAGAGACCAGGCCATGGCCCAGAAACAGGAGGGATTCAGAACCATGCCTACAAGTCCCTTTGGCCCAAAAGCAAACTGGTTGCAGAGAAAGAATCTTCTTGTGTGGAACACATCAAATGAGGCCCTGACAGAAATATACACACTCCTGTGACCATCTGCCCTTTCCGGTGCATGCTATCTCTATCCCTAAGGTCCTGTCCTTGACTAGAAACTCTTGGTGCCTAGTTAGAAAGATGTTCAGGAAGTGTTAGCAGCTAGGGCTGGCACAAGATTTTTTGCCACCTCTAAGCTTCTTCCTATTTACAACAGCAATAAAACATCACTACCAGGAACCCGCAGAGACCCGCCTGGCCCTCCAGAACAGCAGACCCAAGGGGAGTCTGCTGAGGAACACGTCAGCACTTATTTGAAGTCTTTGGCCTGTTGTGCTTTGCTCTTAAGTGGTCCAGTCCTTGCCTTGCCAAAGCTCAGGGTTGTTACAGGAAACAGAAGAGAGTTAAGTTCAGCAAAAGGTTTGTAAACTGTGGATGGATCATTAACATTGTTTGTGGGGAGACCCCACAAAGTGTTGTAAGTGATATGGGAGAAAGCATGATCCCATTCTCACGATCACAACTCCATGTCAGCTTTGTATCATGACAGAAGCCCTCTTCTCCACTGGCACGTCTCAGGAGGAGAAACTGCAGAGATGAGGATTTGATTGGCACTCCGTGACACCTACTAGTTGGGCAAGTCACCCAGCTGTCACATAGTAAATTTCCACATGCAATCAGCTGGGGTCATCCTATCCCACCCCATTACTTGATTCCACAAAAGAGTACAAAATCATGAGAGGTGCCGAGTATATTCAGCCCCTTATAACTTGATAAACTGTTGTTCGTTTGCTGTCCTTAGTAGCAATAATCAGGTATGCATCTCACTTGAATTGAGTCATTTTATAATGCATTCATGCTTAGCCAAATAAGTCCATCATTTGTAGTTTTGATGTTCAGGTAGAAATAAGCACACACCTTATTATTCCTTCTAGAGAACTGGAAAGGAACCAGTAAACTACCACCGCTAACTAATATTCAGGAACCCCTTCACTACTCTCAAAGCCTGTGACTACAGAGGCAGTGGGTTGCAGGACCCAAAACCTAGAAGGGACAGTGAAGAATTAAGTCCAGTCATCCAGCAGCATGCTGTAGTGTTCTTTCTACTATGGAATGTTGACAGGGAATATTTGGGTTCCAATCAAAACGAGTAATAGGTCAAGTTGGTACTTTCTTTGAAGGATTCAAGTCAAATGCAAACTTGACCTGTTTGGAGAGCACTTTTAATTTTGTTCTTAGAGCCAATCTTAGCAACTCTGAAAGTTTTCAGAAATATAAACTACTTATTTTTTAAAATCTAGGCTGGACTGGATTATATAACAACGTTGTCTCAATCATTCTCCCTTCCCCTACTCTCTCTCTCTCTCTCTCTCTCTCTCTCTCTCTCTCTCTCTCACACACACACACACACACACACACACACACACACACACACACACACATGGAGACCAGAGGTTGACAAAAGGTATTCATCCTCAACTCCTCTCCAGCTTACATTTATTCAGACAGGGTCTCTCGATGCATCTGGAACCCACCCATTCAGATGGACTGTCTATCCAGTAAGCCTCAGAGATCATCAATATCTGTCTCCCCAGCAATGGGATTATAGATACATGTAGCCATGCCTAACAGGTCATTATGTTTAAATGGCAAACACTTGACTGAACTATCTTTCCAGCATCATTTCTGTTTGTTTGTTTGTTTGTTTGTTTGTTTTTAAAAAACGGGGTTTGTATGATGATCCAGGCTAACTCTTGAACTCTAGATAGTCCCCTTAACTCAACCTCCTAAATTCTGGGATTACAGGACAAACATGGGTTATCATGTAGTTCCATGACTTATTTTTAAATGTGGTCAAAAGCATCTAGGGGTGTGTTTCTATTTTGAGGAATGTGATCTCACTGCATTGCCCACATTGATCACAAACTGTGAACTAGAGTGCTCCCTCCTCACCTGTCCAAGTAGCTTGAACTACACATATGTGCAGCGTGCCTAGCTAACACTTTTCACTGAGACTCTGTTTCTACTGGGAGCACAGTAGGAAAATTAAGAAACATCAGGAGGGAAACTTCTGTCCAGGAAGTTAATCTAAAATTGGAATGTGTAAGTTTAGGCTGCAAGACAAACTACCAGTTATGCCTGAGAAGAAAACAGTCCTATTTTCTGTGGACTGCCTCTTTCTTTCCCTCCCACCAAGCACTCTTCTGGCCTCTTACCTGACCCTCTCCTCTTCAGCCCTCTTCAGGGCAGCATCCCTCTGCAGAACCTTTAAGATGGCATCTTGTTCCTCCTCTGTCAGGAAACTTAAGTCAATCATTTTGGAGCACAGCATACACAAAAGGAACAATTATAACAAGTGTAGCTTGGGATTCTCAGTGAAAAACAGCTGAGACTACAGCCAAGATGATCACAGGACGCAAAATTAAATGATATCTTATTTGGTGGTAAAAGTCTTTTCTGGGTTCCAAAAAATTTTAGGCAGATGATATCAAAATCGTGAGAGCAAGGTCCCTCGAAGTAGCAGTGGTCTGTGGGATGAACAGGTCTCAGGAGGATGCTGCACACCTTGTATGGGCCTTCAGCAGAATTCCTTCAGTGAACCCTCTCTGGACCAGCCTTAGACACAGTATCTCCATGCTCATCATCTCCTTGAGCAACAGCCTTCTTGGTGCATCCTTAACCTGGAGGATCATGGGACAATAAACACCAGTCAATGAGAGGAAACTCCTGGAAGCACCATTCAGTGGTACATTTTCAGTGACCATAGGTGATGGTTTTTGAACTGAGAAAACCAGTTCTGCCAGCTTCCTGAGGTCAAGATCAATGTGTCAGAAACATGCTTCTCCCCAATTCTAGACCACAGAGATGGAGGGCACAAAGATGCCTATCAATGTTTAACAGCCCACCTGAGCAGTGGAGGCTCTCGCTCTAGAAATTCCTGGCTTAAAAGGTGATGCTGAAATTCAGCAGGACCAGGGAGATGCAACTGAGAGTATCAAAGAATTGTGGGAAAGAAATGGGAAATAAAGGTTCGAAGTGCTAGCCACTTCGCAGGTGGGAGACTTCACTGGTGTGACTCTCTATTCTGCAATGCAGCAGAACTTACCAAGGGCAGAACTAGAATAGACTATAGTCACTGTTCATTTGGCTTCACCTCTAACCTTCACTGGGCCTGGAGGAACCTGCCAAGCTTGTCTTTCTTCATTTCTGAACACTTACTGATACGTACATATAAACTGGGGGAAAGGAAGAAAGACAGCTTTAAAACATCCCATCATCCCAAGTCAGCCCTCTTGAGTCACAAGACAGGTAAAAATTCTATTTGCCTAGAGGAATCCTAAAGATGGGTAAAATAAGAGGGTGAAATTTGAAGAATGCCATGAGGCAAGACTTTAGAGACAATTTACTCTCGGGTATTGGTCTTTTGACAAGTCTAGACACTCAAAGTTTAAGTAATTCTTAAAGCGGTCTCATTTAAGAAGAAAAGACAGTGTGTACATGAGTGAGTGAGTTTTATGCATAGACACCTTGCAAAACAGAACTACTGCACAGCTACCATAAGCCATTGGCTTGCTAGCTATAACACATCAACTGAGTTACTCTACCAAAGGTTTTATCTGCTCCTTTATACTCAACATTAGGATGTCCTTTGTAGACTATAATAATCAAGTAAATCAGCAACTATAAAAAGAATACTTCTTGCATCCTGTACTGAGACTAGCCAGTGAAAATAAATTCTTGCTCCCTTTGAGTCCATACTTTTGTTACTAAGTAAGATTGTGCTTGGTCAGAAGCAGGTGGTGGCAGTGGCGGTGGTGGTGGCAGCGGTGGTGGCACACACCTTTAATCCCAGTTCTTAGAAGGCAGAGGTAGAGGTAAAACCACCCTGGTCTACAGAGTGAGTTCCAAGTCAGCCAGGTTCTACACAGAGAAACCCTGTCTCACAATACAATACAACACGACATGACACGACACGATACGATACGATACAATACAATAATAAAAGACTGCTTGATCAAAAGGGACTCCAATTTTTCTGTGCACTTTTTGTTCTTGTTTTGTATTTTTTTTCTTACTGATTTTCTTTTATTAGTTTGTTTTGATTTTCATTTTTTGTTTTTTGTTGATTTTCTTGTTTCTTTTTTGTGAAAGACAGAGACCATATACACATATATACACATACACACGTATATACATACTTACATATAGATATACACATGTACACACACATGTATATATAAACACACACATATATTTGAATACATTATTTCAAACGTCCTCTTTTAAATTCCTCATGTACTTGCATATGGTATAGCCCACCTTTCTGCCTTAAAAACTGTTCCTCCTTCAAAGCAGATCAGAGTTACCACCTCCATGAAGCCTTTACTGATTTTTATAGCTAAAGGGAAGACTTACAATACATTAAATTGTTGTTTCTAATGTTTCATGTCCTTCTTGTAACAGACTTGAACCTGACAGACCTGAAACAGGGTCACTTTGGCTGACCCACAGTTATGGCAGAAAGAAACAGACATTTATTGTTAGAAGTCACGGAAGTTTCACATTTGCAGCAGAAACCTAGCCCCCTCCTTCATCCAAATGTGCATATGTGTGAATATATATTTCATCACTAAATATGGAAATCTATTCCTTTACCCATATATAATTACAATAGTGATTGTTACATGTTGAGAGAGAGATAGAGATAGAGATAGAGATAGAGATAGAGAGAGAGAGAGAGAGAGAGAGAGAGAGATAGAGATAGAGATAGATCAATTACTATAACTTACTATAATTGCTTTCAGGCCCCTATTTTATTGTGTCTCTGAATATGAATATAGTCTTTCACATACAGCAACCTCATCAGATCCCAAAAGTTGGTAAGGAAATAGACTTAGGTCACATACTGACCATAGTTACAGTGAAGCCTTCCTTGTATTGCCATTTGGTTCAGAAAGAGGTTGCTTCTATGTTCCAGGAGATGGGACAGGATGAGAAAAACAATTTCAATGGTCTCACAGTAGAAATGAAAAGCGCTGCCTCAGGTGGAAATGTTGGTTTCTATACATCCAAGGAAAAATGCAAGCTAGCCAGTGCTTGTATGTCCTAATGTCTAAGGATTCAAACAAACAAAGGCTCTTCTTACAGAAGACTGTTAGCAAGGCAGAGGGGAATTTTCTCATTTCCCAATGTAGTGCAGGGCTGGAACCCTCTCCTCTGAGGTGAATAGACAGGAGTGTCTATCCAGTCTGATGGTAAGAGGCTGACCGGAGGGTAGTTGAGACTCCTCAGTACCAAATCCTTGTCTACTCCCATTATTTCAGATGGCATTTAGCTAGGAGCCAACTGAGAGCCCAGCACACTTCTACACACTAGAAAGGCAGCAGAGAGGAAGGGAAGGAAAGCTTCCTAACTGTGTAGACTTTACATGTGGTTGGCAAGAATCTGTTAAGATTAAATCATACAAATAAATTTTTAAAATTTCTAAAGTCTAAATAATTAGACTATAATATCGCAAGGTGACAGATCTGTGGAAGAAAAAGCTGGACCGAAAGTTGAATAATCCTGTGAGATAAGAGGAATTGGTTGAGGTAGGCCTCACTGGCATGACATTTGAACAGGAACTTGAGAAAGATGAAGAGATACACTATGCAGATATCAAAGCACCCTGAGATGGGAGTGAAAACCACAAATTGGCTAGGGCCAGTCACCACAGAGTGAGCCAGGACAACAGGAAGAGCGGGTCAGAGAGGAAGTGGTTCAGACTGCATGGGTTAGTGTAAGGACCGGAAGGGTCTTGCTGTCAGTCTGAGATGGAGCATCAGTGAGGAGGGGCAGGTAATGCGAGAAGGGAGTCAGTGTTTCCTGGGTACCTCCACTGTGCCTGCTACTCCTTCTGCTTCTCCACAGAACGATGCTGAGGTAGGTCCTGTGTTCTTACAAACAGAGGGACTGAGCCCAAAGAAGGCTTTTTCCATCAAGTGAGACTGACGTTTGCCAATTGTTTTGACAGAATGGATCACTCTGTCGCCAGCATCTTTTTCAGTGCTCATTTCCACATGGCTTCCTCAAAATGAGGTGGTAAAATAAAATTGTTTGCTGTCTGTGGACTATCATTCTCTCCTTAAGCATAAAGGAACCTCTGGCGGTGGCTGTAAGATGTGACATCCTGTGAAGTGCATGGCACTGTTAGCTCACCCTCCCTGTAAGGAGGGAGATAATAATCTCTGTCATGAAGGGACGTGAAAAAGACTATTCCTGTGTTCATAGGGAATCACTGATTCATAGAAGTCTCCCAGTGGTGAGCAGAAACTTCCTTGTGTTTAGCTTCCCACCCATCTTCTACATGCTGCCAAGTTCTACAACTCAGCTCCCACCAAAACATATGCCAAGCTGAAAATGCTGTGCCATCTTTCCATGATTTAATAGCTGACGCTAAAAATCCTTATGATGGTCTGGGAACTCACACCAATTTCTTCCCCAAGTCCGTTCCCTTCATAACCCAAGGCTGAACAGTTCTAGTTCCTCTTGTCATTGGGTCTTTGCATAAGCTAGTCTTTCCTTCTGGGTCCAGACTTAACTGCTACTTACTGTACTAGACACCTTCTCTAACTGCTCTAGCCCAGGCTGGAGTCCCTCTGGTGTGTTCTATTAGCACCTGACTCAGGCTATCACAGTAGACATCAGTCCATCTCAAACTCAGCTCTTCTCATTTGCCACCCACCTATTTCTAAGTAAGGCTTGGGTTTCTGAGAGTTTTGTGCCCACGGTACCTTCATATAGGAATGAAAGTATCAAGTATTTGTAGAAAATAAAGAAACCTAGGTTGGTGGCAGGTAGGGGATGGAGCTTCTACTTCACATGAACAGAGCTTTAGGTCCCAGAGTCAGAACTGAAGTTCATGTTATCCACTGGGTTCTGCCTCCAGGTGTGTACTGTGGTTTGAATATCACATGGCTTCTCTAAGACTCTTGTTTTATGGAAGAATCTAAGAATCATGTGCAGGATGAGTAAGTGTGTCCCTTTCTTTAGGGAGATATTGAAAAGCTCTGTGTAGGACACTGCAGGTGTCACACAATGTGGTTGTTGGTTTTGTATACTTGACACAAACTAGAGTCACCTGGGAGGCAGGAACCTCAATGGAGAACTTGCCTCCATCAGATTGGCCTGTGGGCATGTCTATGGGAGCATTTCTTTAATTGACTATTATATAGGAAGACTGAGCCCACTATGCACCATGTCACATGACCCTGCCCACACACACACACATATACAGGTGGTCCTGGGTTCTATAAAAAACCAGGCCAAGCAATCCAAGTCGGAGCAAGCCAGTATGCAGCACTCCTTTATGGCTTCTGCATTGGCTCCTGCCTCTAGGTTCTTGTCCTGCTCTAGTTCCTGCTCTGACTTCCCTCAGTGATGAGCTGTGATCAAGATGTGTTAACCAAATAAATCTTCTCTTCCCCATGTTGCTTTTGCTCTCAGCAGCAGAAACTACACTAGGGCACCTGTGAAGTCCCAGGAACAGCAACCCAGATAGGAAACTGTGAATGCGGACTGTTTGGTTGATATTTCCTGCATGTCATCCCTGCCCTGGCTCATCTATAAAAGTGAGTGCTCCTCCTGTCAGCTGTCCAGATATTAATTTGAGGAGTGAAACCAAGACCATAAGCAACACCTGCTTTTGCTAGTAGCAAAAGGCTGGATTTGCAGACTCAACCTCACTCATCTTGCTGACCAAACCTGGAGTTAAAACCTGAGTAAAGAATCTCTTTTCCAGGATGCTCTGCCAGAAGAAGGGAATCCAAAGCCATCTTCTGCTTTCCTCCAAAGCTGTTGGTATATCAGACAAGGCCTTGAGCCCCAAGAAAGGGGAGGAAAACTCAGGTCATCAGTGGCTCTCACATGATGAGTTTTTTCAGAACAAAAGCAAATTGTTCTGACAGTCCCATGACATTAAGGAAGAAAACTCAAAAGAAGGGAAAAACCACACCGGGCAACAGAAGGAGGACAAATATAAATATATCTTAGTTAGAGAAAAGGGTGCTTAACCAAAAATATAATAAAAATAAGAAGATCTCTGGTCAATGCTCTCATCATCCCTCTAGTAACACTTACACACCCCATCGTGCATAAAGCTAACTACCGCATACCCTTCCTAAATCACAGTGGCATTGAAGGATGAATGGAATGACCCACAGGTGCTGCAAGGTGGGGTGAACAGAATCAGAATCTGTCTGTCTCCCAACAGAAAGGCCTCCCCGAATACCCTTCATGTGCATGCATGAAGGCTGACCAGGGTGGAACTAGCTTGTCAGTTCTACCAGTCGACTTCCTTTCTCCCTGACCCCTAGAACCACAGCCCGCTATCCTATTTGCATCCATGGTACTGCCTGTCTCATCACCCTCTGGCTTTGTTCTGCAGGCTCTGGATTGACCTCATTAACTCACTCATCTACCTATTTGTAACCTCTGGGCTGCTTTCATATGTAGACGTCCTTATCTGGAGTTTTGCCCACTTTTGCATTTTTAAGTTTACTATGAAGGAGCAGTGATCTTTTAGAGTAGCTGAACGACTAGTTTCTATGTTGATGTTTGTGTGCCTTCTGGGTTGGGTACTTGTTTGGGTTTTATTTGGAGATCTTTTCAGTGAGCAGTTTATACCATTGGTGCCCTGGTGCTCGAGCCTCAGTTAGATGAGGCTCCTGCTGTCCCTCTCAGCACTTCTAGTTTAGTTCACAGATGACAGATGGGTGGGTGTGTGTGTGTGTGTGTGTGTGTGTGTGTGTGTGTGTGTGTGTGCATTCCAAGGCACACACTTGGAGTTCAGAAGACCACCTGGGGGAGTCAGTTCTCTCCTTCCACTACGTGGGTCCTAGGGATCAATACCTGAATCCAGCTCGATGACAAGTATTGGTGTGCAGAAATGTGCATTTTCTAAGCTGTCCCCACCCACGGTGCTGTGTCTGCCTGACCATGTCTGGGACCACCAAAGAAGATTTCCAGTATGTCAGAAATAGCCGATGACTGGCTAAAGAGTTCAGCAATTATCAAAAGATGACCAGATTCCTTTATATATCTGTTGTTTTCCAGCTGTAGTGAGAGTGAGCTCACACCCCACACCCACAGTAACAGCTGCATCAGAGAATCCTCACTGGTTCTTTGTTCGGACAAGAAAACAGAGACAAAGAGGAAAAGTTAGATGAGAGCTTCAGGTGGCACAGCTGCCTGACTCAGAGCCAGGACACTCAGAGAAAATGTCTTTTTCCAGGGCAGACCCCATTTCAGTGGAAATACAGATTACTAGATGAGATGCCCTGTGTTTCACAGCATGCCTGAAATCTGCACACTGGTAGCAAGCAGGAGTTACAGACCAACCCTAGATTTAGTTATTTTCCAGGTTTCATAGTTAAAGGAAAAGAGTGGAAGGACCAGTTGGTTCATTAACTAGACTGGAATTAAACCCAGAAACATAAAGTTAAGTCAACTGGAGCTGTCACTAGCTTAGACTTTAAAAGCCTCATTTGCGTAGAGTTATGTACGTTCCCAGCAAGGCTGGAAGTGAGGGACTCTCTCCAGATGTATTAACTTGGGGGTTTTCAAAGCTAGCTACTGGATCACCTGAAACACTTTTAAAATTCCCAGATCTTCTATTTGGGGGAAGACAGGGAACTATCAGGAATGCTCAGGGGAAATGGAAGTGGGCAGTGGAGAGACGGATAAACCAGAACAGCGTACAATAAGACACATAAAATCCCAACAGTCAGACCCATCACTCTGTATAGTAATTTTAAAATTCTCTTTCCCTGCCCCTAAGTGCCCCAAGTGATTCTCATGAAACAGGCCAGCAGTAGGACCCCATCTGGGAGTTTTTCATTTCAGGTTCCAGGTGAGGATAACGTAGAGTGAGAGATGAGACCTTGAACTAATTGGTCTTCTCCCCTATCTAAACTCTGCTTGAATCTAGAATGTGAGGATAAAACAAGCAAGCTACCCAGGCCACAATCCATGAGTTCAGCACCATACACCAGCACCCCAAGAATGAATGTCTCCCTAAGAGTGATGTACACCTGAGGCACAAATTTTAAGGAGCCACTAAACATGTTGCCAGTACAGCAGCAATATTTATCCTTTTCTCAAAAGCTGTGGTACCCTAGGGCACCTCAGCACGCATCGTACACCCACTCTTATCTCTGGTCGGCCTATGAACCATGCTATCAAAGATACTTCAGTTCCTACAATGGACAAGATCTTCCTCCATCCTCTTCATCTTCTAAACAGATGCTTTGGAAATCCAAAGTTTGCTATGATCATTTCCCCTTGACATAAAGGGCTGCTGCTGAACATACTGGCCTTTAAGTCAAAAACATCTGAAAGAAGACTTATCTTCCATGAGTCTTTGGAAATTCCCCTAAGGACTCTGGATTAGTCCCCTGGTCTGTGTTGTGTGGGTAGCAGGGTTATCATGAGGGTGACATTTGGCATAGTGAGTGCCCTGTAAATACCACATCACCAGAAGGCTCAACATCCCATAGCTCTCCACCTTTTCATGTTGCCTTGAGACTGAAGTGTGACAGCCCTTCAGTGTGACGGCTTTCCCTCTTATCTCAGGAGGCTTTCTTCCTTCCCCCACACTCTCACCCCATTATAGTGAGTAAATTACAGGTTTCTATGGGCATATTCATGCAGACCCCATCACTGAGGTCTTTGAAGAGATTTTTTTTAAAGCCTTTTAAATTTGAGGTGTGGGTAAGAAAGAGCTTGGAGAGAGGATTCCATTCTTAAAATATCAGACATTTCTCAGTCTTCCCAGTTAGGCTTTGACCCCAGTTCTAGCATGCCATAGGCAAGAGTGTGACATCTTGGTCTCTGGTTCTACAGTGGCTTCTCCACTCTGATTCTGCCTTTTTTTTCTCAGTACTGTACAGAGGTCTTGGCATTATTATTGTGCTGTGTGTACCAGCACCTAGCACTGTGTTTGATACATAACTGGTACCTCATTTATTGCATAATTAAACGACAGGGGAAACAAGGGTAGAGAGGAAAATCAAGTCAATGTAAAGATACACACACACACACACACACACACACACACACACACACACACAAAGCCAAACTGGATTACAAGAGGCATATACAAGTTTTCATAACTTATATTCCATATGTGTATTTGTTGACTTTGTAGGCAGGATGATGTTCTTCCAAATATTGGCACATGCTGTTTCCTAGAAACTATAAATACATTGCCTTGTGTAGTAAAAAGACCTGTGGAAATGAGATCGAGGATCCTGCCATAGGGAGACTATCTAAGCTAGATTATCTAGGTGGAGCCAACATAACCCTAGGGTCTTTATGTGAAGGGGCAGAAAAGGCAGGGGAGGGGGGAGATACCCAGAAGAATCCAGTGTTTTGAAGTTGGAGGAAGAAGTCTTCTAGAAGCTGTAAAAGCTAGGAAACTTTTTCCACAGAAGTCTCAGGAGGAACTCCCAGGAGGAACTCCACTCTGTTGACCCTTTGGCATCTCTGAATCCCTAGTTTGCTAGCCAGGCCCCTACACTTTCATTTTGTTTCTGTTTAGTGTTTTGTTGTTGTTGTGTTGTGTATTACAGAAGTTCGGATAAAACCCAATGCCTCACACATTCTGGGTAAGTACTCTACCTCTCCAGCACTCCTGCTGAACAAATACATCCTTCCAAATAACTGTGGATGGCAACCTGGACACTTTCCTCTCCTTGTCCAGTCGTCCCTGGTACGGCTGATAAAACCTCTGCAGTCTTTTTTCACTCTAATTCTACCCTCCTTCTCCATCAGTCTTGGATTATTAAATAATCCAATAGACCAAGACCCAAAAGCCATCACTCTGATCAAGCTATACTACCAAACACTTCCCATATAGCTTCCCTGATGCAGAATCCAGACTTTTCATCCTAGTATTAATACCATTCTTATCCTGAGCCCCGTAGTCATCTTTCTTTTCCATAGGCCTCCTCTTACCCCTTGAATTCCAGCCAGCCCACTCCTCATTCATTCTCTCCGCGTCATCGCCTGGTGTTCACGCTACTTTGTCCATCTGGAACACCTCTTCCATGTGTTATAGAGTCAAATCTTCTCTCTCAAGTCCCAGCTTCAATGACCTCCCCATAAAACTGCTCCTACAACCCAGTCCTTTCACACATACCCTTACTGCAGTCTGCCAACATTAACTCTTTCACCGAGCCCTTGGAATGCTTCTATATCCCTCCTAGGGAGTAGGAGAGAACACAGTCTTCGGGGTTGAATAGACTGATGCAGACTGTATGCATCCCAAAGTACTAGCTACCTAGCTTCCCTGAGTTGCAGGTTTTTCTGAAAATGGACATCGTACTGATCTTACTAGTTTACTAAGGAGAATAAAGCAAATAGTGTCCAAAAGACTAGCTATTCATTAGTGAATGTATCAGCACTATTGTAACTTCTAAATGAGATTCTGCCTTGTATACTCCACTCTTCAAGGAAGACTTCCTGCAGCCTTGTTTTAATCTTTTCAGTACTAAATAAGGTACTAAATGGTTGAGAGCATGCCTCCAAATTTCCTGCCCACCTAGATAGACAAGAATGACCTCACCTCCAAATGTTTCAGAGCAAAGGAAAGGAAAAGGAGACTGGAACTGTTTTCAACATCAGTGTTAGAATTCTTTTGCATTCATGTAGCTGGTGCCCAGATGTGCACACATGTGCATTTGTATGTGTGTAGTGGAGTGTATAAAAACCAGACACCAGTGCCAAATGTCTCCCTCATTTGCTTTCCTCCGTACTGTTTTGAGACATGATCATGCACTGATCCTGACTTTACAGTGGCAGCTAGACTGGCGGATCAACGAACTTCAGGTATCTGCCTGTCTTCCCCTCCCCCGCACTGAAATTACAGGTGTGGTCTGCTGCACCTGGCCGGTTGTGGTTGTTTGTTTGTTTGTTTGTTTAGTTTTGCTTTGTTTTTTTAATGTACTATTGAGGATTCAAACTCAGATCCTGTTTGCATGGCAAGCACATTCATTACTCACTGAGCCATTTCCCTGTCTCCAATAGAAATTTTAAGATGGAAACTTTTCAGAACTCGTCCTTTGCTAATGTTACTAACCCTCTATTTATTCCAGCCAGGTAATAAACAAGTATTGTTTTCATTAGCATAATTGTACATTGTTATTGTGACATCATTGAACACGAACTCAAACAACAACCATTGTTCCAGAGCTGATGAGACAAAGGTGTTTTGACCTGTCATGTTTAAAAAGCCACGCATGATATAGATTCTCCTTCAATGCTCAGGCATATGTGCAGCCAAGTTTTCTTTCTTTAAAAATATCCCTTAAACTGCTTCTATGTTGAGAGAGAAAACTGGCCCCCTTTTCTCAGTCTGGCATTGTCACAAGGGAAAATCATGAGATTAAAATCCGCAGCGAGTTATTTGAAATGTGGTCATCCACTTACCAGCTTGCTGACTAGGGATAAAGCACTCACTAAAGGCTCCATTTGTTCCCCTCTGAACTTGAGACAGACTATTGCCAACCCCCTTGGTGTGAAACACTGCAGGGAGTCAATAATACCACATATCTGAAGATGTTTTGTAAATAACATGCTGCACGAGAATGCATGCCTACCTGTTCTCTTTCTAACACAGCTTTAAGCAGATGCTCTTGACTTTGGCTAACCGAAGGGTTCAGAGTTGCCTGTGGAGGCAATGAGGTGTATCTTCATCTGCCTTCACTCCACAGACACATCCCCATGTCTGACCCTGAGCCTTCCTCTCTGTACTCCCTAAGACACAGAGGAGTCTATCACTATAAAGTTTTTTGAGTAATATCCTGGAGTAAGAAGTACTATCCCATAATGGTAACTGTTTCATGACGTTAACTAGCAGGTGATTTGGCCAGGAATTCTTCTGCTTGGGTATCATACTGAATTAGTCCATGAACCTTCAAATTCCAACCTTCCTTCAAGGGAATGGTCATTTGCCAGAAAGATACCCCCGACACTTGTATAAATGAGAAGGTAGGAGAAATGACCACCTTTATGCAGAATTACATTTGAGGTTAATATTAAATGTGAAAAAGAGTGAGTATCTCAGCACTGGCTCCGTTTTTCCTCAAACTCCCCTTGTGCTTATTTCCCAGACCTCCCTGACTCAGACCCAGGACAATGCTTCACAGAAGGATAAAAGTCCTAATGAGTAAATCTCATGAAATATTCAGCTGGTCTTTTGGAGAAAAACAGCTGGAGATGACCTTAGGAATTCCACTAATTTCCCCCTACCACACAGTTTAAAAATAACCAAAGAGCATTTCTAGGGAGAGATGGCCTTTCCTTTAAAGGCAATAATAAGCAAAAAGGCATGCTGAGGTCATTAGCCCAAACAGTACAGTCCCCGTGATAAATCTTCAGCCAAACGTTCCTATGAGAATCTGCCTTCAAAAGGTCAAGGCAGCATTTCATTGTGATGGCTGCCTTCCCCCGCCCTGACACTCCACTATATAAAGACATGTGGATGCCATCAACCCCTCATGAACCATGTGGCCATAAGAAACCTTTCCTCCATTGGCAGAGTTTATCTAATTGATCTAATAAAGTGGTGGGCTCCAACCTAAGGTCCTCTCAGTTTAAGGTTCCTCCCTGGGAGGTATATTAATGACTCCTTGCTGCCTGAAGATAACAGTGTTACACTAGCCCCTCCCCCTCCCCACGCATACCCTTCCATCCTGTATCTACCCCTGAGCCTTCCTCTCCACTTGCCTTATGCAATTCCTTCAAGTGCTTTCACCTACCTCACGCCTCCATTCCTTTGAGATACTCAGTTTACTCTATTGCAAGGCCCACCCAGAACTTCTTAAAGTCCTACTCATCTTCCCACATATCTGCCTTCTTTGGAAAGATGAGGCTAGCCCATCTCACAAATCACTTTAGCATTCTTCTATGATGGATAGTCTCTGGGGCTTTATGTGATAGAGCAGCTGTCTGTTTACTGCCTGCCATGCACCTAAACTCTCCTGAAAGCGAGAGATATGGCTGATTCTCCAGAATTCCTCAATGTCTGCCACTCCATATTTTGTGACCTTGAACCAAATTCCACTGAAGGACCACGTGCATTTCATGTTATTCCAAAAGAACTTTCCTTTTTTTTTTTTTTTCCCAAGAAATGTTTTTTCTACTCAAAAAGCAAGAAAGTAACTTTTCTCTAGGCTTTTGCCATATTAGGAAAAAACATATAGAGCTGCTCAGAACTATGACATAATCTTTGCTGGGGTTGAAAATATACATTACATTTATCCCTGAGAAACTTCCATTGGTTTGAAACCAACTGAACCACAGTCCTTAAAAAGGCGACTCAGTGCTAAAAACGATGCCCAGCTTGGTGGGATTCTTTTTCTTTTGCTGAGCCAAAACGAATAATTATACACTTCTTTTTCTAAAGACTCTCAACCAAATACTGGAAACTCAAATGACAAGCAGCAAGAATACAATCTTCTACAGGAAAATTAAAGTGTCCTATTAACCACTAATGACACTAAAGTATGCGTGTGTACTTTAGAAGGCAAACTAAGCTGTTCGTACAGCACACTAGTTAGATGTGCATTTGGTGGAAGAGTTAGAAAAGAAACAGACATTTTATCTTCCTCCAATCCCTTGCTCTACCATTGCACATATCATAGACTATAAGAAGGAACCAGCAGGGTCACCATCATCCATATTCCAGAGAAGTCACTGAGGCTGGTGGAGATTAAGGACTTCGCTTGCTGTCATACACTTCTAAGCAATAGAGTCGGAACCTGCTCCAGATTGCTATAACTCCAACCTTCTATCTGACATATCAGGGAGAGAAGAAGTAAAGGCAAAAGAAAGGGCCAACTGTGTGTTATACCACATAGAAACTCCCATGGAACTCTGCAGGATGCAAAGTGGACTGGACATTCATACCAAGCTCCTCTGAGTGCCTAAAATACCTATTTGTTAAACTTGCCACGTGACACAGTTTCATTCTGTGTGTAGCTCCAATTCAGCAATGTCTATACAGAAACTCCAAGTCTGGGGCCCAGGTAGAAGGTACAATGTTGCCATGTCAGCAAATCTATTTTTTCCTAAATCTTTCCAAAATGCAAAAATCCCTTTGCACTCATGTAGGAAAGAACTTGAGGGTATTAGTCAAACCTTGAAACACCCCCCAAAGGCAGATGCAAACAAGTGATCATTATGCTATATCTGCAGGCTCAGTCATGCCCTGTCTAGAAGAACAAAGAGCTGGGTTCTCATCCTTGCTCAGCAACTAATGACCCTGTTTTTTATTCTCCTGGCTGGCTGACCACTCTTGTAAAATGAGGTGTATCTACCAAAATCATTTTTCTTCATAGGCATAAAATCAGATTACAAAGTAAGTGTCAGCATGTCCATCAATCTAGCTGAGAGAAAAAGAAATTCAGAGGCAAGCTATTTAAACTATTTAAGGGAAAAAAGGCATCCTGCTGTATCGTGCAAAAACCTAAGCACCTTTCATATGATACAGTGATGATGGTGAAGGAGAGAAGTGTGAGTATGGGGGGGTAGGGTTTTGTGTGTGTGTGTGTGTGTGTGTGTGTGTGTGTGTGTGTGTGTGTGT
>JANHMN010000003.1:82037371-82060995 GCA_030674055.1 Rhabdomys pumilio | reverse complement strand
TGTGTGTGTGTGTGTGTGTGTGTGTGTGTGTGTGTGTGTGTGTGTGTATGTGTGTTAGTTAACCATCCCAATATAGAGAAGGGTGGAGGACTGGAAGGGCCTTACAGAAGAGGAGAAAGGGGGAAAGAGGGGACCACAGAAAACATGTGACATGAAAGCCAGAGCAGAAATATTGGGAGTGGAAGGATCAACAAGAGGGAGTTAGTAGGAGAGGACCCTAAAAGAAAGAGGGATGAATTAGAAGGAAGTATAACAAGACACATGTATGTAAGTACCATAATGCAAGCTATCACTTTGTATGCTCACTTTTAAAATTATCAAAAAGATGGAAGAGAGATAGGTTAGCTTGGATAATTGCTAAGTGGCACAGGAAGTAGTAAGAAAGACTGAAAATGAAGAGAAGAGGGAGGCTGGCGGAGGAAACGGAGGGGAAGCAGTAACATTTGTATATCATCTTGAGTTTTACTTTACTTTCCATAATTCTGAAGATCGACAGAGCTGGTAAAGAGAACATGTTCCCATTATCCAGGTTTATAGACTAGTTTTAAACTGACCCTGGAAATCTCTAGCTAGTCACAGGACAGCTAAGTAAAGGGTACATGGATTTCTGTGCCTTGTTTCCTTTAACCTCATGCAAATCTATAGCTAATTGAACTGGAAAGATGAACTTTAAAACCTCCTAAAGCAATTCTATACTGTCACTAGCACCATCATTTCAGGGAGTGGGAGGAAGCAGTGTTTAATGCAAACAAAACCTCTCCTGTCTCCACAAGTCTCTCCCCTACTAAAGCCACCAACGCACCAGTTATTTTTTTTTTTATCATGTAATCTATCTTCTGGTTTAACACACACACACACACACACACACACACACACAGAAAAACAATTACTGTGGGACTCTCCTCTCCTTATCCATAATATAGCTTCTTAAACTGTGGGTTGTGACCCATATAGAGTGACATAACTGGATAGATGTTGGGGTTGTGGAAAATGTGGCAATAGTAAAGATTTTTAAACAGACAACCACGAGCAATTCAAAAGAACTGAATCCATATATGTCCACCTATATGGCACCAAGTGATGTCACTGCAGCTGGATGTATAATGTGCATATTTGCATTGTTCATTCTGGCACGCTACCAAAGGCCAACAAATGTAGTCTTAAACACTTCCTCTCAGACCTAAGACTCTAGGTTACTGACCACAGTGTTTTTACTACAGCGTGGCTTCCCACTCTTACGGACACATACTGCTTTACTCGCAGGCAGTCATAGTACATACAGCACCAAGACTTCCACCTTTTCATGCCGTCACCTCTCCACATGGATGTATGCATTAGTACACTAGTGTCAGGGTCGTACTGTGTGAGCATATTTGGTGCTTCAGCTGCTGGCTTGAGTTTCATTTAAAAAAAAATCATTCAGTGAATTTTGGTTTGGGGTTACAACAAAATCTCCAATTGTTTCTGAGACGATTCTGGACAGGCTTCTGTCAGTTGTACCATGTATGTGTTGGGGAAAGAGGCATTGTTGGCACCAATTCTTAGAAAATTTAAATGTCAATCAATCCTAGATAGTGTCAAGGATGATTTAGCTCTTTCAGGATCAAATATTTTGCCAAGATTTAATCCTTAATAAGAAAATAAGCATGTGTAACTCATTTGTGAGTGAGTTTGCTTTCATCTTTAATAAATGATAAGATTGTATGTACACCAAAGGATTGTCTCTTAAATAAATTTCTTTATAGATTATTCTAAGTAAGTATTTGGTTTTATAGCTACTCAATAGAGCCTTATAGTCAGAGTTTCAAAAAATTTTGCTGCTGAAAATGATCATTGTATAGAAAAAAAAATGTAGGGTAACAAAAACTCCAATCCAGAGCAAATCTCCCCCATAGTCTTTCTCAAGGAAACTCCAGCTGAGCCTTGAACAAAAACTTGGAGAAGCTGCTTTGAATGGATGGATGGATGATGTACTCCCCAGTCACAAGCTTGAAGATTATAAAACACTGTGCTCTGTGCTGCTTTCTGTACTTCAGAAGACCAGCCATAGTCGTGCCCACCTTTCTCACAGGGCTCTGCAGAGCTACATGGCATCTCAGCTGAACCTGTACAGTAGCAATTACTCCAATGTTCTCAACTTATGAGTTGTGACACCTTTAGGGTCGCATACCACACATCCTGTGTATCAGATATTTACACGATGACTCATAACAGTAGCAAAATTGCAGTTGCAAAGTAGCAACAGAATAATTTTAGAGGTGGGGGTCACCACAACATGAGGAACTGTATTTAAAGGGCCGCAGCATGAGGAAGGTTGGGAACCACTGTCTCAGTCAGAGAGCCGCACTAATTATTTCTGAGATCTTTACTGATTAATATCTTCAAATCTCTGAATTTCCACTTAAATGAAGGATAATATTTTTGCTATATGAAGGTTGTAGTATAGTGTTTATAAAATGCTGTGACTGGTGCTAACTTTATCTAATTCTCAGTAAATATTTTTACCCTTCCATAGATACTGCTAGGCACTAATGCTCACATCATAGTTATAACTGGAGACTAGTGCCCTCCTCTAAAGATTGAAATTTGCTTGCATCTAGAACAGCAAAAGTCCCGTGGATAAATAATTAAACGCATGAAGATAATGAAGGGCTGGAGAGCTGGCTCAGCCATTAATGTCTAGGCTCTCAACCAAAATGTCAAGAAAGATGATGAAATAAACGGAGGAGCTGGCCCAACACAAAGATAATAAGGGTATTTAGGATGGTGCTGTGAAAATCCTTTTCTCTCAAGCCTCGTCACAAGAGACCTTGTTTGGGGCTTGCTCATCTCCTCCATGGAGTCAAGCAGTGGTCATGGACATCAAATACTGAAAACATTAAAAACACCTACCAAGCTAAAAAATAAAATGGTAGACTGGGGGTACTGAAACAGAGGAGAGGGAACCTTTTTATGTTCTCTGATAAGGAAGTTGTTTGTTCTCAGGACTGGGAGTGTCTTAACCTATTCTTAACACAGGGTGGTAACTCTTCCTCAAAGTGTACAGCTGTCTGACTATATATTTGCTTTTGATGTGTCATGGGTCATGAGGAATTCTCTGACAAACACTTTATACATGGCTATCTCTGAGCCCAAGCAGTGGAGATATTAGCTAATCCACTAGGCAGGAGTAGATGAACAAGGTCCAGTTTTTAAGGAATATATTAAGTCATGTGGTCAAGCAATGACATTTGGGCTTCAACTTATGCACCTGGCCAAAGCTCAGAATGGAAAAGGGACCCTCTGGGACTGTGACACACACAGGATCCCACCTTGAAGAGCTTGTGGATTTATTCTGCACATTCACATGTGTTTGCTCTGCACATTCACATGTGTTTGCGTGATCTTGCATGGCATGTAGATGTGCATAAAAGCAGCAGACTTGAAACATGATATCATCCCAAGTATATCCCCTACATGGAGGACTAGCATAGGAAATAGAAGATAAGGAAAGAGAACATAGGATGTGTCCGTGTTGTCCATGTAGGAGTGGTATATGCACACATCAGGAAGAATGATGTGCTTCTCAGAATGAATCATAAATTTGTAGTGACCCGTGAGTTTTTTCTCTTCCTCATTAGTACAATTAGGAACTGAATAATCTTGTTAACACTTATTATGTGCCAGGCACTATATTTGTGTATGTATGTGTGTGTGTATATATATATATGGGATATATATATATATATATATATATATATATATATATATATATCCCACATATATGCATATATACATACATATACATTCTAAGCTCTTCAAAGAATTATATCACGTAATTATGGAAAAAGAAAACCTTCTTAAAGTGGTTTACAGGGCTAGTAAGCTGTCTCAACAGGAAAAGACACCTGCTATGCAGGTCTGACAACCTAAGTTCAATATCAGAAATCCACATAAAGGTGGAGGAAGAGAACTGAGTCCACAAGGCTGTCTTCTGAGAGCTACATGAGTACCATAGCATTTGCAAAGCGAACATACATGTGCCCACGTGTTATACCTACATCCATATATGCATAGCCATAAGAGTAAAGTGATGCATATTGTTGGTTCTATTGTATACTCAATACAAGGTCAAAATAGAAAAACCACAGATGTAAACCTAGGTGCTACTGATTCAGAATTAGTGTTCCAAAATCAATCCAACATTACTATCAACATATTTGGTTATGGAAGAAAGACAATGTTATTATTACCATTCCTAGAATGAAAAGATATATAGTACAGATATTTAAGACAGTCTATGTTGAATTAGGCTGTACCATTACAGAATTTGTCCATGTAAATGGTTTTGATTTACTAAATTAGCCATTTTCCTTGCTTCAATCTTATATGTCACAGGACAAACTAACACGACCCTAGTCCCAGCACCACTTCTGAATAACGGTGTCATTTCTGTGGGTCATTTAACATTTCTGTCTTGCTTGCTTCACTGTGTCAAATGAAAAAAAAAAGTTGAGTTGAATTTTGCTTTATGCTCTCTTCCAGTTTTATAGCAGCACAGGAGTTGTTCCTTCATCCCTTTGTAACTATGCCCTGTCAAAACCTGGACCATTCATCTCTGCCAAAGTTCACCTACTTTGGTTTCCATCTGCCACCGGGAATGTCCTGTGATCTCTGCACTCTTGTGTGCTAAGATAAAGAGCAAGTTTTAAAGATCCTCCTGTCCTGGTTAGGGAATTTGAGATGTACCCTGCACTCTTATGTGTTAAGATAAAGTGGAAGTTTTAAAGGTTCTCCTTCCCTAGCTAGGGAATTTGAGATGTACCCTGGAGGGCTGGCGGGTCCTACCACATCACAACCCTGCAGCTGAAAAGGACCAAGGCACCTAGAAATCACTTCAGCATGAAAAGACAACATTCATCAGAAGAAATAAGTCCTTAAAGGAACAAATGACAGAAGTCTTTGTAAATAGTATTCTTGTGACGAGTCCCAGAATAATATTCTTTACTTATACTTCTCCAGTAGGAAAATTATCTAGACTTGAAAAGCAAATTTCAGAAAGGAAGAGCCCTCAAACTCTCCTCGGTGAAGCACTTTGCCATTTACTAGGGGCTGATGATTTTTAAGGGATTGGGGGCAAGGAGAAAACACCAAAGTGCAAGTCCCAAGACACCAGGTCAACACGCAGACATGCTAACACTAGCTTTCTGAGCCTGGACTTACCCTGCTGGGGAGGGTGATCTCTAGGGACCTTTGCGGATCAAAGTGGAGACCAGTGCTCTGATGTCTCCACTTTTACTGTTTAATCTTCCATCTGTGGTTCCCTGTGGCACTGTCCATTGAGGACACAGCTTGCAGCTGCTTTCCAGCATGCCAGCAAGAGCTCTTCAGATGCCTCATGTGGATTCGTGTCTAAACTTTGAGCTCCTAAGTAAGGGAATATATGTAGTAAAGAACTTTCTCAATTGCTTCTCTTTGAGGAGGAGAAAGACTTGAGAGCCAGCACAGGGCCACAAATGAGAAAAGTGCTTTGCACTAAGCTACCCTCTAGCCTCTCAACTTCTTGTAACTGAAAAACACCCATGGTTCTCATCCCCACTCTTTGAAAATTCTACCAGCTGCCCTGAGGATGCAAAAGCTGTAAGAGAGGAGAATTAATAATCTCGATACATTGACAATATGGTGAAAAAAATTAAACCCAAACACAGTATAGAGTTGAAGAATTTTGTAAGATAGGCTATTGCTGTGTGTTAAATTTATGGTGTGTACCCAGTATGAGTCATAGGAAATCAGATAGAAAGGTTAGGTGAGGAATACAGTCTGATCCAGGGAATGCCTGCTGCTCTCTAGAAGGTTAGACTCTAAATTATTCAACACAATGCAATGCACCAGTGATACTATGCCATCACTGTAGCCTCTCATAGGAAGCAATCAATCTTCAAGTTAGAGGTAAGCCTGGGCTCAAACAATATGGCTTCCTCAAACCTATCTGTCAGAAGCAGTTCAGAGCAGACCTCCTGATAAAGTAGTAGAGGCAATGAGACTCAGATCTTTCTTATACTTCTAGACTGTGTTTCATGTCAGGGCCAATGATTGGTCTCTTGGCCTACAATGTAGCCTTTTGAGCCTGTTTAATGCAAAATACCTCTGAATGGGGCTCCTGTGGAATATGTCACATTAAGGACCTTCCAGTCTCCTGAAAGATTTTTTTTTTTGTCTTCTTCAAACAAGCAATGTTCTAGAAACAATAAACCAAAAACTAAAAATAATTTTATAAGAGAAATCACAAAAGCAAATATTTGCTAATCACATCCCTGCCCCAAGAATCTTACTGGTTTTTATAGTTTTTATGCTTCCTTCACTACAAAACACAAACACTCACCAGAAAAATTGAGCACTCTTACTGCTAATTTTTGTGTTATAAAGTAGTTTTCTTTTTCTTCCCTGGGGACATTGAGTTACAAAATTTCTCAGAGACACAGAGAAAAATTTCAGCCATCTCAAACTTTCATCAGATCCATGAAATCTAAGCTGCTATATTTCATACCAATTTCCTATACATCTGTCATTAGAAATCAAGTCCATAGTCCTAACACTTCCTGTCATGGAAATTGCCTCAATAGGCAAAGAAATCAGGATTTCCATGACAAAAGTGTCCAGCTGTCACACAGCTTAGTTCCGCACAAGTGACAACCCCTGTTACCAAACAGAAGGTTAGAAGATCTGTGACCAGAATCCGGCAAGCACATGTGTGCTCGCTGTTAGCCTCAGCATCCTCTTTCCAGGCAAAAATGAACCCTGAAAACCATTTCAGTAGAAATAACTAAATGGTTTGAAAAAGAAGTCCAATAGGACTGCATATATGTCAAAATGAGAAGCGGTGCTTTCTATCGTTAATTAATTTTGCAATTCATTAGACAGGGGAAAAAAATTTCAGTCTTCCATCGCCATCTCCCAAAAAAAGTAAATGTTAATTCTCAAGGACCAAAGAGGACTGTGAAGATGGCTCAGTGGGTAAAAGTGCTTACTGTTAACTCACGAGAACCAAGGTTTGGATCCCCAGAACTCAGATAAAAGCCAGACACACGGCACAAGCATCCATAATTTTAACACAACAAGGGGAAGATGGGAGGTAGAGCCAAGGTAATTTCCAGAAGTTCAGGAGTCATAAAACAACTAAAGGATCCTGTCTCAAACAAAGTAGAAGGCAAGGACCAAAACTTGAACTGTCTGATGGCCTCCACAAGCATGCCTATATTTACCACATCTGAATGTGTGCACACACATACACACATGCACACACACATACCACATATATATACAAAATCAGATAAAGGACAAAGAAAGTAACAAACATATTTCTTTAGGGTCATAGAGTATACTTATCGCAAAACTGAAGAGTATACAAATTTCCAGAGAAGTATCTTGTCTTTCAATGAACTGGTCTTCAAATGAGAGAACTTACAGTTTGCAAAGTCTTTCTAGTTGTTTGTGCTGGTTTCTACTATTTTCTTGGTTAAGAGATAGAAATATGGCCATAGATTGAGGTTGACATATAAGAACCATCTATCTTTAATTTATTAACATAAACATTGATTTTCATTTGTTTGCCATGGGAATGAAAAAAAAAAAGCTGGGTTTCCAGGAATTACTCCATGAATTTGTGAAACGTGAAGGCATTTCACACTGATTCTTCTAATAACAACAACACAAGAAATCACTATGCCTTTTAAATATCTAGGTCCTAATTCTTAGCAAGTCACTAAAAATAAAATAAGGACAAGTTTATCTCTAGTTATGTTTCAATATGACACCAGTTAGAGTCATTTTGGAAAAGGGAACCTCTCTTGAAAAAATGCCCCAACCCTGATTAGCTTGGCTTGTGGGCAAGCCTGTGGTACAGTTTCTTGATTGATGTGGGAGAACATAAGCCATTGTGTTTATGAGAGAAGCAGCCCTGGGCTGGTGGTCCTGGGTTCTATGAGAAAACAGGTTGAGCCAGCCATGATGAACAAGCCAATAAGGCACACGCCTCTGTAGCCTCCGAATTGGCTTCTGCCTCCAGATTCCTGATCTCTTTGAGTTCTTGACCTTATTTCTCTTGGTGATAGATTATATCATGGGATTATAAACTGAAATAAACACTTTCTTCTCCAAGCTGGTTTTGGTCATGGTATTCGATAACAGCAACAGAAACCCTAAGACAGCATCTTCATTGGTAAAATATCTACCTAAAGTCATGATGTGAAAATCAGACAAGCTTATATACTTAAGGAACTTAGTCAAACACAGGTTCACTATGTAATTATTAGCTGATGTGACTACTCACACTGCTATGTTCTCAGTATCCTAAATAAAATAAAGCTCCACCCTCCAAAAGAATGTTTGCATTTCCATTCCCTGAAGTGATGGAGACCTGGTCCTTGCTTCACTATTTAATCTAGAGAAGCTGAACTTTACTACCTGTGGCCAGAGCACACTAGCAGGATGAACTTCCCTGCTCCTGGAGCAGTGACTCGTGATCTGGAGTCTTGCTTGCAGGCATTTAATATTGTTAATAGTCTGTGCTCATCCATACATCAGCCTGGAATTTATATGGCTACGGTCAGCTCTTCCATTGTGCTAAGGTGCAATGTCTCTTAAGAGCAATGTGCTAATTATTTGAAAGGAATGATGCCAATGATAGCAACAAGTACTATGAATGATCTGCTTCCTTCTTTCTTATAGGGTAGTAATATAAAAATCTTTATCTAATAAGGCAGATTTTTTTTCCCCGGGTGATGAACTTTTGCCAAGAAGGGAGGACTTTGGATAAGCTGGCTCTGCAGACAACAGACAGAAGAGACCACTGCTGACCCTTTTACCCAAGAAGAGTAAGAAAGTTTGCTATTCTTGAGTCCTGTGGGACCCAGGAATGGAAACACATTCAAATACAAAGCACGTACTGTCTTCATGAAGAAGATCTCCTCTATGATTTGCAAGTGTGCTTAACCTACTCAGTAGAAGAACTTGACTCCTCATTGGTGCCCTGGTAAATGTCAACTATATGTAGAGCTAAGCATGGTGGCTCACACCTGAAATCCGGTACTTAAGGAGCTGGGAAAATGGCTCAGTGGGTAAAGTGTATATTGCAGAAGCATAGGGACCCAAGATAAACATAGTGGTACCCATGTGTAACCACAACTTAAGGTTGGAGCAAAGACAGAAGGATTCCCCGGAGCTCACTGGCCAGCCCATCTAGCCAAAACAGTGAGGCCTGATTCATTCAGAGACACTATTTCAAAAAATATGATGGGGAATGATAAAGACGCCAATGCGCCAATGGATGAGTGCACCTGCATGTACACACAGAGGAAGAGGATAGAGAGAGAGAGAGAGAGAGAGAGAGATAGAGAGAGAGAGAGAGAGAGAGAGAGAGAGAGAGAGAGAGAGAGAAGGAAATAGGTAAAGAGAGAGATCTTTGTGAGAATTAAAGAAATTGTTTTATGTTAGACACCTGACATATATAAAACTCAATATAATTGATTACTGTCCCCAAGGGGTTCACAGTGGATATATAGGAACAATCAGAAGAAATTGAAAGCAATTATTAACCTTAGTTTAATAACTGAATAAACTCTGATAGTATCTGAGATGCTCTGAAATGGAGACCCAAACCTGCTCCCAGTTGGATCCTGTAGAAGGACAGGGATAAGTCTTCCATCTCGTCCAACAATTTTTCAAGAACATAGACCTGTAGCTCACATCCTCCCAGATCCTCTGTCCCTTCCTCTCTCTGTCCAATTCTCAACCCAGGTACTAAAACAGAATGGTTTAGTACCTGAATTCTCCCCCTATACGTAAACTGTATCCAAGATGGCACCCAGCAAGAGTGGAAACTTAGCCCTGAAGCTTTCACTTATTCAATGACACCCTTCATTTCTGACGCTTGACTGGTACACACTTTAAAGCCGAATCCATCAGGTTCTACTAGACTCTCTAGAGCTTGAGCTTCTCTGGATCTAAACTTAAAATGAGAAAAGTTGGGTGGTCCTAGCTAAACTAACCAAGTCTATCTAGACAAGACACTCATTTTTCTTTCTAGATAGTGTTCTCGTCTTTGAACTGTTAATGCCTACCCAATAAGGATACTTTGTCATCAAACGATAGATTTGTGAAAGCATTTTGAATGTTGCATATCTCCATACAGATACTATGTTACAGGATTTTAGTCTTTTCATTGTTTCCTGCTCTGTTGGGTATAGTCTACACAGCTCAATAAAAAGTTAATGTTCTTATGCTGATCCATGGCCCTTCCCAGATGGCTACTACATCCTTCTTGTTCAGGCCGCTGCCTCACACCACACCATGGTTCCAGTTCAGTTTGAAGGTGGGTGTCCTGTTTGTGAACCCTCTCATTTACACTTTGCTTCCAAACAAATAAATCATCAGAGACCTAACCTTCTCAGAGTTTGGGATTTTTAAAGCTTAACATTTGCTTTCAAAGGATGGAATTGCATTTGGCTTATGAAAGGGCAAAACCCATGGAAGCTTTGAAAGCCCTTTTTCCCGTACCCATATATACATAGGTTAAGGATGGCTTCTTGTCTATAGAAGGACCAGAAATTCTGAGTCTTTGTATCCACAAAGACCTAGCTGGAAAATTAACAACAACCAAATAAGTAGTTTGGCTCTGCACTTTGTGGTAGTTCATGTTATTTAGAATCAACGACCAAGTGCAGTCTCAGGTTTCAACATCAAGTCTCGCTCACTGCTATAAATTTTTCATAGGGAACACAACCAAAGCTGAGTCAGCAAAAGACAAAGTACATTCATTAAATCAGGAGGAAAATGGGTCTGAGCTTCCAAGATCCTCACCAGGGGAGTCACGTAGAACACAAAGCAGAAGTTGACAACATACATGAAAGGTTGCCAATTAAGAGTTCTTTAGAGCTGGGCAGTGGTGGCGCACGCCTTTAATCCCAGCACTTGGGAGGCAGAGGCAGGTGGATTTCTGAGTTTGAGGTCAGTCTGGTCTACAGAGTGAGTTCCAGGACAGACAGGTCTACACAGAGAAACCCTGTCTTGAAAAACCATAAATAAATAAATAAATAAATAAGTTCCTTAGAGACTTGGTTGAGAATTATTTGGGGAAATGGTCACATGGGCATGTATCTACTTTCAGAATTTCCAGAAGGAAAGCAGGTACCCAGCATAAGCTATTTGTATAGTCTAGATCAGTGGTTCTCAACCTTCCTAATGCTATGACCCTTTAATACAGTTTCTCATGCTGTGGTGACCCCCCCCCCACACCATAAAATTATTTTTTATTGCTACTTTATCTGTGACTTTGCAACTGTTAGGAATTGTAATGTAAGTATCTGATATGTAGGATATCTGATATTTGACCCCTGTTGGGGTTGAGAAACATTGGTCTACATACAGGGAATTACTCTTATCATTTAGAGTAATAGGAACCCTCCTGACACCCAGATGTTAGCCCAGGGCCAACATAGCAAATAGGTCTTCTACACAAATTAGCAATTTCAAGCCGGCTGAATTAATTTTTTTTCAGTTTCCTAGAAACAAAACCTCAAATTTGTAGTTAAGAATTGTTTGTTGATGGGTTGGAGAGATGGCTCATTAGTTAAGAGTTTTTACCCGAGTTCTGTTCCCAGTATCATATCAGGTAGCTCAAAACCACCTGTAACTTCAGCTTCAGGAGAATCTGACACCTCTATTCCCTGTAGGCAAAATGTCCCTCATACACACACTTAATGAAAAACAAATATTTTTAGAAGACTAATCTCTAAATTCTTCTAAGAAGCATAACTTCGTGCTTCAAAATACCTTTATTTTGTGTACTTTCCCACGGTTGGTTTTTTGGTGCTGGGTACTGAGGAAATAATTAGGTCCCTGAGGCCCTGCCTCTAAAGGCAATCAGATCAAGAAGGAAGATAAACTGAGTGCATGAAGATGGATGTCCTAGCAATGGGTGATGATGTCAGATGAGGTATGGGGCCAAACACTGAGCCAGTTAGAGAACGGCAAGACCACCCATGGTGGTGGACCAGGAAGAGCTGGGGAAAGAACCACCATGCCCTGGGGGTTTAAAGACAGCAGAACAGGAAAGTGAGAGACCAGTAGGAGCTTGACAAGAAGGGGCAAATGCCACTGAAGCGAATATTCAGTCTCAACTGTGTAAAGCTCTCCATGATCAGTCAGTCCACTCCAACCTCTCTGGCCTCAGCTCCTGCAGCATTGCTCTGACTATACTCCAATTGGCCACTATATTATTTCTCTATGACTCTGAACTTTGAGTGCTATTTATCCAAGGCTCTTTCTACCGTACCACCGGTTCCCTCAGAAGAACCTGGTTGTCTGACCTCTGCTTACTTCTGACTGTTAACATCACACTGCACAATAGTGATAGACATCTGTCTTCCCCACTAGACTTTGAGCCTCAAACTGCATTTGCATGTTAAACTAGAATTATGTATGACTATTGAACATCCTCAAGGACCTTAGCAATTCCCACTCACATTCCATCAATCATAATGCCTTGGTCTCAAAGAGAAGAGACCTATGCAGAATCTATCATAGGACCAAGCCCATACTTGATAAACACTATTATGACATGGGCCTTGGCCCAAGAAAGAGGTCAGCTCCAAAGGTCTAGTGTTCCAACAGCTCCACATGGGATGCCTCTAGAAGTTTAACATGCATGGCTTGTACCTATGCATGGAGTATCAGCCCAAAGCTTGCTTTTAGTTTCTGGCTGCTTAGAGAGTGATCCTGGAGAAAGTCTGAAGGAGAAAGATAAAAACAAACAGACCCACCCTCTCCTTACTCCCTCGCACCCCAAGCAAACAGCTGTGCTCAGTTGCATGGCCCTGCATCTGTCCCTGGCAGGATCTGACAGGTGGGGTTACATTTCCTCCACACCCTTGGCTCCTGGCCACACTTTGGTTCCTGTAGGGAGGCAAGTGATCCTTACACTGGGCTCAAGTAACCAAGGCTAACTCCCCAGTGGCTTTCTCTAAGGAGTTCCAGGTATAGGTCAGGTTTTCCCTGTGGTTTGAATAAAGCAGACAACACTCCGGGAAACATAAACACGGTCCTAGAAACATACACACACACACACACACACACACACACACACACACACACACACACACTTGTATGTACTTGGCTCTTTTTCTAACTGGTTGTGGAGAAGAGGCACACAAGTTCTTGCAGCTTCCCCTTGGTGAGGGTTTGACCACCTGAGTCTCCCTGGTCTCCTGCCAAGAAACTCAGAAGCTGCTAGCTACAATAGTACCTACTAAGCTCAAGAAACCATACAGTGCATTGACCAAAGTCAGTGCACAGTGGGTGTCTAATCCTAGAATTTTAAACTTGATGTTAAAGATATGAAAAGAGGCCTTAGATAGTCTTTCTGGGTTTAAGGCTCAATCACTTTGCCAAAAGGAGACCTATGCTCTGTATTTGAAATAGCAAATAAGGGCTGGAGATGTAGTTCAATGATACAGTGCTCGTCTAGTATGTGAGCAGCCCCAAGTTCAACGTCCATTCCAAATAAATGAATGATTTTCACACACACACATACACCATAAACATAATCAGTTGATGAATACATAAAATAGGAAATAAGCTTAACACATATTTATCTTTTTAAAAAAATAAAATGACTTCAATGTGAGTCATATAAATTAAAACAGGGATCATGAGTCTTCAGTATGCCATTGTGATGGTTTGCTATGCTTTGGTCCAGGGAGCGGCACTATTAGAAGGCGTGACTCTGCTGGAGTAGGTGTGGCCTTGTTGGAGTAGGTGTGTCACTGTGGATGTGGACTTTAAGACCCTCATCCTAGCTGCCTGGAAGTCAGTATTCTGCTAGCAGCTTTCAGAAGAAGATGTAGAACTCTCAGGTCAGCCTGCACCATGCCTGCCTGGATGTTGTCATGATTTTGTCTTGATGATAAGGGAATGAATCTCTGAACCTGTAAGCCAGCTCCAATTAAATGTTGTTCTTTATAAGACTTGTCTTGGTCATGATGTCTATTCACAGCAGTAAAACTCTAAGAGAGCCATGTACCCTCCAAGAGCAATCTTGAATTAAATAGCAGTATCTCCTATCTACACATAATAGTAACCAAAAAAAAAAAATCTTTAAAACATGGTGCCTCATCTGTAACTACAAGTCCAAACAAGCACACTGGTCAAACTCAGTGCCTTCTCTGTCCTTTAGGGTGTAAACTCTCCTAAAGAGACTTGGTCATTTCATTTACGGTATTGAGAAACTTCTGTTAACACTTTGTGGCCTTGAAGAGTAAGAATTTTTAAGCCTGGTTTTGCTTTTGGCTATCATTTTACCACATTATTAGCACCTCTGCTGTAACCTAACTTCTTAAATGTTGACTCAGTGACCTCTCCACGTTCCCTTCTCATGCCACCCCTTCTGTGTGCTTTTAAAGGTTGTTTGTCTTGTCTCTGTCTTCTCTACTTTGTCTGCTTCCCAACGTAGCAAATGCCACTCAGCCAGATTTAGTTCATCTATCACATCCCAAATTTTACAGGTAGTTGTCTTTCTCTGGAATCTCACAATAAGCTGTATTTATTTTTACCAAAACATTCACCACCATGAATTGTACCATGATTATTGCTTTACTGGTGCCAACTAAATGAATCAAAAGAAGAAGTCAAGAGAAATGAAAGAAGAGAACAGAAAGGAAAGGAAATGGAAGAAGGAGATGGAAATAGCAATCGTTAATGTACAGCCTAAACATGGAGACCTGAGTTCAGACTCCGGGCACCCACATTTAAAAGTTAGTATAGCAACACACACCCATAATCTTAGCACTGTGGAGACAAGAGGATCCAGGTGCTTGTGGGCCAGCAAGTCCCATCAATCCACAAGCTACAGGGTTAGTGAGAGAGTCTGTTTCAAAAAATAAAGCAGAAAATGATAGACACCTGATGTTGGCCTCTGGCTTCACATCTGCATGTGCATCCATGTGCACATACACACATGAACATTCACACATGTAAGAAAACAGAAGGGAACTGACACTTGTTGACCCTGGTACCTCCTTCCCCAACTCCTGGTCCTTTCTTTTCTCTTCCCTGCCGTATCTTCTTTCCTTGTCCTTGGTGTCTTTTGGCTGTTGGAGGTGCTAACAGGAAAATAATACTGTTATAATATTACATTAATATATTTTTATCTTACACTAAGAGGTTATGAAGCTTAGTTGTCAAGAAAGGAAACAGACTTGGAGAGACTAAGTTACTGCTCAATCAAGCAACTAGAAGTAGATCTAAAAGGTTATCTGAGTTCAAACCCAAGTTTTATTCTTCTGCCAAGAGGTCTTGTGGGAAACGCGGGCTTCTAGACTTACATTTGACTATGAACATTAACTAGACATACTTTCTTTACTATAACTCTTCTCCTATTACAATGCTATATATCTCACATCAGCATCCCAGCTTCTTACTGTCTATGGGTATACCTGAAAATGTCTTTTATTACCCATTAGTTGGCAAAGTATCCCAGGATTCTAGCAAGACCACAGTGATTATGAAGGTAATGTGCGTTATTTCTGAGACCTCTCCTTCCAAAAAGATAAGCAAGAGACTGACAGACTGACAGTGTGTACTCAGTAAATAATACCTAGTCTGGGGACTAGAGTATGACTAAGCAGTTAAGAGTTCTTGTGTTCTTGCAGAGGACCCAGGTTTTATTCCAAGCACACACTTGGTGGCTTACAACCATTTGTAACTACAGTTCCAGAGGATCTGAGATCATCTCCTGATCCCCACAGGTACCAGATGCACAGGTTACCAGACATGCATACATCAGGTTCTTCCATCTACTGTGCGAATGGAACTCAGGTTATCAGACTTGGCAGCAGACAGTACCTCCTGAGCCATCTTCCTAGGCCCAGTATTGACCCTTAAGTAGGCTGCCAAGCTGCTGCCTCATCGCTTGTAGTTTATTGTCTCCTAGATACTCTCTGAACTACTTAATCCCCATTATTATTATTATTATTATCTCTCTATAGAAAAGTCTCCCAAATGTTTGCAACATGCCCTTTCTCAAATATTCTTTTGTGTAGTCTCAACACTGTACAAGCTATGCATCCTATGAGATCTGCATCCAGAACTCAGTTTGTAACCTACTGCATTCATGAGCAAGAAGACAAGATGCTGTTAAGACACAGATAGGTACCAAGTACTTTGAATTGTCTTCTGATGATCCAAGCCATGGACTCTGAGGTCAGATGCCTGAGGTCAAATCTTTATTCCTTCTCTTGTTAGTTACCTGACCTTGTTACCTACCTACCAACTTATCTGTGCCTCAATTTCCAGTGACTGAGACCAAAAATACCATCAGTAACAAACTGCTTTCATAATTGACAAATGTATGTAGGACCATGTTTAGAACACTATCTGATACACAATAAGTGCTAAATAAAGTTCAAATATCACTATCATCATCTGCTTTCTGTGGGGTAGAAAAAAAAGCATTCTGGAGCCATCAGAGATAACGTATTATGTGCCATTAGCAACCAAACACATCCCAGCTCAGGTGAAATACATTTAGAGTAACTGAGGATGAATCCTACATAACCAGTAAGGATGCCTTGGAAACATAGATGCACAGACTTACAGCATTCACTGATGAGTTGCTGTGAACGCATCAGACAGAAACTAGTTAAATCAGAAATGGCCACAGATAGTTAGGAAGCAGCAAGTCTTTAAATGACTCTCGGCCAGTCACTTAGCCACAGCATCTCTTTTGGCTGATTATTATTAATTATACAAACTTATCCAAGTCTCTCTGCAACCTCAAGAGGCAGATAGACCGTAGCCATTTTAAGAACACATGGAGATGATAGGATATGGTAACACGTTAGGATCTGGGGACAACAAGATGAGTCCCCTAAACATACTTGCAATGACAAAACTGAACCAATCTTAGCAAACATTTAGAAAGCTTCAAACTGTACTTCCAAAACTCAAATGACTAGTTTAAAGCCAACAGTGGTGATGAATATCTGCTGTAAAGAAGCTAACTTGCCACATCCACCTTCATTCCCGTGCAGATCACTGGCAGGCAGATCGGAGCGCACATCTGACTGAACAGCTTCTGCTGGTCTGGGCTCCAGCTCATGCCCTTAGCCTCACAGCCCTGTGTTTTAACCAAGTGACTCAGCCAGTGGCAGGAAAGCCCAGGCGCCTGTGGCCATGAGTAATGGCAGTATAAAACACATCTGTCTGATCGGAGCTGATGGTGTCAGTTCAGTTCTGTGAAAATGCCACAGTAAAACAATGCTCACATGTGGGGGAAAAAGAAGAGTCTGTTCACCCAGGAGCCAAGTGGTGCCTTTCTTTCTCCTCTACTCAGACATGTGTGGCATTGCTTACAAGGTTTTTCTGTGTATGCATATGGACCCACACTCTTGTGCTTCCATACATGCTGGGAATCTACTCCAGGCCCTTGTGCATGCTAAGTAAGCATTTCAGCTCTGAAATCCATCTCCATTCCCACAACTATTTCTTGGTGAATTTATAGAAAGAAGGCTCAGGAATATGAAGCCAAATTTAATGTCTATTGGCAGCTGCCAAGGATGGACAGTGTGCTGTAAGGGGCTGGGGAGATGCTCAGAGGTTACATGCTTGCCTTCCAAGCATGAGGACCAGAGTTAGGATGTTCGGAACCCACATAAATGCTGGGTGGGCACCAGCCTCAGAAGCAAGAGAGAAGGGAATCTTGGAAACAAGTTGGCTAGTGAGATTAGTCATGTCTGCAAGCACTGGGATTGATTTAGAGATCACACCTCATTCAATACAGTGAAAGAATGATTGAGCATCTTTCCGGACATCAACGTCAGGTCTCCACATGCATGCGCTCTCACTTATGTGTGACACACACACACACGTTGTGGGGTAGGAAATGCTTTCATTTTAGCCATGGGTTCTCTCAATCATTGGCAAGAGATGACACCTATGAATGTGATTTGGGAGGTTTACATTCAAAGAGAAGTCATTGCAACTGCCACAGGGGCACAACACCATGTTTCAGCAGAGCGATCCATACATTGTTTCATTTGTTCATTTATGGTTTTATTTAAAATACTTCACTAAGCTTCTATGGAATGCCAGTCTCAGGATGCAGCATTGACGAGCACAGCCTGAGCCCTCAGGGCCTCAGACTTCCCTACATTGGTCTTTTCTTTGCATCCCTGTGCTGACCACAGCTGTGTTCTCTCTCCTGTATTCTGTAACCTCCTTTCACTCTGTGCAGTGCTGTGCTAGTCAAGTAGGGTCATGTGCCTCTCCCACATTCTGCAAGAGTTCTACCACATGGCCAAATGCCCAGGGGGCACTTCGGAAAAACACTGTACTTAGTAACTTAGCAGCAAATACTTAATGAACCACATGACTTTATTGTGATCTTTAAAAACCCTGATTTATTATATTTCTATATACCTACCATTCCAAAAATTATCCCCCAAACTATTCTCTCCCCCCAACATTCTAGGGGGTTCTAGACTAATAGCTAACAATTAAGTGACTAAAAACAACTGCCCTCTAAACAACGTGTGAAGGCCAGTCAGGTGAGGACTGTCACAAAGCTGTCATCAAAAGCTCAGAATGACAGAGAGTAGGACCATTTTCCCACTACCTGATTCATTTGAGACGTGAGTAGAAAATAACCGAGAACCAGATCTTTAAGATTTCAAGAAATCTCATCCAGTCCAATTCCCCAACTGTTTAAGTAAAGAAGCCCAGAGTCAGAAGGAAGGAGAAAGCCCAGTTTGTACAATTTTTTTTTCTGTGAATACAGAAGTAATAGCCATGCCAATGGCTTCCCACAGCAGGTCCCATTGGTCTATCTCCCCAGACTGTCAATGAATTCAATGAATGCCCAAGAATGCCCCTTGAGGTCATGGCTCATGGCTCTCAGTCTTTACCAATGTGCCCCTGCCCTTCAAACTGTTCTTACTGATTCTGCCTAGCATGCTCTGCCTGGCTTAGACAGTTCTCAGAATGTCCTGTATAAATGCACAGTTCCCTTGAAGGTCACATCTGCCTTCACACTGTAAAACAAAGGAACTACTCACCTTTTCTGATCAGAATTTTAAGAATAAGCGTGGATGCTTTGGTCCTTCTTAGAAGGGGGACAAAATACTCACAGGAGGAAATATGGAGACAAAGTGTGGAGCAGAGACTGAAGGAAAGACCATCCAGAGACTGCCCCACCTGGGGATCCATCCCATACACAGTCACCAAACCCAGACACTATTGCTGATGCTGCGAAGTGCTTGCTGACAGGAGCCTGATATAACTGTCTCCTGAGAGGCTCTACCAGAGCCTGACAAATACAGAGGGGGATGCTCTCAGCCAACCATTTGACTGAGCATGGTGGGGGGTGGGGGCGGGCAATATGGAGGAGTTAGAGAAATGACTAAAGGAGCTGAAGGGGTTTGCAACCCCATAGGAAAAACAACAATATCAACCAACCAGACCCCCCAGAGCTCCCAGGGACTGAACCACCAACCAAGGAGTACACATGGAGGGACCCATGGCTCGAATTGCATATGTAGCATAGGATGGCCTTGTCAGTCATCAGTGGGAGGAGAGGCCCTAGGTCCTGTGAAGGCTCAACATCCCAGTGTATGGGAGTGCCAGGGAGAGAAGGTGGAAGTAGGTGGGTGGGTGGGGGAGCACCCTCATAGAGGAAGGGGGAGGGGAATGGGATTGGGGGTTTCCAGAGGGGAACCAGGAAACGGGATAACATTTGAAATGTAAATAAAGAAAATATCTAATTAAAAAACAAAAGAACTATATTAGCCACCAAACAGGCTTGGATCCTTAATTTTAAAATGAAAAGGGAGGAAGGGGAGGAAGGAAAAAGGGAAAGAGGGAGGGAGGAAGGGAGGGAGGGAGGGAGGGCAAGAGAAGAAGAGGAGGGTGGGAGGAGAGAGAAGGGGAGGGGGAGAAGGGGAGAGGGAGAAGGAGAGGGAGAAATGGGAAGGGGAGGAGAGGGAGAAGAGGGGAGAGGAGAGGAATGGGAAGGGGAGGAGAGAGGAAAGGGGAGGGGAGGGGAGGAGAGAAATTTTGGCTCAAGTTCCATAAAACATTTATATTATAATTAAATCCTACTGAGTCAAAAGTTGGATCCCACCACATCTTTAAGTTTGACAAAGCTTGGGCTGGAGAGATGGCTCAGCCGTTAAAAGCTAGGCTCACAACCAAAAATATAAGTTTGACAAAGCTTTTGAACTTTCTATGTTTAAACACGTCAATAGCATGCACACTTGTGTATAACTCAAGTAATAAATAACAACTAACATGTAACACTCGGTTCTCATGACTGACTGACAGAGGAAAGTAGTAATATAGTTTGGTTTCGAAATGTCCCCTGAAGGTACCAAGTGCTTGGTGATACCACTGGGGCATACTGGACCCTTTAGGAAGAAGGATAAGGGGACTATCTGTACAGCTCTGTGGATTAGAGTGCTCAGAGGGGCTTAAGGGCACTGGCTGCTCTTCCACAGGACCCAGGTTAGAGTCCCAGAACTCACATGCCAGTACACAACCATCTGCAGCTCCAGTTCCGGGGGATGTGACGCCCTCTTCTGAACTCCAAGGGTACCAGGCACGTATGTCGTACATGCAAAACACTCACATTACACTAATTACAAGAGGGGAGAAGGAAGGAGAGGGGGAGCAGAGAGAGAGCAGTAAAAGTGTTCCTCTTCCAGCAAACTCTGGCTTGGCTCCTAGCACCCACATGGTGGCTCACAACACTCCAGTTCCAGATGGTCCGACTCCTCTCCTGACTCCTATGGCCTCTTCATACAGGTGGTACACAGATATACATGCCAGCAAAACACCCACCCATAAAATAAAAGTAAGAAATCTTTTAACCTTTATTTTAACAAGGAAGTAGACTATGGTCATTCGTTGGAACTTAAGACCTTGATGGCATTCACTCACAGGAAACTGCCTTCTCCTCTAATGTACACTCCCACCATCACACACTGCCTTGCTACAGGCCTAGAAGCAACAAAACCACAACCCAATCAAACTCTCTTCACCAGCTGATCATCCTAGGTGTTTTTGAGTGACATAAGGAGGTCAGCTGGCACCACTAGCTTGGAGTTTAGGGCCCAGGCTGCCCCTACCCCCCCCCCCACTGCTTCACTGTCCTGCAAGCAGCAGATCACTGTGCACAAGGTGCTAATTCATTCATTCATTCATTCCACAAATGTTTATTGAGTAAAGCCTGGAATGAGCCTCTTAAGAGACAGAGCCATCATTCACAAGCCAACGGTCAGGTCTAACGGATCAGATTCAGACAATCAATCTTTCATTAGACCCCAAACCGTTTCTAGCATAAAGCAAACAGAACTCCTGCCCCACCCAAGCAGTATCAGGCAGGCTTTTAGGAGCAGGGCTGCTACTGAGAGAGAGGCAATGTCAGTCAGTGATCCTCCCAGAAGGATGGACATACATGTCAATAGGACCTCTGAGATGCTTTAACAGTGCCTGGCACTTAGTGAGAGCTCAATAATGCTTGCAAAGTAGGAAGATTTTAGAATTAGAAACTAGGTTTTAATCCCAACTGCGCCAGTGATTAGCTGTGTTAGAATAAGAGAACCAATCTTTCTGAGTCTCAGCATCTCAGTTATAAAAAGAAGTATAGTGAACCAACCTGTGAGGCTTTGAGAGAATTTAGGAACGCATTATATAGAGAACAGTGTCTTGTCTATAATAAATGTCCGAAAAGGAGAAATCAGCATGGCCTCTCCTCCTCACTGAACCTCTCTTCTCCTTCCTGGACACTTTTAGTGGGTCCAAGGATATGATTTCAAATGTATGCCACTCCAGGAACGATGAAGGGCAGAGATGAAAGAAGTTATTTGGGGGCAGGGGTGCTAGAGAGCTCAAAAAAACTGATTTAAGACCTCAGCCACTTTCAGTTAGCTTGCTTTGTCCTGGCTTCTCCATCCTGCAGACAGCAGGACCAGCATTTTAGCCAGAAAAGGCTATCAAAAGGAGAGATAGTTGGACCCACCAAACTGAAAGTTTGGACCCACCCGACCCTCCAGTTGTGTGTCTGAATCCCTCAGGCTTCCTCTGCACTCCCCTACTAGGGTGTAGGGTCAGAAATCTGTGATTCAAAGTGTGTGTCTAGGCTTCCCTCTCAATCCGGAGCCCACAGCCTGGAGTCCTGGAAGCCGCTGATCACACACTAACCCTTGGTGAAAATGAGACCTTTTCAACGATGCAGGAAATGGAGCCCCTCGTAGCCAAAGGCGACTTATAAAGGGAGGAAAGGGGAAAAGGAAGAGGGAGGAGGTACTGTGAGCGCAGAGACCTACTTCCTACCCCACTTCCTAGGGCTACTGGACGGGGTCTTACACCCTGAAACACGCGGTTTTGCAGTTTGAAGCTGGCAAATCCCACCCATGTGACTTAGCACGCTACGAAAAGAGATCTGGTTGGGTGTAGAGGAAACTGCCCCAAAACAAATCTGTTAATTTTCAAACTAGAGTTCTCGGGTCCTTAGCTGGCGCCCCTCGCTGCACCTGGGGAAAGGTCTATCCTCTGCTGGTCTTCACCTGAGCCCCCTGCGGGCGGTTACTCCGCAGCCAGGTCCCGCCAGCCTCCAGCCACAGGTCTGGGGTCAAGCCTTCAAAGTACCACCCCTCAATCCGGTCGCGACTGCCTACCTGGTATCCCTAGCTCCACGGACACACGGCGGAGAGGGCAGCAGAAGTAACTCTTAACTAAAGGAGAAACTGAGGAATGAAACTTGTTGGTTGCCGACACCGGTAGTTCACGTCGTAGCAGTCAGGATAGCAAGGACAACAAAAATCTCTCTCTCCACCAACTCCTCCAGCTACACCAAGACCCAGAGCAGGACCAGAAAGCAGTCCCGGTGACACTGCCAGTGGGCAGAAAAATCACACCCAGAGCGCGCGCCGCGACTCTGCCCCAGCCTCCCTAGCCTCCGCGGCTGCCGGAGCTCCGGCTGCCCGCTGTACCTCCTCGGCGCTGCCAGCCTCTCTCTGCCGCCCAGCGCTGGCAGCTGGTTGCGCCGCCCAGGTGTCGCCCGCCGCTGTTCGTGGCGGGAGGAGGGGAGGGTAACGCGGGACCTTCCCAGGAGCACGGGCTCGCCCCGCCCGCCCTCTCCTGCCAGGCCGCCTCCTGTGCGCAGGTCCCTGCGTTTCTCTCTCGCTCTTTTCCAGGCCTCCTCCTCTACTTGTCAGTGAAGCAATCAGGTTTTTATCCAAAATAACGGAAACTGTACTTAAAAAAAAATGTCCTAATGCATGAAGAGCGCGGATACGCAGATACCTTCCATCTGAAAAGTAGGGATGGACAGTCACCACTGTGCGGGGAGAAGAGTTGCCTCGCAATTTGGCAAAATGTTCTAACCCCGGCCATCAGTCTCTTTATACAGATAGGTAGGATTAAATAATGTGATACTTTAAAAGTAGCAGCGGGAAACGGGGTGGGTGGGGAGGCAGAAGGATTACCTTGAGTTTGAAGCTAGCCTCTACTAGAGAATGAGTCTCTGTAATACGAGGGGAGGGGAAGGGAGGGGAGGGGAGGGGAGGGGAGGGAGAGGGGAAGGCGAGGGGAGAGGA
>JANHMN010000003.1:81977663-82036924 GCA_030674055.1 Rhabdomys pumilio | reverse complement strand
ATCTCTCCATGGTGGAATGAGGACTCTCAGGTTTTTCTCATCCTGCGAAAATGCTTTGACCGGTGAGGGGAGGGGAGGGGAGGGGAGGGGTATATTAAAAGCATCTACCAACATAGCACCAATGAGATGCCTCAGCGGTAAAAGCATTTTCAGCAGGATGAGAAAAACCTGAGAGTCCTCATTCCACCATGGATAGATGAGTGGATAATAGAGTCGTACTTAACAGCGGCTGTAGCGCCTGGGCCACCAGAGTGGAAAGAGGACAGGTTCCCAAGCTCTGGCTGAGGCAGGTACACCTTTAAAGGCAAAAGTATATCATGTCCAGGTTTTAAGTGTCAGAAAATAGGGCTAGCCCAGGCAAACTTCTAGACTTTAAGGCCTTCTCTTCCCTCTTCATGTCCAGGATTAGTGCTGTCGATCCAAATGAGGCTGGATCAGGTCTGCCTTTGATCCTTCTAAATTTCTTCTCTGAGACTTACAAAAATGTTAATAGGCAATAGCCTCATTCTGTCAGCAAGTCACAGCTCCACAAAGCCTGTGAAGTTCCTTTAACCTTTTAGAGACCTGCACTCAAGTAAAACTGGATCCTTGACTTAGGTACAGGAAAGAGTTTCAGGACAAAGTGGGAGTTTATTAAAGATAGAACCACACACAAAAGAAAAGAAAAAATAAAGCTCTCAAAACAAAACATTGTAAAACTGATAATAAAATGAGTTTAAAAAAACAAAACAAAACAAAAAAACACCTGACCTGTGGTCTTCTCTAAAAAGAGTCTTGGTTAACTCTTAATGCCTCTATAGGATTGTGGGAGCTTTTGAAATTTCACTGTCTGACAGGTTTCCAAAAGACCATCCCCGACTCAGTCCCTATTCTCCCTCTATACATGAGATAAGGTGTGACTCTGGAAGGGCGTGCAATCTGATAAAGCCAGGAGCCACTAGGATTTTGCAAGGGGTTTCTGGAAAGAGGCCCAGGAAATGTCAGGTTCACAGTTGGAAGAGGAGGATGGCCTGAAGCAGTGCTTGACTCTCGATGGGAAGAAGCTTCGACCAGAACCTGGGCTTCCATGCTCCATCATTTTCCCTGTGTTTCTCTCATGCCTCAGTTCCATTGTGGACTACAAGCAGGCCCGGGAGGCTTTGAACTCTAGGTATTTAAGGAGCATATTCTGGCTTTTCACCCAAGGTTGAAGAATTTCATGGGTCCCGTGAGAGGGCATTTAGGTTCCAAAAGAGGGCTGATTAAACTACTCACTGTGCCTTTAAAGAGGCTACTTTGTGAGTAATTTCAACATTGGATAAATGACACATTGAGTATGCAAAAGTACCACCCACATGAAGGATGTCATCATAAATGCTTAAATGGGACCAAGGTAGTTTGTTTTGAAAAGAATGGGTCCACAGTTAGATCAGCTAGAAATGGTGAAAAAATTAAAAAAAAAAAAAAAAAGCTGTTGAAAATGTACTGAGTTTACCAGTGACAGCAAGGCAGATATGAAACTAAGGAGATAGAAGAGTAGCCACGCCTCTCCTTGAGGGAAGCAGGCTATGTCCTGTCACTGATAACTGCTGTGAGTGATTGGAATGAAGGGCATGGCAAGACAGTTTCAGTATCTCACTTTCCTGGCTGATTACTCCTGCCTTGGTGAGCATCTTCCTTCCCATCTCCAGCCCTGGAGGGCAGGCAGACTGCTGCTCACCTGTAGAAACCTTACTACATCTTGGTTGTAAGGGCACTGAAGAAACCAATCCCGTTATGTCCAGTGTCAAATCTCCCCAAATACTCAGCTTAACCTATAAGACACTAGCCACACCTCAGAATGGTTTACGGAGGAGGCTGGAAAGATAACTCCGTGGTTGAAAACTCTGACTACTCTTCAGAGGACCCAGGTTCGAGTCCCAGAACCAACATTACAGCTCACAACCTTCTGTAACTTCAGTTCCAGGGAACTAGATGCCCTCTCCTGGTCTCCATGGGCACCAGGCAAAAGAGTAGTGCACACATACATGTGCAGGCAAAATAGCCATCCACATGAAATCATATAACAAATTCTATAGAGCTTATGTTATAAAAAAGAAAGGCAGGGGAATAAGCGTAGTCTAGACAGGACTAAGTGTACAGACTTTGCTCCTGGTTCCTCAGTGGAACTAATTGGATCACTTTGAACCGCTCATTCAACCTCTGTTGATGTTCAACCTTCTATTAAATAAAAATGATGACATTACCTGAACTGTGCAAAGGAGACAGTGCTGTAACACTCTTAGTCCTCTTGGTCAACACTAGTTAATAGCGTGATGGTGATTGGGAGGGGGTTCTTGTAGTTCCTAGAAAGTAAAGTCGAATTATTGAAGCCTGCCCGACAAGAAATGCAGCAGCCATTTTGTTCCATGCCTGCCAGCTATTTCACACTGTTGCTGTAGTGTGCCTGCCAGTCATTGACACAGAAAAATAACCTGACTCAGACCAGGGTCATGCTGACCACATACCCTGTTATGTTCTGTGTGTTCTGAGGTTTGTTAATCTTAAGAAATTCAACAACTGTAAGCTCCACTTAGGACCAAGCAGAATAAAGGTCAGTTAGAACTATTCTGTCTAGCTAACCAAAATAGCTTGAGTCAGAGCCAACCACGGGGCAACACTTCCTGCACCTGCACATGAGTTTATTGTGTTTTTTCCTTTATAAGCTGGTCCTGAGAAATGTTCAGGATCACAGCCTCAGCCCCAACTTCTAAGCTATAGCCCTGATTGATCAGTCTTGGGGTGTGCATTCAAATAAACCATCCCTGTCTTACTGAGATTAGTGTTCATGTAGTTTGTTTGGTGACTCCTGGACCCCAATGTAATTTAACAGTCATACATAGGGAGAGGAAAGTGTGATCCCAGAATAAAACCTAAAACTAAATATAAAGGCTGGCGTTATTCTATTAAACAGAGTGTGGCACAAGTGAATTAGAAATTTTAGGCAGAACATGAATATGGAGGATTTCTCTATTTGAGTGTGGGTTACCTGAATGAGGATAAAACATGGCATCTGTCATAGTAACTTTTATTCACCTGGTATAATTGTCATCTCAGAGCTTACTGAAGAATAAGTTCATCCTCTCTAGCTCTTTCTGAACTCTGGCTGGCTGGTTCAACTCAGCTGTTCTTGCTCAAACTCCTCTCCAAGCTGACTGGCTTCTCTCAGCTTCTCACTAACTGCTCTGCTTGGCCTCTATAACTCTGCCAATCTGTTCTAATCTTCTGGCTCCTTCTTATTCTGTGGGTCTAAATGATTCTGCTGCCCTGCACTGAACTCACAAATGAACTCAACTCCGGCACTGTACTCATCGCACCGACTCCCAACACTGACTGACTCAACTCCACTGCACTGCACCGCCCTCAAGCGAATGAACAGAACACAGAGATCTGCATGGCCCTGTCTCCTGGATGCTGGGATTAAAAACTGGGATTACATGAGTGTACAGCCATGTGCCTGGACCTAAACTTTTTTTCACCTGAAACATACTCTATACCAGCCTGGTCTTGAACTCAGATCTGTTTGCCTCTGTATCCTGAGATTAAAAGCATGTCCATATTCCAGCTGGATCACACAGACCTAAAGGTCTTTGAATATGATCCCTTGCCAGAGCAGCCATGTTGCTGGATTAAAATTCTTCTACAGGCATCCCTATGGAACTGAAGCAAAACAAAGCATTGGTTTCAGGATCTTATATGACACTCAACAGCTGCCTTCCTAGAAAGGTACTGTTTGCAGTGAGAATCTGAGATTTAGCCCCTAATGTCACTCAGCTGTGACTTTGTGAACTCGTGGACACACTGCAGAACTGCTAAGTTTTATCAGCCGGAGTAGGTAAATACTTATTGGTGAGAGGACTAGATTCCTTCAGATTTGAAACAGTCTTCCCTCTAATTCTAACACAAGGAACTACCAGCGAAAATGTCACCATATTTTTCTTTCCTGGCTTTAATTCTTGCAACCTCTCTGACTCCAAGGCACATTCCCCAAGCATTTTCTTGGCATTGGTCTCCTTTTGTTCTTACAGTTAGCTGTCACAGGATCTCTCACTTCTGGGCTAGGAAGATAGATGGCTCAGTAGGTAAAACATTTGCTATACAAGTGTGAGTACCTAAGTTCAAATCCCCAGGATCCTGGTGAAGGCAGACATAGTAGAACAATTGTATGTAATCACGGGATTTTAGGGAGATGAGAAACAGAGACACAGAGAATCCTCAAAACCTCTTGTCCAGCTAATCTACCGTATGCAGCAGAAAAATGGCAAAAGGTGTCCCCGTCAGTCAAAGATAGTTGATATATCTAGGTTGGGTATTGGGTTACACTTCTGATTGATACTGAGCATTACCAAACGTATAAAGCCTTTGATTAACATTTAAAAAAATAGTATAAAAGCAAAAAGGAGAAGTGGGGGTGGGATAGGGGTTTTCTAGGGAGGGGAAATGGGGAAAGGGGATGGCATCTGAAATGTAAATAAAATATTCAATAAAGATTTTCACATTAAAAAAAGAAGAAAAGAAAAATGGCAAAAGACTGTGCCTCCAACATGGTAGAAGATGAGAACTGAGACCTGATGTTGTCTTCTGGCTTCACACACAAGCTGTGGTACCCACACACCGATGCACACTCACATATGAATAACACACGTGTGCACACATACACACACACACACATTGTGCACAAATACACCAAGATAATCTCGTTTAAAGCTCATCCACTTGAAGCTCACCTCATTCTTGGTTTTGTCCGCACTACCACTATCCTTTCTGCTACTCCATCTCTACCAACACTAGCTTGTACAGCGTGAGCACGCGATAGATGCTTATTAAATTGTTTTGGCCGACAGGGCTCTCCTAGGAGATGCATTACAGAGGGCAGCCATTTTGCCATAATGGAAAAGTAAACGAGCTGTCCTACGAGAGATAGACATGGTTTTGCTTTGTGCTGTGTAGATTTATAGCATCCTACCCACTAAAAACTCTGAAGGCTGCATAGTGACATCTGGTGTGAAATTCGGCCTGATTACTTATAGCAGGGGTATCAAGTGTCCAGCATTTAGAAGAATTCTAGTCATGGTTCTGGGTCACCAAAGCAAGAATTTGGTTTTCTGAGTATTTTGTAAATGTTGCACATCTCTTAAAACTTTTGAAACACAAAACTTTGTCCTTGAATCACATTGTGCTGGCAATCTCTCTGCAGCTTCTAATAAAGTCTGGCATCTGTCGCTATGGGCCTTTGTAATTTTCAAAGGCCTTTCATTTTATTATGCTGTTTGCTCTTCACATCAACCCTGAGAAGTGCTAAGGTCAGATATTGCTCCCTGCATTTTACAGATGAAGATAGGAGGGACTTGAAAGGGCCAAGCCTTTTGGCCTCAGCCAAATGGAAAGAAGGCATCAAATGCAAATGATGCCAGGGACCTACTGTGCAACAGATGCTCTGATATCCATGAAGACTGAGGCATCATTATTTGTCATCTTCCTGAGCAATAAGCATATGCAGATGCATATCGGCTTATATTCACATTTATACATTTTTTGTACCTTCATAATTATTGTCTCTCAAAGGTACAATGACCATTATGACTCCAGCGATCTTTATCTGTGCGTGTCAACATTTCTTCTAACATTAATTACACGTTTTTAAGTCTCTAGATTTACTGTATCTGTGGTTTTATTAAACGTGTGTGTGTGTGTGTGTGTGTGTGTGTGTGTGTGTGTTGCCAGCAGTTTGATCCTGTGGGTGCTGGGTGTGGGTGCTGGGGATCAAACTGGCCTCCTCCGCAAGGGCAGCCAATGCTTTGAACTGCATTTCTCAAGCCCCTCTATTAGTGTTTAAAAACAAGATTTTTCTTATTTTTGTGGATAAACAAAAAAAATGCTACTTTGAAAAAAATTAGGAGACCTCTGTACTTCTGAGTCAGCTAAAAGGTTCAGATATGGATAGAACTATATAGGTATTATTGATACATTATTGTATATTTACACTTATAGTCCATCTTAATCCTGGCTAGTTATATTTCTATGTATAGTGGCCACCCGTTTTGGACAATGCACACTGTGTAGCTTTGGGCAAGTGACCCAGTCTTCACACACACCCCGGTTTCTCACCCGTAATCGCTCTCAACTGCTCAGGATTACATGGAATGATCAACATAAGCTCACCCGCCACGTAGGGAGCCCCCAGTGAGCGTGGCTAATAATCATCTCCTGGGATCTTACTAGTCTCAGCCCAGTTTGCTTTACTTAGCAAAGGTTGATCCAGCTCCGAGAAGCTCACTTTCTTCCAGTGTACTTGAGGAGGGCCACTTAAGTAAGATGAACTCCAAAAAGTCAATAAAAATGTCATGAATTCTGATGTAACTAATACGCTAGAAAAACATTAAAACAAGATGATCGTCCATTTTCTATTATTTAGGGTAAAGTATATACAACATAAGCATTCTCAGTTTAACCACGTTTTGGTATGCCATTCTGTAGCATCAACATTTATCTTGTTCTGCAGCTGTGGCCAACAGCCATTTCCAGAGACTTTCCACCGTTCACTCTGAAGCTCTGAGCCTATTCAATATCTCCCTGCTGTGCCCCACCCCCACCATACCTCTAACCTCAGACAGGTGGCTATGGGACTTCAGTTATTCTCAGTTGATGAAGTCTGCTCCTAGCCACCAGGGTTAGGGCTATCTTTTCCTCTATATTACAGAACATGGACCATCCTTCTTCTTACCTGTCATTTTCAGCATGTCAACATCCACCCCTGACACCCAATATCCATCTTCCTCCAACTGTCTCTGTGACTATCTTGTTCTCAGGCCCCCAGGGTAGTCCAGGTTTAAATAATGAGTAATAATGTGTTCTTTCTTGTGATAGCACCTAATTACAGTGAGCTCTCCCTCCCCCCTCTGTCTCCCTCTGCCTCCCTCTGTCTTCCTCTATCTCCCTCTGTCTTCCTCTGTCTCTCTCTCATTAGTTAATAACCCATCAGCTCCCATTTGCGCTGTCCATACAGTCATATACTTCTGGGTGTGGAGCCATCCACTGGAGCATGGTCAACCTACCAGGAGCCAAACCCCCTTAAAAAGACTGACTCCCCTCAGCTCCAAATGTCATCAACTATTCGTACCTTTTCAGTTAACGTCTGTGTGTCTGTGTAGGGTATGTGAATGTGCCTGATATCAGATCACCCTGGAATTGGAGTTACAAGTAGTTGTGAGCCAATGTAGGCGCTGAGAACTAAACTGTAGACTGCTTGCAAGACTGGCACAGACTCTTTACTCCTGAGCCATCTCTCCAACCCTTTTCTACCTTATTTTTTGAGACAGGTTCTCACTTTGAATCTGAAGCTTGCCTTTTGCACTGGCTTAGCTAGCTGGTAACCCTTGTCTTCACTCCCACCCAAACTCTGGGGTTACAAATATGTACCGGCACACCCAGCTTTTACGTGGATGCTGGGAACCCAAGCTCAGGACCTCATGCTTGTGCAGAAGGCAGGTTACCTGCTGAAGCATCTCCCATCCTTCACCTTTCTTCCACTCAGTGCTTCACCCCTGTCTCTTCCCATCTTCAGCTGTCCTAGCACTCCTTTCATGAAGGTTCTGTGCCCTCCTTTCTTGCTCTCTTTAGAGCAGTCTCTATTTTCTTACCCTGACTCTTCTTCACCAGGTCACCCAGATACAGTTTCCAGCCTGCCTTCTTACCCAGATGTTCTTTGCACTTTGCAGTCCCCCCAGCCCCCAATACAAAGCAATCTTGAGTGACCATAAACTTCCAGAATGGATCACGATTCCATTTCATCCCTAGTTCATTCAGTTACTTGTCTGTTCTCATGTGTTCATTTCATTTTAGTCAACCATTGGCTGACTGAGTGACCTTATATATTCATTATATTAATATGAATACTTCAAGTACAAACATTGGTATCGTCTATTGACAATCTTTCAAAGACACATTTGTTTATTTCCTTGTTTTCTATACTAATGGTTAAAGGCAACATAAATACTAGAAAAGCCCTGAACAAGGGATTTAACAGTCGAGGAGGATCTAGTCCCGATTTTGTGTGAAATAAAAATGTCTCTTTTCCGCTTATCAGTAAGTACATACCATGCATGTCCTTTGGGGTCTGGGTTACCTCACCCAGGATGATTATTTTCCGGTTCCATCCATTTGTCTGCAAAATTCATGATGTCCTTGTTTTTAATAGCTGAATAGTATTCTGTTGTGTAAATGAACCACATTTTCTGTATCTATTCTTTAGCTGAAGGACATCTGGTTTGCTTCCAGTTTCTAGCTATTACAAATAAGGCTGCTATGAACACAGTGGAACATGTGTCCTTGTGATATTGTGGAGAATCTTTTGAGTGTATGCCCAGAGGGCTATAGCCAGGTCTTCAGGTAGAAATAGAACTATTTCCAATTTTCAGAGGAACCACCAGATTGATTTCCAGAGTGGTTGTACCAGTTTGCAATCCTACCAGCTATGGGGGACTGTTCCTCTTTCTCCACATCCTCACCAGCATGTGCTGTCGATTCAGTTTTTGATCTTAGGTGTTCTGATTGGTGTAAGGTGGAATCTCAGGGTCATTTTGATTTGTATTTCCATGATGACTAAGGATATTAAAAACGTACAGAATATCCATGATATACCCTATAGATCCTAAGAAGTAAAACAAGTGAGGCCCAGTGAGGATGCTTCAATCCCAGTTAGAAGGGGGAATAAAATAATCATGGGAGGCAGAGGGAAGGAGGGAGGGATCTGGGTGAGAGAGGGGAGGGCAAGGCAAAAAGGAGGGTAGGATCTGGTATGGGGGAGACAAGAGAAAACCCTAAAGGGCCAGAAGAATGAATGGAAATATGCAGCTGCCAGGGCAAGGGGTAGGGGAAACCTCTAGAAACTCCCAGAGACCTTGTATGGGGGAGGCTCCTAGGACTTAATGTAGCTGACCTTAGCTGAATGCCCAACAATAGGGAGATGGAACCTGAAGAGATCACCTCCAGTAGTTAGACAGGGCTCCCAGTGGAGGGATAGAAACACCAACCTACCTTCAAAATTTTTGACCCAGAATTGTTCCTGTCTAAAAGAAATGCAGAGACAAAAATGGAGTAGAGACAAATGAATAGCCAACCAGTGACCAGCCCAACTTGGCATTCCTCCCAAGGGCAGGCACCAAACCCTGACACTATTACTGATGCTATGTTGTGCTTGTAGACAGGAGCCTAGCATGGGTATCCTTTGAGAGGCCCTACCAGCAGATGACTGAGACAGATGCAGATATTCACAGCCAAGCATTGGACTGAAGTCAGGGAACCCCTGTGGAAGAGTTAAAGAAACTGAATCAGTCAGGGAAGGACTGAAGAAACTGAAGGGGATGGCAACCCCATAGGAAGACCAACAGTGTCAACAAACCTGGACCCTGGGAGCTCCCAGAGACCAGGCTACTGACTAAAGAGCTTACATAGGCTGTTCTAAGGCTGCCGGCACATAAGTAGCAAAGAGTTACCTTGTCTGGCCTCAGTGGGAGAGGATTCATCCTACAATTTATATAGGTTCATAATATCATGTGTAAATAAGTAATAATCCGAAAGCAGCAGCAGAGCTACCGGTGGGATGAAAGGAGGCGGAGGGCAGAGGTGGGTAGGAGAGAGTGGGAGGGAATACACTTGATGTCTATCACACACTTGCATGAGAGTGCCCTTACGTAACACTGCACATGCATAATGAATATTCACAATGAAAATGTAAAAGGTGAACCCACCCACACATCAAACATGCTTTTTGACTTGGAGCTTAGATATATAAAGGACAAAATAGCCAAACCCCTGAAACAGTGATTTTTTTTTTTTCTGACAAAGAGGAAGCACAACTTCCAGGAAGCACTGAATGTCTCTAAATTTCCAGGAAGCAAATCCTCTAAAGCCTAAGACAAAAGAACTGTGACATGGGAGAACTGAAATACCACCCATACTGTCATGGCTTTGTGTAGGCACCTGGCTTGAGAGACAGTTGCTACCAAAGGAAAGTCCCTTCCTGACCACCCTGGAGCATCAGTGGAAACTTGTTAGACAAGGCAACTACAGGCTCTACCATGGCTATACCAAAGCCCGGTCTAAGAAGAAGCCACACAGTCTGGGTTTCTACGGCCTTCCAGGTGAGTCTAGGACACACTGGGATTTGAGAGCTGTTGAACTAAGGAAAACAGTCAACACTGAGGAATGGAGGGGCAGCTGAAGACTGCTTAACTAATAGCTGAATGTGGATACACTTTGAAAAGTATTTCCTGTTTCCTCAGCACTGGTTAGAGTCCTCAGTGACTGCTCCAGACATCACTGTTGGCACCAGGTCTAGAGCATTAGTGTTGAGCTAGATCACTGGCCACACATCAGCTGGAGATCACAAGAGTCCTAGACATTGGAAGATTTGTTCATCTGCTGTGTGCGAAGAGCTCCCACCGTTATAGCAAATTCACTGACCCATTTATAGATGAGGAGATACAGAATCAAAGAGGTCACAGAACTAACGAGTAGCAGAAGTGGGATCTACGCTTTGAACTGTTTCTTCCCAAAGCTGGTGCTTTTTCTTACGGTTCCAGGGCCCAATCACAAGCTCTTGCGTGTGCTAAGTGTACTGCCACCGACCACTTCACTAGCCACACCTCAGCTTCCCAGTAGTCTGTGAGTCTCAGAGCCAAGCAGACAGCCAGGTTAATTAGGTGTAAAATGAGTCCGCTGGCAAAGCCCTGGTTTAGAGTCCACACGTGTCCACCTCTCCCCAATCCTTGCTAGGCTTACATTTCTAGAATACTGGTCTTTCCTAACTGTCTTGTCCCTTTAGTTACTCGGCATGAAGCTGAAACCTTGAACCCTTGACCTTCTGTGGTCCTCTCCAAACTAGAAAAACTCCAGCCTTTGCCTCCCTGGATCTGAGTGTCTAGAAACTGTTGCAGTTTTTCTCACAGTTCAATTTCCACAGCAAAGCACCAATCCAGACCCCAGCTGAGAGAGAGTTAGCTAATAGCAGAGGTGAGAGGGAATCCCAGGGAGACTGTCTACAGATGAAGGCATGAAGACTGCCAAAGATGGTCCAAACCATCTGGCAGAAAGAAAGAAAATCACCACAAGGTGGAACACATTAAGTGAGCACAACAGGGAGATGGAAGTAAAGCTTCCCCCACCCCCACCCCCGCCCCCGCCCCCGCCCCGAGCGCTGGACATGGAGGTGCTGCCAGATTACAGGATTTGAGAGCCTAGAGACTATACAAGGCTACTGAACTGGCCTGCCCTCCTTATGGCTTCATCTTGGAATTGAATTGCTCTTACACCCATCTGACTCACCCAGCTGCCACTCTCTCGCCACCCTCGGCCACTCAGTTTGCAAACATTAAGACTAGAATACAAGCCCCATAGAGACGAAAGCATTGTCCGCTTCATCGTTTAAAGGCTTCCCACCCATAAAAACGTCTCACACGTATTTATTCTACTCGTGATATTATACACAATTACACATTATATACTAAGTGTATATAATTAGCTGAATGAGTGAACAATTAAGTTAGTAGCATGAATGAATAATTAATGAATGGGAAGTTTCAAGTTTTCCCAAACCTTAAAGTCTGGGAAGTATGTTGAGTCCCGGAGGGTCTTCAGACATGACACAGTGATATTCAACAATAAGATTAGAGACTAAATCAAGTAGCTGATGTCAGCTCCAGTCCTCAGCACTTCTGATTAAGAAGACCTGAGATCCCAAGGTAAGACATAGTTCATAGACTTGAGGCAAGGTAACAGTGCACTTTGCTCTTTAAAACTGCAAATTACAATGACTTCCCTCCTGGCTATTTTACTCCTTATTTTTTCACTGTTGCTCTTGTTTTGGTTTTCCTACTTTTCTTTCTTTATTTATTTTTTATTAATCATTTTATTTGTTTACATTTCACATGATATCTTCCTTTCCAGTTACCCCTCCACAACCCCCCCATCCCATCCCCCCTCTCTTTGCCTCTATGAGGGTGCTCCTCCACCCACTCACCCACTCCTGCCTCGATGCTCTAGCATCCCCCTACACTGGGGCATGAAGCCTTCACAGGACCAGGGGCCTCCCCCCACCCCTTTGCATTGATGCCAGATAAGACCATCCTCTGCTACATATGCAGCTGAAGCCATGGGTCCCTCCATGTGTGCTCTTTGGTTGGTTCTAGGGAGCAATATTATCAGTACCATTCAACACTTGTCACTGGGGTAACAGTAATTTGCAACAATAACAAAAAATGTCTGGAAGTTGCCAGAATTGTGTGGTTGTCTCTTAGATTAAAGTGACAGAGTTTTATAACTTAGACTTTGAAGTCCCCAAAAGAAAACACTGAACGTTAAAATGTTAAAGCTTTACCCTGGTCTGTGTCTTAGGGCACTGACTCAAGGTAACACGCATAAGTTTTCAAGGCATATTAAGTTCTACATAATCCTCAGCAGATCTGCGTGTTGGCTGTGTGATACTGTGGACCATCGGGTTGAAGCTCTGTCTGCCACATTCACAGTAAACAAACAATTCTGGGACTTGCAAAGGAAGCACAGGAAGCACAAGAACCCCGCGGGCACCTCTGACTTTGAACTAGAGAAAACCACAGGCTATCATCTGCTAACTGAGAACACATTTACAACTTGTCTAAGTGAAGAGGTGTACAAATGGAGTCTCCACTTGAGAGTTCGTATTGCTCATAATGTAGCTAAAAGACTAACAGTGTCAATGCTCTAGTGGCCTCTGAACAGAGTATTCTGGGACCTCACTGATGCAGGGCATTCTGGGACCTCTGAACAGAGCATTCTGGGACCTCACTAATGTGGGTGGACATAGTATGAGTAGGATCAGAACGGCACTCAGGTCAAGGACCTGTGTGAACGGCAAACTGGAGCTGAGGCTGGGCAGAGAACACTAGAGATTGGGAATATGAGAGGAGGGGAGGGGAGGGGAGGGGAGGGGGAGGGGAGGGGAGGGGAGGGGGAGGGGAGGGAAGAGATACATTAAAAGGAGCAGGTATCATTGAAAAATGACACATGGTCTACAAAAAGCTGCCTGAAGTCTAGTTTCTGATCACCTTTTTTGAGAGATGATGTCGCTGAAATCTGTCTCCCTGAGTTGGAGAATAGTTACAGAACTTGCACATAATTAGCAGCCTCAGATTGATTGCCAAGGTTGGCACTGATCCCAACCACGCCATGGTTGGTGAGAACTGTTAATGGTGCATATTAGCTGTTTCTATTTTCTTTTTCTGCTTACGATAAAGCAGCATATATTCATCCTTACACTTGTCCCCTGAAGAATTCCTAACAGCGAATGATACAATGGGAGGTGACCTCTCCACTTACTTGGAAGCAAGCCCTGCGTGGAGTGTTAGGGGAGGAAGGGACAGAGCAGTGCTGCTGCCATCTGTATCCATTCCCCATGACCCCTTAGGAATCTCCCCAAGCATCTGGATACTCTGAAAGGACACCCTGCCCACAGCCCAGGACCACACGCCACAAGGAATAGCTGGGAGGCTCAGCATAAAACATAATGAAGTGTGTGTGTGTGTGTGTGTGTGTGTGTGTGTTTGGAAACCTCTACCACTACCACTCCACTGGGATTCCATGAAGCTGTTTGAAAAGCATGGCTTACATTGGTCCTATCTTTGTACAAATGAGGAAAAGAAGGCCCATGCTAAGAAAATCTCTCAAGTCCACCATCAGCCTGCCTCACCTCCTGCGTGACTATTACACTATAGCTATATTATACTATTACTCTAACCTAGAACAAGCCACCTATGTCTGTGGTTCTCTCTGTGTGAAACACTGCTGCCCTCCATGTCTCTTGATCTTTTCACATCCATTCCCATCAGCCTGACTCCCACAGCCCCATGTGTCTCATTAGAGGCCACCTTTGTTCACTACGCTCCACACAGTGACAAGTAAGCAGTAAGGAAGGGTATCTAGCTCTTTTTCACATGGGTGAAGGTTTGTGCTTACAGGAGTTCGCTCTGTGGCTCCTAGCCAACCACCAGGGTTCAGGAATGTTGATGTCTTTTCTCTCCAATATGAGTCATGACCAAATCCTTGTCATGTCTCCATTGATTGCTCCTTAGAGAATTCTGATGGGGCCTCATCATTGTCGAGTTAAAGAACGAAATAACGGGAAGAATGCTCTCAGGAAACAGAAAGTAGCAGAAACGTTGGTGGCTCCTGATAGCTACCATTTGGGTGGACACAGAGATTTATCTGCAGATGCCTGTTCTTAGGATGACAGTTTTCAGACATCATCTGACCTTCTGTCAGCCTGAGGGAGTAGAAAGAAGTAGGCCTTAAATCTGACTCCTGCCTAACTCCAGTAAACACACTTGATGTTCCCAGTAGATAGTCTTTCAAATGCTCTACCAGGAATTACTCACCACTTCCATCATAGCAAACTGCAGCCATGAAACAATCTGTTGGGCACTTCTGTGGCAACTTTGTGGTAGATTAATTTCTCCCAGAAGCCTCATCTGGGCTGGGGAAAAGCCACATAAACACCAGTTAATGTTACTCTACAAATTTCTGAATATGTAATCGGTCAGAAATGCTAAATCAACGTATTCCAAAATTGACTCTCATTATTATTTTGTTGGCAGCAAATTATTAAGAGAAACTAATTATCTCTTTAGAGGGAACTATCCAGGCACTTCTTTTACAAGCTGTTTAGAATGAACCAGACCAGCTACCTCTACTGTGCTTTAAGGTGACTCATCTTGGTAAACAGGCTTTTAATTAAGAAGAAAATTTACATCCTCATCCCTCGAAGAGAAGGGAGAAACCACAAACCATTTAACTATCTACATTCTCCATCTCTGCTTATCGCTGGCACCATGTACAAAGGGAATCTACCTGGAAGGACCATTTCTCACACAATAATCCCTTTCAGTCAAATAGGACTTAGCAATTTATAAAGTATTTTCACCTTTGACTTTTCATTTGGTCCTCTTAATAGCTCCTGAAAATGGGTATGACAAGAATTAGAGAGATGACTCTGTGGTTCTGAGCACTGGCTGCTCTTCCAGAGAACCTGGCTTCCATCCCCAGAGCCCAGAAGGTAGCTCACGACTGTCTGTAACTCAAGTTCCAGTGGATCTAATGTTCAAAGCCTTCTTCTGACCTCCATGGGCACCAGGCACATATGTGGTATATAGGCAAACACTCATAAAATAAAAATAAATCTTTAAAAAAAGAAACACCTCAATTAAAAAAAAATAGAATTAGGGTTAACATCAGTTCGTGAGTGAAGATGCAGAGGCTGTGGACACGTTGAGATGTGTGACCCTCAGGTCAGCCTTAGGGTCATAATCACAGGTAGGTCATGGTTAAGTCTATGGAATGTCTCAGATCAATCATCACAGAGGAATCCTGGTCCTCTGTGACACTATTTCCTAAACAGCTTAAATCTATGACATTCCACAGTGATATGTGGGAAATCACAGTAGGCAAAGTACAAAGTGAGGGTGCTCAGATGCTCTCTCCAACTAAGGACTCGATGTCTTCATGTGCTGGGTGTGCACTTATTAATGTATTGTTTGTCATTTTTAACATGCTGCGTGTCCAGCACATTTTTAAAGCATTACACTGTAATCCGCGCGCGATCTTCCCGCCAGCAGGAACTCACGCGGACACAAAGGATCCTTCTACAGCAGGCTTTATTGCAGCCGAAATGGAAGGGAAGACCCCGATAACAAAGGGATAAGTCCTTAAATACCTATTAGGTCGGCGTGTTGGCGTGTACCTCTGTGATTGGCTAGCAGAGCTCAGGAGAATATGACATCTCGGGATGCGTCACATGTAGGCTGGTTCAAGGGACTCTGAGCATGCTCTGAACACTTGTTTACTAGTTAAGCGGGGTGAGTCCGGGCTGATGTCGGCGCCATCTTCCAATGGCGGCGGTGTGATAGTGCGTGATGACGTTGGCACACCACACCCAATGACGTTGGCGCACCACATTACACTGCTTTTATTTTTAGTTTTTAGTTTTAAATGTCACTATATTATTAGTCCAAGCTTCTCACTTTACAGATTGGAAATCGAATAATTTGAAATGCTCATGCCCAAATAGGACAGGAACCTGAAAGTACTCTCCATACCCAGTTCGTTCCTGCCCCCAAATTAGCATAAAAGCTATATTTTTGTACAATTGGCATAAAAGTGTGTTTTGACACAATGTGTTATTTATATTCACGGTGCTGGAACTTGAATGTGTATTAGGATTATCTGGAGGGCTTGCCGCAGATTTTTGCGTCCTACCCTCAGAGTAGTGACTGAGCGGGAGACCAAGAATTCACCTCCTAATTAGTTTCCAGTGATGTTGATTGTGATCGTTGAAGACTATACTCTGAACACTAGTTGTCTGTGGAATATCAAGCAATTAAACTAAATTGACCAGGGAAATGTGCAGCTCACTAATTTATTTCATTTGGTGTTGATAATAAAGGGACATCTGCCCTTCGGAATTCGTAACACATTACTTTACTATACCACTACGTCATCAGTACCTAGCTGTGATAGCCAATCGCTTCAAAGATCCTTCGCTCTCTATTGGTAGATGATGTTGATGCCCGGGACACATCACCTCGTCCAACCTCTGAGTTGTCGGCAGTGAGGGGCCAGTCCTTGTGTTCACTTCTCTCTGTGTACATGCCTCTCCTCTAAGGGGACACAAGTTTCTCAGAGGTGTCTTTCAAACTATGAAGACAAGAATCTGAGACTTCTCTAACTACCCTATCCCTCAACAGGACAATCCGGAAGTTTGTCTAAACGACCGACCGCTCAGGATGTCAGAAATCAGGTGGAATTCTTGTTATTCACAAGACCCACCCACCAGCACACCGTTTCCTGTTTCACTTTCTGACTGGTTTCTTGGGATGAGGAACGTCAGCTAAAAAAACAAAACAAAAAAAATATATATAGAAAGCATCTGTCCGTTTTGGAATACAGATAAGCTCGGCAAATATTTGAATTTGAGGAGTGGAGTTTTCAGCAAGGACAGCATAGACATTTGTCACACATTTGTCACACTAGTGTGCAAAACTCCAAAGGGCAAGGAAAAGGATTAAGAAAAACTCCAAGAGGGGAAGGAAAAGGGCCGAGAAATAAGTCCTCAAACTGAAGTCAACTAAGGAAAATAAGTACTTTAGGTAATTTTCTTTTAAAAATGGAGCCAAGTGTTATCCAAAAATATAAAAACAATTCATGTATCATTCTGGACAGTTTTTGGTAGCTTAATATTTTTTTTTTTCGAAAACATCATAAAACAAAACAAACAAAAACAGGAGAAGGAAGATGGCAGGTGACAGCCAGGCACAGACTGCTAGGATCTCCAGGGAACAAACAACAGCTGGACAGCAGCCATCCTCAGAAATGGGTATTAACAGAAAAACACTGGTTTCAGTTACAAAGAAAGAAAGAGAATTTTGGAAAACAGGCTAGCCAAGGACTCAGCCCCCACTGAAGAAATCTGTACTGCAACAAATAATTTAGGGTGGAGAGAAAGAGAAAGCGGGGAGAACCTCATGGATACCCTGCAAGATGGGTGGAGGAGGGGATAGCACCTCTTCTTGCAGGTCTTTTAAAAGACCTCTGCTGAATCAGCCAGGCAGCTCAGAAGCAAAGGTCCTTGTCTGTCTAGCTTACTGAGGGAACCCAGAGCAGGTATCACTGGACGACTCTGCGATCTGGCCCACAGAATACCTCTAAATAGACAAGAAACTTTGGATCAGAATGCACAGTGTCCTGTAACATAGAAATCTGGTCTGAGCCACCCTCTGGAGTAGACATCACAGAGACAGGCCTGGTACCCAGCCACCTATGCAAGGGCAGGCATAGATGCAAGCCCAGAACTCATATCTACAAGGAACTACAAAGGTTCACTGGACACTGCAGCTATCCCATGAAGGACCATACACAAGGGAGACCAACACCTGTGCCCCAACTCTTCAAGGGACTATACAGAGACAGACAACCTTCCTCCTGCAAGAATGTATAGAAACAAATGACCTCACCATGTTCAGGTAAGGGACCACACACAGACTCTACAATCCAACCTCAATCCTTACCCTGCCCTGTTGCACAGGCTTTACTTAATATCTAATTTCAACTTGATCCTATTCTCTCCTGCCCTCAAAACCTACCTTTTCTGGCATTCTCAAAGGACGTCAGTTGTCTGGAGCTGAGAGCAGAGGTCCTCTCTGCCTCAGCCTGGGACTCATATATATTCTATATTAGCATGCATTACTAAGTATACAGAACTACAAGATATTCGAGTTGTAATGAGGATAATGATGTATAGGGAATAGGGGTAGTCCATTGTTACCATGAGTTCTGACATATATAATGTCTTCTTCCAACATTTATCCCAGGTCCTTTACTTGTAAACTTCTAGGGTGGCTCTAGGAAGAGTTAAAGAGAATACTGAGCGGTGGGGGGTTGGGGAGAGAATATGACCAAAATATATTGAAGGCATATATGTTCTCAGAGAATTAATAAAAATACTGCATTTTTTAAAAGACAAAAAATACAGGTTTCTAACACACCAAGTTTCTTAGTATACATATTCACCATGACCTTGATAAATATGCTCTAAATATATGCATTTTTTTCTTCCCTTTCCTTCCCTTCTCCCTCTTGCTCCAGCTCCGATCACTCTAGACACCCCCTCCCCCTCCACCCCCCCCCCCCTCCCCCCCCCCACCCCCCCACACCCCCCGTTCACTCTAGGCCCCGCTTACTCTGGGCCCTGCTTGCTCTGGGCTCCACTTACTCCGGACCTGCTCCCTCTGGCCCAAAGCTCTTTTTATTTATTTATTATATGTAAGTACACTGTATCTGTCTTCAGACACCCATATGAGGGTATCAGATCTCATTACGAGTGGTTGTGAGCCACCATGTGGTTGCTGGGATTTGAACTCATGACCTCCGGAAGAGCAGTCAGTGCTCTTAACTGCTGAGCCATCTCACCAGCCCAATATATGCATTTTTTAGAAGAAAAGGGGAACGGTTATAGAAGTTGGAAAGAGAGAGTTGCTTCAGTGATTCAGAGCACCGGCTGTTCTAGTGGAGAACTAGGTTTGATGCCCTGAAGCCACACGGCAGCTCACAGCTCTCTGCAACTCCAATTCCCAGGGGATCAGACTCTCTCTTATAACATCCACTGCATACATGCACATACTTACATGCAGGAAAACCACATAAAATACAAACAAAGCTTCAGAAAAAAAGGAAAAGCTTCCAGCTAATAAATATAACACATATAATACATATTAGATTTAAAGCAAATCCAGTTGTTTTTTTTTTTAAATTTGCCTCCAATGTGTTATAGTGACTTACGACCCTTTAGAAGTGCTGTGTGATATATTCTCAGATGACAGACGTAAATACAAAGACACTGGCACTTTAACTCCCAGAACTGACTTCTCTCTACTGACTCAACAGATTCAATATCATAAAAATTGTTTATGCCCTGGGTTTTCCTGTTTTCTCTTTGCCACATGAGAGTAAATTAGAAATGATCTACTCTAGTGTTCACCAAACATAATTTTTTTTATCTTTCCATTTATAGAGCCAGGCATCAAAGTTAGTCATCGTTATGTCTCATAATTATTTGCAATAGTCTTGTGTGCCCCACCCCTGTCCACCTGTGATTTGCAGGTAGGCCCTCTCTCCCCTGTTTGCATAGAAGGGAGGCTATGCATGGGGACACAGGGATGCCAATCATCCACAAGCCAGGAAGAGAGCCCTCAGCAAGCATGACCCTGAGTGCATTCAGACCTGGACTCCCAGCCACCAGCACTGGGAGAACTTTACAATTCTGTTGTTTAACTGGAAGAATACTAACACACCAATACTCTTCTCACATTGTCCTTAGTACAGCCTATAAAATAATAATTAATATTAATAATAATAATAATGGAGCAGGTAAGTCATACAATTCCTGACACTGCTGGCAATAACATTAAATTCTGGGGATTCTAGGACCTCACCAAAATGGTTCCAGGCCCACTCTCCACGTCGGTGGGACACGCATTCCAACGACTAGCCCTCCATCAGAACAAACCTCTGGTGGTTTGTAGGACCAGGTGTGGATCGGGTAAATGACATGCAACCTTCTTTTTCTTCATTCTCTGCTAGCTCATAACAATAGGGGCATTTGTGTAACTGGTCTGTTCTAAACCAGGGGCTTAACATCAGAGCACTCTAAGTCTAGAGCAGCTGCTGTGGAAAACTGCCCTGTGCATTGTGGGATATTTAAGAGAATGCCTGCTTTACCCTGCTCAGTCATGACAGTGTTCAATGTCTGTAGATATCGCCACATGGGCACTAGGGGAAAAAAATCACCCTGGTCGAGAAGTCTTGATTTAAGCCTTAGAGGTCGTGGCCCACAGTTACTGAGGCCTGTCAACATCTAACCACCACCTGGGGGAGGGGAAAAATGAAACTGATTGTGCATTTCCTCTCAAATGCAGACAATGGGACAGAATTTGTAAAGAAACACGGACCTAGGATAGTAGGAAGAAAGGTATGTTTGGGAGATATAAATGTTGTGTGTGTTCTACACAGCTGTTTCCTTTAGAAGATGCATGACACTTCGTCACACACATAATCATGAGTTTTGACACATGTAAAACCCATGAAGTCTAACACCACAATAAAGATCTAGAATATTTGTGGGCTGGTGAGAGGGTTAAGCAGGTAAAGACGCTTAACCTCCAAGACAAGTGGCCTGAATTTTATCCCCACCTGGACCCACATGGAGGAAGGGGAGAACCAGTGGCCAAAGGTTGTCCTCTGATATTAAAAGAGATAATTTGAAAGAAAGTTTTAATGTAAAGTTTTAAAGGAAGCACAACCTTTGCCAACTTCAGAGAAGGCCCTGTGATGTACACAGGGTCATTCTTGTATTGTCTCATTAACATGTCATGAATGACGGAATAAATTAGAGGGGCCTTGGTGCTGTACACCTTTAAGAACTGCAGACTGGAAGCAGAGGCAAATGGATCTCTGTGAGTTCGAGGCCACCCTGGTTTACATAGGGAATTCCAGGAGAGCCAGGGCTACATAGAGAGATCCCTGTCTCAAAAGAACAAAAGAAACAAAACAAAACAAACAAACATTTTATAATCTAGTCACTAACGTGGGTCCTGCCCCCGACCAGTCTAGAGACCCCATATCAAAACTGTCACACAGGTCAGAACTTTGTTAGCCACATTGGCTCTGCACTCTTTCCTCCTGTCTTGGATGAGCCACTAGTCCTCATCCCCCAGCTCAATCTTGCTTCATTGGCCTTTCTTGGTCTCGCTTTGGGCTGGGAAAGCCCTGGTGCTCACAGAATGAGGCTAATCTCCCTGACACCACCCTCATCTGCTCCACCTGTTCTTGGCTATGCAGCCAGACAGCTGAAAGCCATCTCTCATGGCACTGAACTGAGCCTGCTTGCCTTTACAGATCATTCTCTCTAACTCAAGGACAACGTGGTGATTGTTCTTAGGCTTGCAGGAAAAAAATACTAAACAGGCTGCTCGGGCTCCTTCGTTCAGCAATCCCCCTGTGCTGTCTCCTCTGTTAGTGTACTTTAGACTCTAAGAACTTAACCTTGTGTGGCCTTCCTTACCTACTTTCAGTAGCACAGGCTACCTGGCTAGCTGGAAGGTTTTTGTTTTGGTTTCGTTCTAGTTGATGGAAATCACCTGTAGGCAAGAGACTTCAAATGCTGGTCTCCAGGAGCTTTTGTTTCCCTCAGGATTTGACTGCAGAGAGCAGTAGCAACGGGGTTGGGGGAGTAGTGGGAAGTGGCGCCCTCTACTGTTAGCCTCTGTGGTGACCTCGGCTATCGGGATCCTTGGCCCTTGGCAGTGGCCAGTGTTACAAAATCTCAGCCCAGGGTCTAAGACCCTGTGCCTAGAAGACCTGACAGGCCTGTGGAATTTTTCAAGTTCCCTTCCCTGACTCCTTTTATCAGTTCTCCTCTGTTGTCACGGTTCCTGTTACTTCCTGCCCTGGCCACTCTCAAACTGGTCAGCAACTCTTTCAAACCACCAGGCAGGCCACGCTCTGATCACTTCCACAGCTCAGTGGCTGCCGCTGGGATGCTCACGGTATGACTCAGGGTTCATTTTGGGACATATCATGTCAGCCGGGTTGCCCACTGCTACTCGATATGCAGTGGGCTGCTCAGCTACTGTGCACCAAGGACATTTGAAGTCATTCAAGCATGAGAGGGTCTTTGGCAGTCTACTTCTGGCTGGATTTAGGTTAATATTGGCACCAGACATTGCGGGATCCATAGGCAGTGCCGGACACGCTGCCACTGTCTCATTCCCTTCTAATCTCAGCACCTGGAGGTAGACACAGAAGGATCTAGAGTTCTAATTTAGGTGTGGTGGTGACACACACCTTTAATCCCAGCACTACAGACAGAGATGGTATAAGCTACAGACAAAGCTGTTGTTGTACAGCTTTCCCAGAGTAGGCAGAGGCAGGCAGATATCTGAGAGTTCGAGGCTAATCTGGTCTACAGAGTGAGTTCCAGGGCATCCAGGGCTACATGAGCCAGAGCAGATGAGGATGGTGTCACACAAACACACCCCAAAAAAGTTCAGAGTCACCCTTGTCTCCATAATAAGTTTAAGGACAGCCTGTGTTACTTGGTCTCAAGAAACAAACAAACAAAAAAAGGTATCTTATATGAAGGGAGAAGGAAAACTAGTGAGCGCTGAAGAGAAAACAAGAAGAGCAGTTCAGGGTGCTGATGTGAGGAAGGTGCAGTGTATATGTGTATATACTCTGTGTATGTGTGTGTGTGTGTGTGTGCGCGCGCGCGTGCGCAAAATGTCACAATGAGACCCATTATTTTAATATACTAGCCAAAAAAAAAAAAATGAGTAACTTTACACACAACTGTCATAAGGCAAGGAATGCTACAGAAGGGTGAAGACGTTCTGAACTCTGTGGTGGGCTCCCTCATCACCCCCCCCAACATATTTTTCTCCGCATTCACCATTCAAGCTAAGGGCTTCTTCTAGCGACCACCTCTGGCAGTGCTGGTTGCAGACCTCCCTGGCCCAAAGGATACAAGGGCATAGTTGGCCCCTGTAAGTTCTAAGTGTCTTAAGGTCAGTACCCTTGGGATCAGTCTCCAGCCCATGATGAGTGCGAGCTAACTACCCAGCCTACTGAGCTATGTCCCAGAGTCCCATCAAAACAAACCCCCTGTTATCCAATCTCTAGAGAACTTGTTCATCAACAAACTCTGACGACTCTACCTTTCTTGTTTCCCCATTCCCTAGCTTTTTGAGAGTATCTTCCAACAAACCTAGTCACACACAAACCCCGACTTGAGGATGCCCTTCTAGAGGAAGCCAGTCGGTAACTGCAGCATGGGCCAGGGTGACTTTCCACAGCCCTGTGTAGGCATGAAGCCCAAGAGCCTTACCGGTCACATCAGGAACTCTTTGCTCCCGGCTCTGTGGGAAGTCACATAAGATCATAAACAAGGAATGGGGTCTCTGGCAAAATGTAGAGAAAGAACTGGAGTCAAGAAAGCTAGATGGGAAGTGGGAAATGCAGTTAGATCTTCAATCAAGTCAGAAGACTAGGACCTGTCCTGGGGAAGAGGCAGTAAAGATGAAGCCTGACTAATACTGCCTTTGCTCCACATCCTAGCCAGAGTAACCCTAGCTTGCAGCAAGCTACCATTTAGCTGTTCTTTAGCACATGCAATAAAAATAACCCATGCCTCCCAGGTCTGGCAAGGCCAGCAGAATCCTAGCTCAAGGCAAGGATGGCGTGTACAATAGCTTTCCCAGAGTCTGGTTTTGATTGTAGCTTATACCATCTCTGTCTGTAGCTACCATTACTGTTTAACACTGGGGAGCAATCCAGACTCTGTGACTTGAAGACATATTAAAATGGGGAGTTGAGGAGTGGGAGCAGCGAGAGCAACAATTTCAGGGAAACTCAGCCAGCCAAGAGTCATCCACCATTCTGTAAGTAGCCCCTAATGAACTCATTGTACGAATGAAGGTAAACCATATTCTTTGGACTGTTGACCATGCCAATATGGGGAGTAGGGGCATTCCATCAACATAGCTGCTTGACAACAAAGGCCATCCCCACTGACAGATGAACTGAGTCAAAGAAGAGCCTTTCAACATCAGGACCCAAAAGCATTTGTTCTGCTGTACCATTCAGCAGCTCTTAGATCCTGGACATTCATCTGGACAGCCTCTCATGTGGTTGCCCTGATGGAGGCCCCACAGCTGAAGTCTACAGAGAATTGCCTTTTCTGGGCATCTCATTTCAGTGGAATAACATATTTAATACAGCTCTTTGGCTATGATCTTCTCAGCTAGGATGTTGGTAAAAGGTAAACAGTGAACTCGAATCCACATGGGGTGGAAGGAACAGACCATAAACTCCCTTTTCCTCTGGTTTCAAAATGTAGTGCACAACACTGGGTTTGCTAATATGGAAGGCATATTCCTAAAAATACCTTTTTGTGTTTCTGTCTGCAAATGAATATAGTGCTGAAAAGATGAGCGTTATAATTGCCTCTGCCTCATTCCCCAGATGTGAGGTAGAGCTATGAGTATGTCCTAATTCTTTTAATATGTGTGCTGATGCTGTGCTGGGAGCAGGTTTCATAGGCTGACTCCTGGTGTGGGGGTGGGCATCTCACCTGTGTCACAGAAGCCTTAAGACATTAGGCAAGCTCACAGGTGGAGCCAGGGGGATGAAGTCATGGTTTTTCCAGGCATTGCTGCCCTGCAAGAAGCAGAGCCTGAGACAAACTCCTTGGACCAGAAACTGGATCCAAATGAGAGGCCCTTGGCAAAATAAAACCTGGAACTGTGGTCAGTGAAGTTCATCCTGGCTCCCAGCCTCACCCTGACCTCTCCCACCCTCCTCTACACCAGCCAGGGTTTTGTCATCAAGCAAACTCTCTGCATGACTTTCAGGACCTGGTGTGATGTTTCCTGTTTGCTTCTCCTCCGCCACATCACACTCCTCTCTTGCCTCTGGGGTGCCATCGTCTCGCCATAGCGAATGACTTTAGCTTCCCTAGAAATTCAATGCTCTCACCGCTGAGTATTCGTTTCTGCCACACTCTAACCAGCACACCGAACCAAATTAGTCGTTTCCTCTAGGCTTGCTCCAAGCCGTTGAGATAGATCTAGGTTTCCCTCAGCAGTCTTCTTGCCTCACTCTCTTCTAAGGTTCTCCAGCTGTGAAGAAACTTTACCCTTGTGTTTTTTCCACCTAGACCCAAAGCTCCCCAAGGCGAATACAGAATCTGCTCGGCATCTGAGCTCATGAGCTACGTTGAACTTAAACTGTTTAAACAGCTCCCAGACTCCTCGCTCTCTCACAGAAACTGTGAGGTAATAAATGAATCACTTTGTTTAGAGTGGTTTTTCTACCATAATAAGTAACTAATACACTATTAAAACTACTTAAAACATTGACTTACTACATCTCCCTGATCCCATAGCTCCTAACTGGAGAGCCGTTCTTCCTCATGCACAAGCTGAGATCATTTCAGCAATACCAACCTGATGGACAGGCCAGAGGGGAGGGTCCAACATGACATCACTCATGTGTCTGGCAGTCTGTGTGCTAGAATATGGTTTCTAGATACCTTCTAACCCCCAGAATGATTGCTGAATGATTATCACAATGCCTATACTGGGACTCTCTGGCAAGGCTACCCCACAGGAGATGGGATTGTATGGAAGTTTACTCCCTCCAGAGCAAATATCCCAAAAGAATCGGAACAATATGCGTGATCTACTTTGACCCAGTTCCAGAAGTGACAGAGAGTCATTCTGCTGCACACTCTCAGTGGAAGCAATCATGAACCAACCAGAATCAGGCAGAAGAGACAGAAGGTCTATTTTCCGATGAGATGGGTAAAGAATTTGAAGCTACTTTGTAAAAATTAACTTTGCGGAAGTATAGTTTATATACAATAAGAAACATATACACACATAGGCTTTAATATATATGATGTAACATGTATAACACATATCACACACATAAATAAAACATCTGTGTGTGTGTATGTCTCTCTCTCTCTCACACACACACACACACACACACACACACACACACACATGCCTTAACAAAAACACACATCCTTGCAACAACCACCGCAATCAAAATCCACAGAATCACTCCTAAGAGTTCTCCCCTGCCCCATTCTACCCTGCCCCATTCTACCCTAACTCACTATGAGAGTTTGAACGAGAAAAGTCCCTCATAGTCTTGGGATTTTGAAACCTGGTCCTCAATTGGTCGAGCTGTTTGGGAGGTTTAGGAGGTGTGGTCTTGTTAGAGGAGGAGTGTCACTGGAGGTGACATGTACCATGTCAAGTTTACTCTCTCTGCTCTGTGCCTGTGGTTCAAGACGTGAGGCCTCAGCTTCCTGCTCCTGCTGTGGTGCCTTTATTCCACCATGGCAAACTCTAATCCTCTGGAACTGTAAACCCAAATAAGCTTGTTCTTCTAGAGGTCATGGTGTCTTATCACAGTAACAGAAAGGGAACTAACTTATATGCCCACCCATAGATGCTAGGCAACCACTGGTTGGCTTTCGGCCTTTTCTAGAATTATGTATGATAAATCCTTTTATATTCCTCTCGGATTCTTCACTTTGAAACATGCTTTTAAAGATCATTCATGTTATTGCAAGTATTGGCTGTTTAATTTGCTCCACTTTTTGTTGCGGTGGTATTCCATTATGTGACTGTGCACTGTTTATGGAGTTACCTGCTGCTCAATTTCTGGGTTCTTTCCGGATTGCGGGTGTTAGAAACAAAGCTGCTGAGAGTGCTTATTTTTATTTTTCCTGAGTCAATATGTAGAAGCGATATCACTCTTCCATACACTATATTTGTCACTAAAAAGGACTACCAAATTGCTTTCCAAAATGGTTGTAGTGGGGCACTTGTTGGTAAAAATGGATTAGACGTTAACTCCACAAGATGATGTGAAGTAAAAGATTCATGATAAGAAAAGATGGACTTGGGCTGGAGAGATGGCTCAGCCGTTAAAGGCTAGGCTCCCAACCAAAAATGTAGGAAAAGATGGACTCTATTCCAAATGAAGGAACAGAGGAAGAGCTGCAGAACTCACAGAGGTAATAACGGGATGCCTGAACACGTAAAGGAAAAGACAGGCAAGCAACACACCAAAAGATGTAAGCCTCTCCCCAAGCAGCTCCAGTGTCATGGCTACCCGCTGGGAAAGGGAAAGACGAAGCACCAGAAAGAATGTTAAAAGAGACAGCCAGGAACTGGAGAGATGGTTTGTGGCTAAAAGCACTGGTCCAGCAGCCACATGGAAGCTAACAACAGTCTATAACTCCAGTTCCAGGGGACCCAATGCCCTCTTCTGGATGATTTGAACACTAGGTATATACATGGTATACAGACATGCATGCAGGCAAAACAACCATACACAGAAATTTATGAGGTACACACACAGAGAAAGAGAGAGAGAGAGAGAGGAGAGGGGGGGAGGGGGAGGGGGAGGGGGAGGGGGAGGGGGAGGGAGGGAGGGGAGGCAGCAAATGTGCTCATGGTTTTTAAAATTTATGTTGTCAAAAGAGTGTGTGGTTTTTTTTTTAAATGTATTAAGATGTTTAATACTTGTTCATACAAAACAGATTTTCTGTGATCTTGCCCAAAGTAGCGTGTCTGGCTTTTTCTCCCAGTGATCCTTTTCTCACCTCAGCTTGTACATCTTTCAATATGGCAAATCTAGCAAATTTAAAAAAGAAAAAAAATCAAGGTCAAATGAGGGAACTGGGCAAATGGTTTGTATCTGGCTGCTCTGTTGACCACCAACTGGCAAACACTGTTAGGAAAACCGAGCAGAGGACAAATGGTAGGGCGAGCGCATTTTTGGTCATGGTCCCAGACTCTGGTACAGAGAGCAGACCTAAGATTTATAGGAAATGATACGGGAACGAAGTCAAGACTCTGGAGAAGAACAGACTGATTCCAGTTAATTAAAAAGGCTCCATGCTTGAAGCCCTATGGGCAGTAGCTCTTTGTCAGCTAATCTGTGACCTACTTAATAAGTTTACCCCGTCACTGCACCTGTTGTTGTTAGCCTGGGGAAGCATGGCTGACTGGAATAGTTAGCATGCTGGTGTAGTGGTGCTGGCCTTTAACCCCAGCACTCCAGAGGCAGAGAGGAAGGCAGATCACTGCATAGTAATTTCCAGGCCAGGCAGAGCTACATAGTGAAACCCTATCTCAAGAAAATAAACAAATAAAGAAATAAAATGCCTTCATCAGATATGCAAATCTCAGGAAATGGGTAACATGGGGGGAGCTGGGGAGGAAGTTTTGACTTCTTCAAATGATTTAATTTTAGGATAACTTTTGGCATTGGGTTGGGATTCTTTGGTTGGTTTTCTTCTTCTTTCATATATTATATATCCTGACTGCAGTTTTCCCTCACTCCCCTATGTTGGGAGCCGACTTTAAGCAAAAAGCGGCTAGAAAGCAGCTATCAGCTTTGCAGCCATCTTGAGCCATATACCCTGACATGAGACTTGGTTTTCAACAGCCTACAACAGCTGAAGCACACTCTGATATCCCATATAGCTTGTTTTGCTGTTTAGTGCCCCCAGCTGCAAGGAGCACATGGTATCCATGCCTACAAGGCATGCGGTGCACGTGTTGTTCACCTGCTATCCACGCCATATATGCCTGTAAGGCGCACGTGCTGTCCACACCTGCAAGGCACGTGGCAAAAGCCTATAAATACCAAGGATTTCCTTGTTGTAGTGTGTGTGTGTGTGAGAGAGAGAGAGAGAGAGAGAGAGAGAGAGAGAGAGAGAATGTGTGGGGTGTAGTAGTAGTAGGTATAGTGGTGTGTGTATGGTGGAGACAGTAAAGAAGACTTTACTACAGATCCTCTGGCTTGTTTCTATTCTTTGCGGCTCTTCCCCCTTCTTCCCCCACTCTCTCTCTTGCTAAACCCGGACCTGCGGAACAGAGCGGGCCGCTATAGTTTGGCCCCCAAACGTGGGCAAGAGTGGTCCGTTACAGTTAGCTCAGGGCTTTTACAGTTTACAGCCAGTAGCAGGTTTTTACAGTTTTGGCGCCAAGCATGGGGCAGAAAGGTCTTTTACACCCTAGCCCCAGTCTCTTCCCCTCCCACCTCTCCTCTCTTCCAGATCCACCCCACTCCTTCTCTCAAAACAGAGCAGGCCTCCCAAGGACATCAACCAAACACAGTGTAACAAGCTACAATCAGACCAGGCACCTCCATCACATCAAGATTGGACAAGTAAACCACTAGGAGGAGAAGACAAAAGAGTCAGAGACAGGCCATTCTCCGACTGCTAGGATTCCATAAGAACACCATCTACTCTGCCATACATAACACATATATAACCCCTATAGGCTCCCTGAATTCAGGGAGCCCACTCGAGTCCCAGGTCAGTTTATTCTGTGTACTCTGTTCTCATGGTGTCCCTGACCCCCTGGTTCCTCCTAGTCTTCCTACCCCTCTTCCTTAAAGGACTCCCAATGCTTGGCCGTGGAATCTGCATCTGCTCCATCAGTTGCTGGATGAAGTCTCTCTGATCTCTTGGATGATAACTATGCTAGGCTCCAGTCCCAGAACAATCTGCAGGCAGGACAAACTGTAGATCAGATTGACAGGCTTGTGGCTGGGTTGGTGTCCCAGTCCCTCCACATGAGGCCTTGCCTGGTTACAGGAGATGGCCAGTTCAGGCTCCGTGTCCCCCATTACTCAGAGTCTTTGTTAGGTTTGCTCTCACGGCTTCCATGAAGTTTCCATTGCTCTAGGTTTCTTCCTTGCCCCGAAATGCCCCTCAATTACAATTTTTTCTCTCAATATATTCTCCCTCTTCCCCCAACCTGATCCTTACTGTTGCCAGCCGCACTAGCCCCCAGTCCACTGGTGAAATCTATTCTAACTCCCCTTTCTCAGGGAGATCCTTGGGTCCCTTCTCAAGCCATCTTTGCTACTTAACCTCTCTGGGTCTGTGGACTATAGCATGATTTTTAGTTGTCAGCTCCTATTCACTTATAAGTTAGTCAAAGAATGTCTTTCTGGGTCTGGGTTACCTCACTCAGGATGAAGTTTTTCTTGTTCCACCCATTTGCCTGAAATTTCCATGATGCCATTGTTTTTAACAGCTAAGCAGTATTCCAGTGTATAAATGTACCATGTTTTCTTTATCCATTCTTCTGATGAAGGACGTCTGGGTTGTTTCTAGTTTCTGGATATTACAAATAAAGCTGCTATGAGCATAGCTGAGCAAGTGTCCCTTATGATAGAATGGAGTAGCCTTTGAGTGTGGTCCTGAGGTAGATCAATTTCCAATTTTGTGAGAAAATGCCATATTGATTTCTAAAGTGGCTGTACAGATTTGCACTCCCCGCCAGCTGTGGAAGAGCGTTCCCATTGCTCCATGTCCTTGCCACAATGAGCTGTCGGTAGAGTTTTTGATTTAGCCATTCTGACCAGTGTAAGATGGAATCTTGGTGTTGGGGCCCGTTCTCCGTCTGGTTTGACTTGCTCTGCTGCTCGGGTTCACTGGGACTGAGTCTCGAAGAATGGAGACGAGGCAGAGGTTCTGGAGTCAAGTCTCAAGTCTCCTTTATTGTTTCTCTTCTATTAGTGCATATTCACTCTTGTTCATTCCTCTTAACCCTATTTACTCATATACCTCTTAACTCTATTGATTGTATATATATTCTTACAAGGAAATCCTGGGTATTTATAAGCACATGCAGGAGAACACAGGTGAAAACATTTTACCACGTGCACTATGCGGCTGGGGTCACTAACAGCAAAACAAGCTATGTGGGATAAACAAGATATTTGTTAGAGTGTGCTCAGCTGTTGTAGGCTGCTGAAAAACCAAGTCTCTATCAGGGTAAATGGTTCCAGATGGCTGCAAAGATGATAACTGCTTTCTAGCCGCTTTCTGCTTAAAGTCAGCTCCCTACATCTTGGGGTCATTATCATTTGCATTTCTCTGATGCCTAAGGATGTTGAACGTGTCTTTAAGTGCTTCTCGGCCATTAGAGATTCCGCTATTGAGAATTCTCTATTTAGCTCTCTGTTTACCCCCACTTTTAATTGAATTATTTAGTTTGTTGGCGTCTACTTTCTGGAATTCTTTATATATATTGGATATTATCCCTCCTTTAGAGATGGAGTTGATGAAGATCTTTTCCTATTCTGTGGGCTGCTGTTCCTCAGTAAAACACTATTGAGGGTCTCCTTAGCCTTGCTTTCTTTTCTCCATTGTATATGTCTGACTTCTTGTCCAGAAATCAGGCGTCCATGGGCATGTGAATTTACATCTGGCTATTTGATTTGATCGATTGACATGTCTTTTAGGTCTGTAGTACAGCTTAAAATTAGGAATGGCGATACCTATGGAAATTCTTTTATTGAATAGGGCTGTTTTAGCTATCCTGGTTTTGTTGTTGCTGTTTTCCATATGGAGTTGAGTATTGCTCTTTCAAGGCCTGCAAACAATTGTGTTCAGTCTGTAGGTTGCTTTTGATAGGATGGATATTTTTACTTTGTTAATCCTACCAATCCATGAGCATGAGAGATCTTTTCATCTTCTGATATCTTCTTCAACTTCCTTCTTCAGAGACTTGAAGTTCTTGTCATACAGGTCTTTCATTTGCTTGGTTAGAGTTACCCCAAGATATTTTGTATTCTTTGTGGCTACTGTAAAGGGTGTTGTTTCCCTTATTTTTTCCTCAGCCCATTTGTCATTTTTATATAGGAGGGCAGCTGATTTAGTTTTTAGTTAATTTTGTGTCCAACCACTCTGCTGAAGGTGTTTATCAGATACAGGAGTTCCCTGGTAGAAACTTCAAGATTGTTTATGTATATTATCATATCATCTGCAGATAGCAATACTTTGGTTTTTTTTCCTTTCTAATTTGTATCCCCTTGATTGCCTTTAGTTGTCCAATTGCTCTAGCTGGAACTTCAAGTACTACATTGAATAGACAGGGAGAGAGTGGACAGCTTATCTTAGTCCTGATTTTAGTGAAATTGCTTTGACTTTCTCTCCATATAATTTGATGTTGGTGATAGGCTTGCTGTAAATTGCCTTTTTTATGTTTAGGTATGTCCCCTGTATCCCTGATCTCTCCAAGACTTTTATTATGAAGGGGTGTTGGATTTTGTCAAAGGCTTTTTCCAGTGTCTAATGATGTGATTGTGTGGGGTTTTTTTTCTTTCAGTTTATTTATATGGTGGATTACACTGCAATAGTTTTTGTAAGTTGAACCATCCCTACATCTCTGGACTGAAGCCTACTTGATCATGGTGGATGATCTTTTTGATGTGGTCTTGGATTCTGTTTGTATTTTATCGAGTATTTTTGCATGAATGTTCATGGAGGAAATTGCTCTGTAATTCTCTTTGTTGAATCTTGGGATAGTTTGGGTATCAGAGTGTAGCCTCATAGAATGAGCTTGTCAGTGGTTTTTAAGTTTTTTTATTTTATTTTGTGGAATAGTTTGAGGAATATTGGCATTGACTCTTCTTTGAATGTCTAGTAGAATTCTGTGCTAAAACTCTCTGGTTCTGGGCCTGTTGTTGTTGCTGTTGTTGGGAGACTTTTAATGACTGCTTCTATTTCTATTTGCTTAGGGGCTATCGGTTTATTTAAATTGTTTATCTGATCTTGATTTAACTTTGGTAATTTGTTCTATAGAGAAAATTTCCCATTTCTTTTAGGTTTTCCAATGTTGTACAGTGCGGGTTTTTAAATTAGGACCTAATGGTTCTTTGGATCTTCTCAGTGTCTGTTCTGTCTCCCTTTTTGTTTCTAATTTTGTAAATTTGGATATTCTTTCTCTGCCTTTTAATCAGTTTGGATAAAGTTTTATCTATCTTGTTGACTTACTCGAAGACCCAGTTGTATCGTTCTCTTGGTTTTTATTTCATTGATTTCCACCTTGAATTGATTATTTTCCTGTCATCTACTCTTCTTGGGTATGTTTGCTTCTTTTCATTCTAGAGCTTTCAGGTGTGCTGATAAGGTCCTAGTATGAGAACTCTCCATTTTCTTTATGAAGGCGCTTAGTGCTATGGACTTTCCTCTTAGCACTACTTTAATTGTGTTCCATAAGTTTGGGTATGTTGTGCATTCATTCTCGTTGAATACTAAAAAGTCTTTAATTTCCTTATTTCTGCCTTGACCAAATGGTCATTAAGTATAGAGTTGTTCAGTTGCCATGAGTTGGTAGGCTTTCTGTTGTCTCCAGTGTTGAAATCCAGCTTTCATCTGTGGTGGTCTGATAAGATACAGGGGGAAATTTCAATGTTCTTGTATCTGTATGTTCTTTTGTGTTTGGGTGAAGTGTTCTGGAGAAATCTGTTAGGTCATTTAATTCATAACATCTACTAGTTCTATTATTTCTCTGCTTAGCTTCTGTCTGGATGATCTATCCATTGGTGAGAGTCAGGTATCAAAGTCTCCCACTATTAATGTGTGAGGTTCGATGTATGGTTCAGGCTTTAGTAATGGGTTTCATTTTTTTGTTTTTTGCTTTTTGCTTTTTTTTTTTTTTTTTTTAAACAAATGTAGGTGTCTTTGCATTTGGGGCATAGATGTTAAAAAAAAATGAAACATCACCTTGGTAGATTTTTCCTTTGGTAAACATGAAATGTCCTTCTCCATCTCTTTTAATTTTGGCTTGAAGTCTATTTTGCTAAACAGCTGGTGGGCTGGCTTCTTGGGTCCATTCACTTGGAAAATCCTTTTCCAACCCTTTACTCTGAGTTAATGTCTAGCTCTGATGGTGAGGTTTGTTTCTTGTATGCCGCAGAAAGATGGATCCTGGCTTTGTATCCTTCTGTTAGCCAGTGTCTTTTTTATTGGAGAATTGAATCCACTAATATTGAGAGATATTAATGACCAATGATTGTTAATTTCTGTTACTTTTGGTGGTAGTGGTATGTGGTGTGTGTGTGTGTGTGTGTGTGTGTGTGTGTGTGTGTGTGTGTGTATGTATGTATGTATGTATGTATTTACCTTCTTTGGGTTTTGCTCATGTGAGATTATTTATTGCCTGTGTTTTCATGGGTGTAGTTAACCTCCTTGGGAGGGCTTGTAGAGCCTTCCTTCTAGTACCTTCTTTGGGTCTGGATTTGTAGATATATATTGTTTAAATTCGACTTTCTCATGAAATATCTTGTTTTCATGTATACTGATTGAGAGTTTTGCTGAGTATACTAGTCTGGGCTGGCATCTGTGGTCTCAAAGTCTGCAGCACATCTGTCCAGGCCCTCTGTCTTTTAGAGTACCTATTGAGAAGTCAGGTGTAAATCTAATTGGTCGGCCTTTATGTGTTACTTGGCCTTTTTTCCATGCAGCTTTTAATGTTCTTTATTTGATGTGCATGTTTAGTGTTTTGATTATTATATGGCAAAGGGACTTTGCTTTTCTGGTCCATCCAATCTATTTGGTGTTCTGTAAGCTTCTTTATAGACATGTCCTTCTTTGGGTTGGAGAATAGTTCTTCTGTGATTTAGTTAAATATATTTTCTGGGCTTTTGGTCTGGGATTCTTCTTCTATTCCTATTATTCTTAGGTCTGGTCTTTTCAGTGTCCAAGATTTTATGGATGTTTTGTGTCAGCAATGTTTTAGATGTAACATTCTCTTCCTGATGGTTCAATTTCTTCTAACCTATCTTCAACTCTGAGATTCTCTCTTCCATATCATTTAGTTTGTTAGTGATGTTTGCATCTGTCATCCTGTTCACTTACCTGGGTTTTCCATTCCCTCCATTCCCAGAGTTCCCTCAGTGGAACTCTGTTCCTTCACTGCTTCTAGTTCAGTGATCAGGACTTGAACACTTTCTTTCACTTGTTTGTTTCTTCTTGGCATTCTTTATGGGATTTATTGATTTTCTCCAAGTTTTTGTTTGTCTTTTCCTCAATTTCTTTAAGCAATTTTTTTTGCATTTCCTCTTTAAGGACCTCTATCATCTTCATAAAGTCGGTCTTGAGGTCATTTTCTTGTGCTTCAGCTGTATTGGAATGTTCAGGCCTTGCTGTCATAGGACACCTGGGCTCTGGTGGTGCCATACATTGGCTGTTGAGTTCTTACACTGGTGTTTAGACATCTGGTTTTGAGATGAGTATAGGTCTAGGTGTTGGTTTGTTGGGTGGATGTTTTGTTCCTGTTTAGTCTTCTTTTTCCTCTTTTGTTTTCTGATCTTTATGGCTCAGATTTCTGTTGGCCAGCATGACCTCTAATCTCGTAGGGAGTCTCTATGCTAATTGGGCGTTAGACTTCTGGTGGTTAGCTTGGCCTTGGGTGCAACAGGAGATCTCTGCCCAAGTTGGGGAAGGTGAGACAAAGTGGTGAGGAAGGGAGTGAGAATTGGGGGCACTGAGCAAGTGGACGGGGTCCTCTGGTAGGCTGCCCATCTGAGGTTCGGGTGTCAATTGTGATATCTGCTCCAGCAGCCGGACTATGCCTGAGTTCACCTTTCTGTTTTTTCTGGTTTGCTTGGCTTTCACCTGTTCGTCAAATGGTCATGGCCTGCTCCTGGGCATGGGAAGTCTGCCCAAGTTGGGGCTTGAGGCACAGCAGCAGGAGAGGATGGGGAAGTGGGGCTGTGGAATGGTTTTTTTGTGAACTGAAACTAGGACCTAGGGAGTTCCTCCAGCACTCACCTGGTCAATCACCCGCTCTTCTGACTGGTTTTGTTTTTACAACAGAATCTTCCTAGGTAGACTTTAAACTCATCACCCTCCTGATTTAGCCTTTCAGAAAGATGAGACCGCAAGTATGCATCCCTGTGCTTGGGTTAAATAATCTTTTTACTGATGAGAAAAGTCCACTTAACCAACAGCTATCATTTTTACTAACCCCTACAGTTCCTTTTCTTCAATAGGTCATTAATAAAATAACGAAGTATTAACCTTTTTAAAAATTATAACCTGAGGCTCACCTGCCAAGAGCAGGAGCCGGCTCCACCCCTTGTCTGCTGCAGTGGCATGGGTGAAGGGGAGATGCCCCCTCCATCACCTGCAGCAGGTGGGAGAGCTGGCCCTGCCCAGGCAGGCTGTGGCATTGGGTGAGCTAAGGCAATGCTGGAGAGCTAATCCTGGTGGTGTGCGGTCCAGAGAGCTGGTGGGCCGACCTACTCAGCTACCAGTCAGACCCAGATCCCAGATCTTCCAATATAGCCCAGGCTGATCTTAAATTCCTCATCTTCAATCCAAGGCAACATCTTCCCAGTCCGATGGAGTGCATGAAGGGGCCAGCCTTGCTGATCCAAAGCTGCAGGATCTCCATGACACAGGGCAACAGCAGGGTATCTAAGAGGACTCCCAGTAGGGATCCAGTATTGACGGTGTGGCAGAAGCCAGGGGCCTTGAACCAGACCAATGACCGACCCATTGTAGTGAACATTTGCAAGTAGAATTGTGTGGACAAAAAAATATATACCGTATAACACACTATAACTTCAACGAGACTTTTTCTTTTAATTTTTTTGTTATTTTTTTGTGGGGAAGGTTGCAAGGGCAGAAGGCGAGCATGAGGGGATGAGGAGATGAGTGGGATTGGGGTGCGTGATGTAAAATTCACAAAGTATCAATTAAAAGTTTTTAAAAATTATAAACTATGTTTTAATCTATTTTTTTAAGCCAACTAGATCACTTGGAAGTGAGGAGAAAGCCTAAAGGAGCCTGGCTTCTGACTTCCCAGGCCGAAAAGAAAATTACTGGAGCATAATGAGAGAAATAAGAGGCTCTATAGACTGCCTTCAGGATGAGACTGGTCTGCACAATGGAACTTGAAGCACTGTACTTCCGGGCGCAGCACAGGAAGGGGCGGGGCTTGGTTCCTATCTTGAAAACTGCTTAATGGCTACATCTATATTGCTTTATTGAACGCTTAAAAGTAAAATGAGAAGACAGAAGCAAAGACTTCAGTGCCTTAAGTTATCCTGTGAGCACTTGCTCCAGGTGTCTGCAATTCTACCTGGAATTAAACCCAACCTGACAAAAAGCAGATAGAAAAGCACAGCACCTGCATCATGGGAGTTCTGCCCCTTCCCACGCCCAGGGACTTGTTTGGAAATCGAGGAGGAGTCGTTTTAAATCAGCGAATACAAGCTTGCAATGACCTGGGCGGGGCATGCGCACAGAGCTAGAGTCCTATTTACATACACCACCTTTGATGCACAGAGAATGGGAGAGGAGAGGCCTTGGAGTGAAAGAAGAAAGAGCAAGGCCCTGACCTCTGCACTGCCTCACTCGTTCTCTTCCTTGTATGCCCGCCAGATGGCGCGCGCGAACCGCGCTGGCGTCTAAACTAGACAGGAATAGTGGAGAGGACTCACCCACAGCCGGGAGGGACACGGACAGGAATGGGGAGGGGGTAAGGGAGAGTGCTTTGGGCTGTTAGTACTTGAGAACAACCAGCCCGCAACCTGGGTTTCTATTCTCACCTGAAAACGCTGGAGAGGATATTGGGAGAAAGCTGGCATCCTTATGTGACCTCTGACTTCTTCAGTCTGTGCCCCGAAAATGATAGGAATCCTTCCCCACTACACCCCACTACACTCCCTCCTCCTGATTTGCCCTGACACGAGATGGGCCTGGGGTCGCGCCCTCTGTTTTTTCCCTCGGAGCGTTGTTCCTGGGCGGTTAGGAACTGTTGAAAGGGGTTCTCCAAGGCTCACCCCCTCTTTCACCACCCTGGAGACAGGGATACCTGCCTGGTTTTAGCCGTCCTAAACTTAAAGGTTTGTAACCCTCAGGGTGTCCTCGCGCAGTCTCTAACTCAGTAGATGCTCAGCCCTCTGATACAGTAGTCTCTCTTTATCCGAGTAGGGGCAGTTTCAGGTACCTGAAGATCCTTTCGAGGGATGGGGATTGAGAGGAGGATATTAAATGGAAAATGCCAGAAGTAAGCATTTTTGTATGTTTTAAATAATGTTTGTCATGTGTGATAATTGTTCTACTCCAGTATTATTTATCTCTAATTTATACTAAGTTTTGTTCTAGGTATGTAGGTACGGAAGTGGGGTGGGGTGAGGGGAGGTGACTGCATCTATAATTGTGGTAGTATCCCAAGTCTCTGGCATCCCTACGATGTCTTGGAATCTTAACCTCACAAAATAAGTAGACTTTTGTGTTGCTGTTTTCACTCCACAATTTCCTCAAAGCTTTTGAATATTCTTAATTCTGAACCAAGATGGAAATGATGGAAAAATAAACTGGGGGTCAGACAGGACCAAAACAGTGCTAAATTGACTTAGTGGAGAATGGGGCTTCCACTTCTTCCTTCTCCTAGTGTTACCAGCCGTTCCCAAGCTGAGGAATGCTGTTAAGTGAGGACCTTGCACACCCCTGAAATCCTTCTCAATGGCAGGGCCTCATCCAGCACAGTAGGACATCCCCTGCGTTTAGTGTGCTTACATATTGACCTCACAGGCAATTCATAGATTTTAGTTCTCTGATGCTACAACTCCTTCAAAAGAGAATGCGTGACTTCTTCATGTAATGAATGTTCTGAATTTTTATGATATGGTTCTAATTTCATTCTGTGATGACAAATACCTTGACCAAAAACAATTTAGTGGAGCAAATGGTTTATTTCAGCTTACAGACTAGAGTCCATTTTTGAAGGAAGTCACTGCAGGAACCATGGAGAAAGGCTGCTTACTGGTTCACAGGGTTATGCTTCGTGGTGATTTTGATATGTTTAGCCCAGGGCGTGGCACTGTTAGGAGGTGCGGCCTTCTTGGAGTAGGTGTGGCCTTGTTGGGGGAAGTGTATAAATGTGGGGGTGGGCTTTGAGACTCCCCTCCTAGCTGCCTGGAGACAGTCTACTCCTGGCTTCCTTTGGATGAAGTTGTAGAACTCTCAGTTCCTCCAGCGCCATGCCTGCCTGGATGCTGCCATGTTTCTGGCCATGATGATAATGGACTGAACCTCAGAATCTGTAAGCTAGCCCCAATTAAATGTCCTTTATAAGAGTTGTCTTGGTCATGGTGTCTTTACTAAATGGAAACCTTAAGACATGTTTATATAGTTTGTTCTTTGTTTGTTTTGTATAACCCAGAACTACCTGCAAAGAGAATGGCTCTGCCCACTCTGTGCTGGGCCCCCCTACATCGGTTAAGATAATGCCACTGACCAATAAGACCTAGGCAGTATCAAGCAGTTAACTATTAGATAAAGACCTTGTTTGTTTCCTCATTCTCTCCTTTACCCCATAATTTCCTTCCGGTGTAGAAAGAGGTGAAATGGTGAGAAGACAGGAAAGGATGCCCTATTGAAGGAAAAAAAAAAGAGGAGAAGAAATAGGAGGGGGAGAGGAAGAGGAAGAGGAGGGTGAGGAGAAATAGGAGGAGGGGAGGAGGAAGAGGAGGGGAGGAGGAAGAGGAGGAGGAGGAAGAAGAGGAAGAAGTGGAGGAGGAAGAGGAGGAGAAAGAGGAGGGGGAGGAGAAAGAGGAGGAGGGGGAGGAGGAAGAGGAGGAAGGGGAGGAGGAAGAGGAGGAGGGGGAGGAGGAGGAAGAAGAAAAGGAGGAGAAAGGAGGAGGAAGAGGAGAAAGAGGAGGAAGAAGAGAAGGAGGAAGAGGAGGAGGAAGAAGAAAAGGAGGAGAAAGGAGGAGAAAGAGGAGGAGGGGAGGAGGAGGAAGAGGAGGAGGAGAAGAAAGAGGAGGAGAGGGAAAGATTTATTTTTGTGAAGGCAAAGAAAGAAGATACCAGAGTACATGGTGCTGGCTCACAGGTCTCCTTGCACACAGCTCCAAACCCTGACCCCAGCCTATACTCCTTATGTTCATGACCATAAAAGCACTACCATTATTCTCATAAAACTCTCTTCCTGGTTATGTATTATGTTTATTAAATCAAATTTACTCATTTGATATTCTTTTTCTGTGGAGACATTTATACCAAGGGACAGGGGGCATTGGGAACAGTCTAGTCCTGCTGACTAGTTAGAGTAGTGTAGTTTTTCTCAAACTTTTTGTATTTAGCAGTTTGTCACTAGCAATTCTGCATCAGAAGATAGACCACACTGAAGCTTAGAATCTAGAAGGATTTGGGAACTGTGATTCAGAAATGTACCAGAGACTAAACATTTACATTGACAAGGAAAAATGCATTCTGGGAAGGGAGCTGGGAGCGCACTGAGGACAGGAGAGGCCTGGATTTGATTCCCTGTAAGGAAAAAAAGAAAAAGAAAAAAACCGCTACCCACAGCGCCAACCTCCAAAAGATGCATGACAATGTCACTCATCTACATGTTCTAAACACATGGGTCTCAACAAATCGTTTTAATGGTACTTTTCCAAAATGGATAAACTTTGCATTTTCACACTGTTTGGGACTGTGTACATATAGTCTATATGAAAAAAAAACGTATGAAGAATTTTAAAGTAATTTTAGACAGAATTACCACTTGTAAAAGGATTTGAGTAAGTCAGTTTCTTTTGTTTAATGCTGGAGTGCGTTTCTGATTCTGCTAACATTCTGGTGAACCAGAAAACAGCATTCCTGACATAAATGAACACTTGAATTCCAAAGAATTTTGCCGGGATGGGGAGATGGCTCAGTGGGTAAAATGTGAGCTGTGTTGAGTGTACAGACCAGGTTTTAGATCCCCAGTGCCCATAGAAATGTTGGCTAGGCAGGCATGGTGGAATTGCAGTGTCTGGGAGGCAGAGATGGATCTCCGAACACACTGATTAGCTGGACTTGCTGAATTAGCAAGGGGTAGGTCCAAGTGAGAGACCCTGCCTCAATATACAAGGCAGAGGGCAATTAAGGAAAACATCCACTGTCAACCTGTAGCCTCTACCTGTGCACACGCACCTGCTCCCACACCTGTCTACACACATGCACATCATACATACATACCCAAGCAAAACAATAATGTTTCCATATATAAATTAATTTTATTTTGTATTCATTTGTGTTCTGCCTGTATGTATGTCTATGTGGGTGTGTCAGAAGCCCTGGAACTGGAGTTACAGACAGGTGTGAACTGTCATGTGGTTGCTGGGAATTGAACCCCAGTCCTTCTGGAAGAGCAGCCGGTGCTCTTAAAACCATTTAGCCATCTCTCCAACCCTACAAAATAATAATTTTTTAAAAGATAAGATACTGAAACAATTTTGCTTTGCAAACTGTTGCATTGCATACGCATTGGTAGCAATGAAGTGAGGCCATATATGTGTGTTTGCAGGCAACTCATTCATGACAGTGTTTATTGAACATCCAGGATGTACCCGGCTTATGGGCCAGCATATATTATTGAATTCCCAAAAAGAGCTTTCTGAAGTATTACTTTTCAGTAATACTTCAAATGAATCAAATGAATTATAGTTTATTGACATGAGTACTGTGAATATTTTTAAATGTGTATGTTGCCTTGCAACCAATATTATAATGACTTCTGGGCCCTTTTAATTGCTCCTTATTTAGCAAGGCTCCTGGACAAACTGCACTGTTGCTACTGTTACTACTGATGTTTTTGAGTTTGGCGCTAAATGCTGGCAGAGCCAGAGCTGTCTCTAAAATACCTCCCCTTTTTTTAATTGGAGGTTTGAAGGGGTGTGTGCCTTGATTAAACATGCATTTCTACAAGGACATTCTAGTTAGCACATTCATAGTTGGAAGAGAAAGAGCCAAAGGAGGAGGAGCACTAAGATTTAGCTGTGGAAACGGAAGAGAAAAAGAGCAATGGAAGTTACAGAACAAAAAAGGGGGAGAAAAGATATTTCTGCTTACCTGCTACTTTCCTTGCAAATTAAACATATGACAATTGTCACCTTTAACCAATATCTTTTAATTACATGTTTTCTCTCTCGATGGACTCATTGAGAACTGTTGTCACGGATATTAATTAGGTCAGTATCTTTCATTTCAATCTATGCTGATGGGAAACAAGTCAAGCAACATTGAGAGCCATCTCTTATGTCCAGAAGGTGTTAGAACAAGAAGAGGAGAAAACAAGCCGTGAGACACTGTCCAGGTGCTAGCCCCACCACTGAGACAAGAATCCATTCTGCATCTATTGATAACTTTGCAAAGCCAGAGGCTTGTGGGATAGCTGTCCATAAGAAGATAATCACATTTCCACTTTTACTCTATAAACTTCATTTTTTACTGAGAATATTGTTTTGAAACACTTTCTGACAGGGAAAACCCATTGTGGCAGAGGAAATTCCAAGCCCAGGAAAGCCTGGAATTGGGAATCTTTATGAGCTAGGCTGTTCTCTACTCACACCTCACAGTAAGTCATAAAGTGTCCAAACTCACCGGGGGACAAAAAGAGCACTCATGCACAAAGGCCATCTTATTGGATGACCATCCAAAGAGAGAGCAGCACTTGAATAACATGGATAGTCCCTCTCCCTTTCCCTTTCTCTCTCTTCCTCCTCCCTCTCCTCCCTTCACCTCCCTCTCTCCTCTCCCTCCCCCTCCCCTTCTTCCTCTCTCAGGTCACTCGATGTTTTGTATAAGGTCTGCTGCAGTGTGCATCTTTCTATAACTCTGAGTTCCCATTTTGCTTTTTCTCTGTTGTACAGTTAATGACCAGGAAACATCCTATCCAGAAAGCATGCACTAAATACATGCCTGCAGTCACTGCAAACAGATTCGACATTCATTTGTCAGGAGTTATACTGGTGAAGCCTTCCTGAAGATAGCATTCACTTTCTGAATAGTCTTTCACCCTTCACTGAGGTAGAAATACTCAAAAGGTCAGCAGTTGTGTTTATGAATGTCCCTACCATCTGTGGGGCATCATCAAGCGCAAAGGTACTTTTTGACGTGATTCACAATCCAATTGTCTTGCTAATTTTCTCGAAAGCCTTCAGAACAATGACAACACACTCTGCTGTTTATGCATGAATTATTCATACTTCAGTGGTTTGACATTTTCCCTCATATTTTATTAAAATCCTTTGTGGTAAGCTGCAGTTAAATAACTAATTATGCATTCAGAGACTTAAAAGCATAACAGCCACGTAACTAAGGTAATTGAACAAGATGAGGTTGAGGTCGTGTTTTCTCCAGCACCAGATGGAGGAATGCTGGAGGAGCTCACCACACTAGATCCTTTCCATATGACTCAGAAAGATATTAGTCTTGACATTTGTCTTTACTTTTAAATAAAATATAGTAGAGTAAAAAAATTGGAATAGTAAATTATTGTTTTAAAATAAAACATTAGCATGCTTCTTGTATAAAGATAAAAATTCATATTCTGAAGTAAGAAATAATATAATAATTCAGCATGGCATCAGAAACAAAGAGAAACAATGTTTCTTAGCTGATAATTTTTTACTGACTATGTGAATATAATGATACATTTTGATGTGGAACTTCCTGAATTGTAAACAAGTGTCATATTACAAGGATGGTAAATTGCTCACACCTGTAATCTCTGCACCCAAGAGGCTAAGGTAGAAGGATTTCCACAGATTCCAGACCAGCCAGCATACAGAGTAAGACCTTGTCTCAAAAGAAAGAAAAAAAAAAAAAGATACCATGTTAATGAATTTTATTTTAGATGGGTGCACTTAGGACCTTGAAATCCTGGTTTCTTGTCCAGCACATGATAGAATCCACCAGCGATCACTTTAACCCAACAGGTGCATACTTGTCTAGAAAACTCTGATACAAAGAAAGCATCGCTGGAATTCTGGGTGCATAAGAAGCAAGTCTATAAAGAAAAGCATGTTTCCACTGCAGCAGATCTAGATGAGCCGTACAGGTTTGCATGGGCTCCCAGCCAGGTTATCCAAGTCATTGGTGAAGCCGGGCCACAGCGAGCCCTGTGGACTGGAGTCTGTAGCATGAGGACCCCTTCTGCTGTATAGTTGCCTGCAATTTAAAGAAAGATAATGCGTATCTGAAAGTGATGAGAAAGTACTAGAGACATATGGCTTATGAAGCACCATACATGTGAGACACTATGTAAGTACTTTATATATTCCTTTCTCTAAGCTCACCACAGCTCTTAGAATAAGGCTGCTATCCTTCTCAACTGTTCAAGAGGTGAGGAATCTAAAGTACAAAAAGATGAAGTAACTTTCTGAAGATCACACAAAAAGTCAGTGTGTTGAAAACTAAAACCCTCATCTGCCCGATTGTTCCACCTACCCAAGTATTTATTCGACAATAATTGTGTCTGTTGTAGGGATAGAAACAGCATTGCCTGAGAATTATCACATGCTTGCTGTAAGGTTTCCAAACACATAAACAATTCCCAAGATGTTTCCACCAAACCAAATGGCAGATGCGTTGGTAAGAGGACAGACACTTGATCTAGAAGAGCAGTGGAAGTTAGAAATCTTCTAGGGAAAGCTACACTCTGAAAAGTGTGTTTTGATCCCTAAGCCAAACCCATGAGGCCTTCCTGTTTCAACAAACATCAGTCAGCAGTGGGTCTTGATTTTCCTTCCTTTAAAAATACTGTTGACCCACAGGAGGACCAGAGCCATTACAAGGTCCCCTTTAATTACTGAAGGTCAGGCCTCTATCCCCGCCTTGGCAAGATTAGAATTGCCACGACCCTTCTATACTTGGAGAAGGGAGGAGATGTCAGGGGCAGCCCTGCTTATACACTGAAGTCCTAAAATCAGCAATAGGCCTGACATACATGCCTGCTAACACGAAGTCTTGGGTCTCTGTGGAAAAACACTGAAACAAATGGCTATAAGCTATTGTAAATAGGCAGCCTTGGCAGATAGTACCAACTTAGATAAGGACAAGTGAATCATAGGCAGAGTCATAGTGACCTGTTCCCTGAACCTTTACCCAGCTGATATCCTGTTCTGAAAGATATCTGTACTCCCCCTGAACACCTATGCTCCTGTGTCATCCTCTTCCCCACATCCTGCAGTTTTCTGTTTATAACTCCTGTGTTATAAATTAAAAATTATGATTTGATAATAATAACAATAATAATAAAAACAAAACAAAAGAAAAAATATTGTTGACAGTTTATTTTATGTAAAGCCAATTTATGGCTTATGAAAAGTTAATGTAGCAACATCCTTATCATGGTTAGATGCATTTGTAAATCTCTTAGGTGTTTAAAAAATACTTCAAAGTAGACTTATTTGCGATTTGTATAACAACAACCCTGGCCAAATGAAATTCTTTCAGGCCCTTGCGTCTTGATTGTTAAAAAAGAACAAAACCTTTTAACCTTTTTAATGTAAGTTTTTTAATTCCTTGTATATAATACAGTGCATATTCTTTATTCTTTGCATACAGTGTATTTTGGTCCTATTTTACAACTTCTCCTTGGTCCACCCCTCACTTCCTACTCCCACACCCCAACTTCAACATCCTTTTCTTTTTCTTATAACCCACTAAGTACAATTTGTGCTGCCCTTAATCACATGAGTGGAGATCCATTCAGCAGTGCATGAGACTCTCCCTCCCCAGCAGCCACCAACTGTCAGTAGCTCCTTAGCTGCAATGAGGGGTCATGAGTATCTTCCCCACCCAGGCTAGAATGTTGACTAGTTTGATCTTTGTAAGAAACCACATCTCTGTGATTCCTGCAGTGGACCTGTCACCATCTTGCCCCACTCCTCCCTGACCTCTTGCTCTTATGATCTTTCCACCCCTTCCTGGTATATTTTAAATAAACATTTATTGAGATGCTGACACACACAGTGCACATTTCCAAACACTGGAGAAATGAACAGCTTAAGAAACGTAGGCCTTTGGGCATGGAGAAGAATGGTGGGCAACTGGTACAGATGGATAAGTAAACAGGACAAGTGTCTCCCAAAGTTCCAGATGAATTGGGGTGGGCAGGGATGTTCTATCTGGGCTAAGCGCAGAACTCACCAGACTAAAGAATCCAGCTATTCAGCAGTGTTCCCACCTTGTGGATGATGTTAGGTCTGGGGACAAAATGTAGCCAGGATAAAAATAGCCAGTCGTAAGCCTTGAGGGTGATTTTCCAGAGACAACACAATTGGAGGGGTCAAGATGGAGCTGACTCACTTTCCCTGTGTCTGTTTGCTCTTTAGGTATAGTCTTAGTGGCCAACCAGAACCATGGAGAGCTCAGCAAAAGGAAGTAAAAAGGATGTACTTGATGGACCACCAAAAGACTCGAAGCTGCCTGTCAGTGAGGCCCTTCTGGACTATCAGTAAGTCTGCAGTCTGAACCTGAACAACTCCATTAAGATATAGTCACTGCTAATACTTTTCAGTCTCCCATGGTCATGGGAGTGACGTAGCTAAGCACTGCCAAGAAAACAAGACAGATTAGAGACCTCATACTACTGTGCTGTGTGCACAGGCTGAGCAGTGTGTGTGTGTGTGTGTGTGTGTGTGTGTGTGTGTGTGTGTGTGTGACAGCATTCCTTTGTGTGGCTTTGGCTCCCCCTTTGTGTTGTGTTTTTCCCTTTGGAGACAGCAGCTCACTGATTTCCCTCCTAACGTACACTGTGGAATTGTTAGTGGAAGCTAAGAGTGGGAGAGGGCATTTCTCTTTATTAACTTTTCCATTTCTTAGATATCCCAACCTATATTATTCCTAAACATAATTAAGAGAAATTAACATAAATAAGAGAAATTCTCTTCTCACTTATGTTCACATCTTGTTTAGAAGGCACCCAGTAAACGGTCAGAATTCTAGCAAACAAACAGCCACTGAGGGGAGCTCTTACTTGAGGTACCCTTAAACAACTACATGTCAAATGTAAGCAATTTAGAGGGGTGTATGTGTGTGTGTGTGTGTGTGTGTGTGTGTGTGTGTGTGTGTGTGTGATAACCTTGGCTGTCTGATGATAACCTTGGGTGTCATTAATTACTCAGGTACTGTCTGCCTTGGTTTATTTTTGTTTTTATTTTGTTTTTTGTTTTTGTTTTTCTCTTTTTAGACAATCTTTAGTCTTGAACTCTTGACAATCTTCCTGCCTCAATCACTTAAGTTCTGGAATTATAGCCATGTACCATAACTTCTGACTTAAGAATTATTTTTAATAATAAGGGCATTTCAGAATGTCTCACTCTTAGGAGCTACTCTTGTTTCAACAAACAGCCTCTTGAGAGCTTGAGAATGTCAGCTTTTGGCACTGGGTAGGTGTTGCAATGTGTAACTTTTAGGGAATTCATGGACAAGTGTTAGTAAATTTCCAAATAAGAATGAAATCATTCATGTTTTCATTCAACAAATATTTGTATATTTATCATGTGCAAGACAAGTGCTGAACTTGGAATACAACGGTGAGTAGGCCTGCGTGTTTCCTGCAGCACTGCAGCATAGCAGACAGACATGGAAAGAAGGAGAAAATGACTTGACTTAACCAGAGGGTTTGGAAAAGCTAAGCTGAGGAAGCCACTCACGTTGATCTCTGGATGAAGACAGTTACAGAGAGAATGGAAGAATGTGGTTTATGGGAAAGACAGCAGGGTATGAAAAAGCATACCATAATTCAGGAGATGGTAGACATCAGAACAAAGGACAGAGGGCAGACTCTGATGGTGTAAGGCCTGGAACAAGTGATGAATGCTGGGATTAGAAAAGAGAAATTATTCACTGGAGGGACGCATGGTTGAAGATGGGGTCCTGTGGTGCTAATGACCACATCTGTAATAAGAAAATTGCCTTACCAATGGGCAAGGGAAATTCTCTTCTCACTTATGTTCACATCTTGTTTAGAAGGCACCCAGTAAACGGTCAGAATTCTAGCAAAAAAAACAGCCACTGAGGGGAGCTCTTACTTGAGGTACCCTTAAGTACCAGCAAGGTAACATTTGCTTGCATTTCTTATGTAACTGGAATCTTTCTTCTCTTGTAAGCAGTGCAGAAAACCCAGGTTTTCTGCTCCATGGTTTTGCCATGACATCATTACAGTTGATTCTACTTGTGGTTGACAGAGGCTAGTCTTTTTCTCTTTACTAGAGGTTTACAAAGAGGCAAACACACACACAAAAAAAAGTTTCTCAGGAGCTGGAGATCCACGTGTTGAAAATACACTAAATAATCTGACAGACTACAAGACCCAAAGGCTTGCTGGCCGGTGCTGTGCTGGTGACCATTCACTTATTCTGGGTTTCCTCTGTAACAGAACTTTTGTCACATGGCAAGTAGCCATGGACCTTCTCTGAGGATGTAAAGGAGGACTGCAGCATCTTGTATTTCTCATTCTGTCCCATGTCGTCATAAAGCAGTAAGCCCACAGAGGACAGTGATTCATGGTTGCTGAACAACTGAACTTCAAAAAAACACTTCCAAAGAAATTGAGACTATGAGATTTTTTGGTCATTTGTATAAAAATGATTCTTAGTGCCTTTGTTAATCTTTGTAGCTATCATCTCTCAGTAATGATTCCTGTTTTCTCCTTTATACTCATCTTTCCTACACTGAGAATAGATATAGAGAGATGGGTGTGTACTTGGTTATACATTTTAAAAATAGAAAGTACAAATAAAGATTTTGAAACCAAAGATTATTTGGATGGGTAGCTAATGGGTTTGTTATCTTATAGAGCAAGTGGTTTCAAAGCCTTTTTTTTTTCAAGACAGGGTTTCTCTGTGTAGCCCTGGCTGTCCTGGAACTCACTCTGTAGACCAGGCTGGCCATGAACTCAGAAATCCACGTGCCTCTGCCTCTCAAGTGCTGGGATTAAAAGCATGCACCACCACTGCCCGGCTCAAAGCCTATTTTTAATGGTGGTTCTTAAACATTTTAACCTCTCTTCTAGCCCACCACCCACCAGAGGTAGTAAAAAAGAAAGGATAGGGGAAGTGGGCCTGTTTAGAAATGGTTTTGTTTTTTTTTTTTTTTAGAGCAAATCCTGTTTGTGTTGTTAGGAAATTAGCAGTGTAGTTCACAGGTTAGCGTCAGCAGCTCGATCCACTCGCAAGCACTTTACAGATACACATTCAGTCCAGCTCAGAAGAGTCAGGATAGCAAACACAAATCGACAGTGGTGCAGAGACAGCCAGGACTCAGGCTTGGCAAAAGTCATCAGGAGGAACCAGGAGAGACGTCAGAAGTTCTTTGCTGTGCCTTTCTCATCAAAGTGAAGATTAGGGAAGATGAGAGACCAACAAGCTTTGCACAGCTAGCTGTACCAGGAAGCCAAGCTTAGCCCCCATCAATGTCTGTTCAGTCCTATTTATACTCCCTCAAAACATCACGTGTCCTCCATAAGTCTTGCCTCAGCATGTGAGTCTTAGCAAAACTCCACATGAGTCTGTCTCAGCTGACATCACTGTCTATTGGCCCAAGTCTGTGGAAATGGCTAGAAGTCACAGCATACCACCAGAAGTTTTTTGGTGCATTTCTCTCTGTGGAGCCCTGACAAACGGAGCTCAACTATACAACGTAAGGTGGACCAATACATGCATGTCCTTAGCAAAGAATCCTTCATTATGTGTCCTCTCAAGTGTTTGCTTTAACAGCACATCATTTCACTTCTGGCTGCTTCAATGAAACATTCCTTCACATGTTTGTCCCAGCAAAACACCATCCAACACAACTGACTTTCCAAAGAACCCTTCTTTCCACTTCAAAAGCACTTAGAGCTGTGGTGAAGGAAAACACCAGATGGTGCTTTCTGCTTGGTTCTTCCTTAACAAACCCTAAACACTGAATTTCATATGTCTGTCTCTGCAGTGCCTAGCACGACTGGTACATAGTGTAAACTCAGGGTCTCTTTCTTGAGTAATAATCACTGTTGAGTCCTGAGTGTAGAATCCCATTCATGGAGTTAAGACTAAGGTACTGCTTCATTCATCGATGTAGGAGATAAGGATGTAGAGGGCCCATCTGAGTGTTGAAATGCCTGCCATGAATCCAATTTCGTCTCACCCAATTCTGTACTGTTAGTGTACACTAGCAACAGTGCCTAGCGCAGACCTGCCCTTTGATCAGGCACTTCCGTGCACACAGGAACTCTGCTGCAAGAAAATAAAGCCACGGGCTTCCCTGGAAGTTTACTTTTTGAAGAGCTGATACTGGAGATGCCATAAGTGATTTCTTCAAACAATGTTTTTTTTTTTTTTTTCCTTTACACTTTTTCTCTGGCTTTCTACAATATACGTAACTGGATATAGGCTTAGGTATGTTTTTTAAAATAGAAAAGAATAGAATGTTTTGAAATTCAAATACATCTTCTGACTTATTAGATTAGTAAAATGATGTATTTATTGACTTCTAAATTGTTCATTTCTATGCACTAATTTTTAAATACACCTTGGATGAAACATACAATAAAAACACTCATATTTTTAAAAGTTATTTTTCTTAAGGCTGGAGAAATGGCGCTTGCTGTTCTTCCAGAGAACCTGGATTCAATTCCTGGCGCACATATGGTGACTTGTGACCATCTGTAACTCCAGCTCTATGGGACCCAATCCCCTCTTCTGACCTTCATGGGCACCAGACTCACAAGTGGTACATAGACCTGCACACAAAAATAAAACATCCATACATATAAAATGAAAATTTTGTTTGTTTTCAGCCTCTAATTTCCAAAGCTATTTTATGAAAGGGGAAATTTGTATATAAGTAACACTTTGAAAGTATGGACAGGACGTGGTGAGATGGCACGTGATGGCACTATGCTTTGTAATAGCACTAGACCCTTTCAAGATCATTGCAAGAGCCAGGCATAGTGGTGTATACCTTTACTCCCAGCACTCTGGAGTCAGGGGCAGATGGATCTCTGAGTTCGAGGCCAGCCTGATCTACAGAGTGAGTTCCAGGACAGCCAGAGCCACACAAAGAAACCCTTTCTTGACAACAAACAAACAAAAAACCACTGTAATACATCTGGGTTTATCATCCCACCTCCTTCAGCCCTCAGCATGACACAGAAGATACTAAGACATATAAAAGGGAAAGTATTAGAAAACAATGAAGACAATTCCACATAACAGCCAAGAGTGTGGAGTTCTGAAGTTATGCTCCAGTGCTTCTAGGTAAGTCCACCTCCTCAGGAAACCAAGGAAAGTCAAAAATTAAACCTTCAATGGCCATGATTTCCACAAGGGGGCCAAAAACAGTTCAGAATTCTCCAAGAACTGCTGAACGTGGCTCATTGTAGGATGAGCATGAGACGGAGCCATTTGTTCCTAAACACTCACAGGTCAGAGGCTGTAGGCTTTTTCGGATGTGACAAATGAAAATACAAGCTGAACAACTAAAGTAGAATTCCCGATGAACAGCGAACGGGTTTAGTATGTGTACATCATATGCCTGACCTGGGCTGGGGTAGACAAGCATTCCAAAGGAAAGTTCTTAGCTGCATCGAGGAAGCCACTCTATTCAGTCCATCAAAGTCTCAACTCAACAGGTGGAGACAACATATTTGAGATTTGCCAGTTCCCACATTGTCTGGTCGAGTCCACTCTGCCACAGGGCACGGCCTCTTGGGGAGGCAGAACGCGGGGAGTTTGACTGCACTTACCCACACAGTGCTGGGCTGTAGGGAAGCACTGTGACACAGCTCTGGGAGCCTGAGAAAGCACAGTCTGAGAAAGCCAGAGCTGGTTAGGGTGTCGCTGTACCTGGGAAGAGGCAGGGGCCATGGGGTTCTATGACTCTTGGACATCCAGGCACCACTGGGAGTCGCTGAAGAGCTGAGAATGGAGTGAGGCGGGGCAGGGCTTGGGTTGATTGTCCTTAGCTTGGAGGAGGCAGGCTGGGAGCACAGAGAGGTCTTCTATGGTAGAGTTAAGCTGGGCTCAGTAGATAAAGGCCTTCCCCAGATTCCTCATAGCAGATCTTGATGAAAGAGATAGTCCATAGTTCTAAACAGTCTATTGTCATGGTGAAAAATGGATGCATAAAACCATACCCCACTTCTCAGGATGGGCCGAAGATTAAATACCTTCTGCAGGGAGGTATGTCTGGGAAGGGAAGCTTATTGGTGAAGTTCTCTGGTCCTCTAGGTACTTCATGGAGAACTCTGTTTTGAGCCTACATGACACGTTTCCTTTATGTGAGAAGCACGACACGTGTTCCAACTCAGGAGTATAGCAGGGAGCTGGGAGTCACCTACGCCTAATGGGTGTGCCCACCGAGTGCTCTACCTTACCAGACTTCCTGGCATGGTTTTATGTCCCACACTACATGGCAGAAATTATGTGAGTAGCTGCACAGTTCAGGCAACTTTTATAATATCTTCATTTTTTTATCCATAAAAATGAGAGCTAGAGGGTGGAGGTATAGCTAAGTAGCAGGACATTTGTGTGATATGAATGAGGCCCTGTGTTCAGATGCTGAACACACTAAACACACTAAACACTCTCACGTACACACACACACACACACACACACACACACACACACACACACACGCAGGCAAGGGGTCACTTCTTTAAATGGAAGTAAAGCTTACTTCTCCAGAGGCTCATTTTGCCTGCAGACAGCAGCCCTTCCATCTGCTTCCCTTCCCATCCCACAGTCCCCCATAGCATCCATCACAATGTGTAAACAGTATCTATATAATTACTTACTCTCAATGTAGTAAATTGTGCTCCCTGAAGGTGAGGATCATGACGGTCTTGTTCTAACTCATTTCCATAATCCCTAAAGCAATGTGGAGCCAAGTGGCAGCCATTGAATCTGTGACTTTGTGGAAGGGAGTACTGGGTACAGAAATGGGAGAGGTTTGAAACGAATGAGCCGTGATGCTCATTTCCTTTTTTTTTTTTTAAATATCCACTTGCTGCATGCCTGCATGCCTGCATTCGTGTGTGCATGTATGCGAGCGTATGTGTAAGCACAGGGTCTTGGGATTGAACTCAGGTTGTCAGACTTGGCACCAAGCATGCCAGCCAGGTATCTTGCCATTCCTAATCCTGTTTTATAGAAGAGTAAGCCAAGGCCCAAAGCAGCTGTGTGAACCATGCTGCTCTGTGAGAAAGCAGAACTAACTCCAAGTTCTTGGTACCCATACTGCCTTCCTTTCGAGGAGTGCCAGTTGTGTGATTTGCTAACATCGTTTTGCATTTTCTCATCTTGTGGAAGGAAGGAGCCTCAATTTTCCCTCTCCTAAGTACACAAGGTCATAAATAAAAATGAGGTTTTAGAGAAAGTCCTGGCAGCATTTCACATTCAACAAGAATTGAAGAGCACTCTTGAGGGCACCCTTCAAGTATGATTTCTTATTTTATTCCACATAATAATATATAGAGCTGGGTAAAGCTTTATCTAACAGCCTGAAATTCTAGGTCCTGAGATTTGATTTGCCTGCGACTGAGGAGGCAAAGAAATCATAAAGAGTAAGATTTAAAACTGTGTACTTTATCTTTAGGGGGAAAAAATGAGTTCGGGTGAAGGTTATCCATACATAACTTATTTTAATCTCAGACCTAGAGTTCCAACATTTACTCCCTTTCAGAAATATTAACTACACAAGCACTTCATATAGCCATTGGCTGCCCTGTACCTGAGCCTTCCTGCTCTTTCTGTCTGTTTTTCTTATGGATGTGTGGTCATCAAACCCATCCTTGGTATACATTAAAGGAACGTCTGTGCTGGGGAAGCTTTAATCTTTGGAAGAGAACATGCAGTAGGAGCATGGATTGGTGGGCTTGCCCAGGTTTCCCTAGTGCTCCACCGTCCACTTGCCTTCAGTCTTGTTTGGTTTAAATTTAGTTTAAAATGAAAATGTAGCCTCAGTACCCTTCCCTGAGCAAACTGACCCGAACATCCTTGTTTCTCCTCAGTCGTGAAATAAAAGAGAATGCGGTGGAGAGATTCATGTTCCAGATCAAGAAGCTGAGGGACAAGAATCAAAAGTACCAAGAGAGGGTGAGTGCAACGTTGAGTCGGGGTAGGCAGGGACAGAGCATGCGCGGCGGTAACAATGGCATAAGGTCATGGTGGATCCTACCCTAGGAAGCATCCTCTTTGGTACTTGGAATCAGTTGACTTATAATTTATTAGTTTTCTCCACACATGTGAGGCGAGCCAGCACTACTGTCTCCATGGTACTGAGGACATCAGTGAAAGTCAGTTCAGCCATGTTACTTAGATCATGAGGACGGATACCCTGGAAATCGCGTTTATCTTCTGACTTCTTGTTTCTCTACTCAGTGAATCACCGCCTCTCTCTTCTCTCTCTCTCTGATTCTTTGTTTCAGCTTTTCTAGGAGTGTGTATATATATATGCAAATGCATGTAGAACAGTACACTCTCAGTTGTTCAAATAACTAATGGGAAACTTAAAGATTATTTTGTAAAAATCAGGTTACGGGCCACCAGCTCAGTACATAAAAGCACCTGCTACCAACTCAGCAACCCCCAGTTTGATCTTTAGAACCACGTTGGAAGGAGAGACTAACTCCCTCAAATGGTCCTCTGATGTGCACATATGGTCCGTGGCATGTATCCATGCACACACCTACATAAATGACAATTAAAATGTTTAAAAATAAGTTTCATGCGAATATCAAGGTGATGCTGGCTATGTCCATTACAACAGAAATGATGTCCGTGAGCAGTAAATGACAACAAACCCAACTTATGTCACATCCACAAAGAGATACTAATGCGGGCTTTCCTTCACTGACTTACTTTGTATAGTATGGAAACTTCCGCAGTTGACTATTTCATTTGGCTTTTTTGTTTACCGTGCCCTCCTGCTGCCCCTACCCCCACCCCAGTACAAGATCTCACTAAACCAGTCTAGCCTTGAACTCATACTTCTCCCTCCCAGCCTCCTGAATGCAAGTATTATACATGTGCACTATACCTGGCTCAACTTTTCTTTTGAAAGACTGTGTCTTTACATTTTAATGAAATCTGGAGTCAAGAGTCCTGGGTTTGCATCTCATCCTGACTATTCAACTTGTTAGTGACAGCTTTATGGCAGAAATTAGCATCAGCCTTGTTAAAGCCTAGGTAGAATGTTAAGGTCTGGGTAACCGTAACCTATCTAGCCTGCCATTTTGTGCTCTTACTAATGTTATAAGGAAACTTTCTCATATGTTGTGACTGCTGTTACTAGGACACTTTCTCATGTTCAAGTTGATTGCGTAGTCTGTTATGTTCTGTGCTCTTGGAAACCAACCAGCAGAAGTCAGTTAAAACTGTTTTGTATAGTTAGCCAGAGTAAGCTTGAACCCGAACCAACTACCAGGCAGCACTTCCTGCACATATGTATGAGCTTTTATGGTTTTGCTTTTTATAAGCTGCCCCTGGGATGGACTGCAACATAAGAGACATGGACATAAAAGGCTATTTAGGATACGTGAGGAGGCCATAACACCTGCCCCAATACTGGGAGTAACTGGAACCAGCAGGATCCAGGGACGCAGGAACCCTCACCTGGCCAGTGGCACTGGTTCCTTCCAGTCTGAGCCAGTGCCCTGAGCAGATCTTAGGCACTAGCTCTCCACTCAGTCCCACACCACCCAGAAGAAGCTCAACTTTCAAGTGCTCTAGCACACCCAGGATCACAGGATCTCTCAGGAGCTTAGTCACACCAGGATTTCAGAACCCCAGAGGCAGCTTGACTCCCAGAAGCTCTGACACAGCCAGGATGTCAGGATCCCAGGATCCCAGGATCCCAGAATCACAAGATCACAGGATCACAGGATCACAGAATCCCAGGATCACAGAGACAGTTGGGCTCTGAGAAGTTCTGATACAACCAGCATCACAGGAGGGACAGGCTCCAGTCAGAGACAGCAAGGGCAGGTAGCACTAGAGATAACCAGATGTCGAGAGGGAAGGATAAGAACACAAGCAACAGAAACCAAGGTTATTTGGCATCAACAGAACCCAGTTCTCCCACCATAGCAAGGTGTGATACACCATCACACTGGAAAAGCAAGATTCTAATCTAACTTCACTTCTCATGAGGATGGTAGAGGACTTTAAGAAAGACATAAATAACTTTCTTTAAGAAATTACAGGAGAAACAGGTAAACAGGTAGAAACCCTTAAAGGGGAAACACAAAAATCCCTTAAAGAATTACAGGAAAACACAACCAAAGAGGTGAAAGAATTGAACAAAACCATCAAGGATCTAAAAATGGAAATAGAAACAAAAAAGAAATCACAAAGGGAGACAACCCTGAAAATAGAAAACCCAGGAAAGAGATCAGGAGTCATAGATGCAAGCATCACCAACAGAATACAAGAGATAGAAGAGACAAACTCAGGTGCAGAAGATACCATAGAAAACATTGACACAACTGTCAAAGAAAATGCAAAACGCAAAAAACTCATAACCCAAAACATCCAGGAAATCCAGGACACAATGAGAAGACCAAACCTAAGGATAATAGGTATAAAAGAGAGTGAAGATTCCCAACTTAAAGGACCAGTAAATATCTTCAACAAAATTATAGAAAAAAAACTTCCCTAACATAAAGAAAGAGACACCCCTGAACATACTAGAAGCCTACAGAACTCCAAATAGACTGGACCAGGAAAGAAATTCCTCCTGTCACATAATAAGCAAAACACCAAATGCACAAGACAAAAAAAAAAAAAAAAAAAAAAAAAAGAACATTAAAAGCAGTAAGGGGAAAAAAATTCAAGTAACTTATAAAGGCAGATCTATCAGAATTACATCAGACTTCTCACCAGAAACTATGAAAGTCAGAAGATCCTGGACTGATATCATGCAGACCCTAAGAGAACACAAATGCCAGTCCAGGCTACTATACCCAGCAAAACTCTCAGTTACCATAGATGAAAAACCAAGGTATTCCATGACAAAATGAAATTTACACAGTATCTTTCCACAAATCCAGCCCTACAAAGAATAATAGATGGAAAACTCCAACACAAGAAGAGAAACCATACCCTAGAAAAGCAAGAAAGTAATCTTCTTTCAACAAACCCAAAAGAAGATAGTCACACAAACATAATTTCACCTCTAACAACAAAAATAACAGGAAGCAACAGTCACTGTAAAAGACTCACATGAGGTGTTCGCAGCCTTCACCGCGTCGCCGCTGCTCTCTAATGCCAGAGCCGCCTCTCACTTGCTGAGCTCCAGCCAAAGGAGAAGCGAGTTAAGTAAGGAGGTGCCCATACCATGGCTCGTACAAAGCAGACTGCCCGCAAATCCACCGGTGGTACAGCACCCAGGAAACAACAAAAGCTGCTCGCAAGAGTGCGCCCTCTACTGGAGGGGTGAAGAAACCTCATCGTTATTTTATCTTTTTTTCTTTCTGTCTTTCTTTTTTCTTTCTTTCTTTCTTTCTTTTTTTTTCTCCCAGAGCTGAGGACAGAACCCAGGGCCTTGCGCTTGCTAGGCAAGCGCTCTACCACTGAGCTAAATACCCAACCCCGAGAAACCTCATCGTTACAGGCCTGGTACTGTGGCACTCCGTGAAATCAAGCGCTATCAGAAGTCCACTGAACTTCTGATTCGCAAGCTCCCTGTTCAGCGTCTGGTGCTGGTGCGAGAAATTGCTCAGGACTTCAAAACAGATCTGCGCTTCCAGAGAGCAGCTATTGGTGCTTTGCAGGAGGCAAGTGAGGCCTATCTGGTTGGCCTTTTTGAAGATACCAACCTGTGTGCTATCCATGCCAAACGTGTAACAGTTATGCCAAAAGATATCCAGCTAGCTCGCCGCATACACGGAGAGCATGCTTAAGAGTCCACTAAGAGGGGAAACATTTCATTCTCAAAAAAAAAAATTTTTTTTTCCTCTTCTTCCTGTTATCAGTAGTTCTAAATGTTAGATATTTTTTCCATGGGGTCAAACGTACCTAAATATATGATCTCAAGTGGAAACATAGGGGACAGAATCAGGTATTGGCAGTTTCTTCACATTCATTTGTGTGTGAATTTTTAAGATAAATGGAAGATGTAAAGCATTAATGCAAGCAAAATGTTTCAGTGAACACATTTCAACAGTTCAACTTTATAACAATTATAAATAAACCTGTTAAAATTTTCTGGACAATGCCAGCATATTTGGATTTTTTAAAAATAAGTAAGTTTCTTATTGACGGCAACTAAATGGTGTTTGTAGCATTTTTATCATACAGTAGATTCCACCCATCACTATACTCTTCTAACTGAGTTGTCCTACATGCAAGTACATGTTTTTAATGTTGTCTGTCTTCTGTGCTGTTCCTGTAAGTTTGCTATTAAAATACATTAAATGCGCAAAAAAAAAAAAAAAAAAAAAAAACAACAACAAAAAAAAGACTCACATGAGTAACTACCGAAGGGCAGGTTGGTGCATGACTTCTTCTCTCAATTTTGATGCCATGATACACACAGTAAAACAACAATGGCAAGAATAAACTTTAAGTCAGTTAGATGTACATCTTAGAAGCATGGATTGGACACCCAGAAAAATAATTTGCCTTTTATTTGAATGGTGAAGTCTGGAATTGTGAGTGACCACCATCCTAAAGGGAGATTATGAATGATGTCATCTGTGATGAAAGCAAACTATAATGGCAGTTCCATAAAAGTGGGGCTTTTCACTGTTTTGATAATAGATATCAATTTAGTGTCCCGCATCTGACTTTACACATGAGAGATGACTAAGTTAGGATGTCTAGAAGAAAGCAGGGTTAATGGGAAGTTCAAAAATAATCATGTCCATGGAGCCTGTGGGAGGATGATAGACTGGTAAATTTATGACATATTATTAAAAAATATAGCATTCTATTGATGGGTACTGCACTGATTTTATTTTGTTTTAAACATTACATGTTCTCTAAGCTACTAGAGGTAGACTCAGCGTGTGCCTGTGTTCTAGGTAAACAGTGTGAGCAGTTGAGCAGATGTGTTTAACTACTGTTGGTTTCTATGGTTTCTATGGCAGAATAGACGCTTGAAGGAGGAACAGAACTGGCACATAAGGAATCTCATAAAAGAATTGAAGGAGGAGAAGTTGGATGGGGTACCAGTTGTGACAAGAGAGGACGTGGAGGAGGCAATGAAGGAAAAATGGAAGTTTGAAAGAGACCAGGAGGCAAACTTGAAAGGTGAGCTAGGAACTTAGAAAATGGTCACCAGTGTTATATTCATTTGTGAGTTAATGCCTTTGCCTTCCAATACGTGACAGTATGTCAGATTATATCATCTCCTTCATAGTCACAATCCATATTGATATAAAGACAGGAGGAGGAAGGAAGGAAGTGAGCAGAGGCCCTGGAGGAAGTGAGGGGGAGAACTAGGACAGTGACAATGAGGAAGACTAGGGCAGTGACAGTGAGGAGGACTAGGGCAGTGACA
>JANHMN010000003.1:81891174-81977653 GCA_030674055.1 Rhabdomys pumilio | reverse complement strand
CAGTGACAGTGAGGAAGACTAGGGCAGTGACAGTGAGGAGGACTAGGCCTGTTTTTTCAGAGGACTCAGATTTAGTTCCCAGCACCAACACGGTGGCTTAATATAACTCTAGTCCCAGAGGATCTGATTTCATCTTTGATTTCCTCAGGTACTGGGTATACATGTGGTACACATACATGCCGGCAAAAGCACCCATACACTTCCAATAAAAATTAAAGTAAATTATTTTTACAAAACCATCATAAGCCATGAACAACTGAGCAAATAGGAGGCATTATAAGCAATCGTAGAGTTTAGTGTGTGCATTCCTAGACATGTGTAATCTTTCAGTTACGTAGTCCTGAATCATGTTTCTACTTTAGAGCTGAAAGTTCAGTTATACTTAGATTTATCATGAGAACTAGCTAATAATTTGAATAGTTTAGATTTCCAAAAATTGCACATTTAGCATAAAAATTTGTCTTAGTTAGGATTTTACTGCTGTGAAGAGACACTATGACCACAGCAACTCTTATAAAGGACAACATTTAATTGAGAATGGGTTACAATTTCAGAGGTGTAGTCCACTGTCATCATGGTGGGAGGCATGGCAGCTTCCAAGTAGACATGGTGCTGGAGAAGGAGCTGAGAGTTCTCCATCTTGATGCATAGGAAGCAGGAGGAGACTGTGTGCCACACTGGGTATAGCCTGAGCACAGAAGACCTCAAAGCCTGCCCCCACAGTGACACACTTCCTCTAACAAGGCCATATGTTCTCATAGTGTCCTCCCTACGAGTCAAGCATCCAAACACATGAATCTATGGCGGCAATACCTATTCAAGGCACCACGGTATTTATGAGTTATTGCAGTTTAGCGCCAGACCTTAACTTTGTAAGAACAGATTATACTGTTCTAAGGACAATGTAAATGACACATGCCTTGTTTTTCTTTCCAACAGAAATGCGCATACAAATAAATGAGACTGAGAAGCTATTTCTTGAAAAACTCAGTGAAAAGGAATACTGGGAAGAGTACAAGAATGTAGGGAGTGCACAGCATGCTCAACTCATTGTTTCCTTACAGAATGACATCGACACAGTTAAAGAAAATGCAGAGAAAATGTCAGGTCAGTTGCCACAGAGTTAGTTCAAATTCAATAAAATAATGAGCAGAAGGGCCGTGTTTAGTAGACAAAAAGCCAGACGCTCCCCCCAAACCATTCATTATCAAAACAAGACAACCATCTTTGAGCCCACAAAAACCAGAGACTGTGTTTTAGTGGGGTGTGGAGAGGGTGGGTGGGCACTGAGGACAAAAGGCCAAAGGAAGATTTGTTATCAATTTCAATGGACAGTGTGTTTCCTGAATCAAAGAACTACAGATGCAGTACCACAGAAAAGGGGGAGGCAGCCTTCTAAAGAACCTATACAGACAGTCCCCATGACAGGAAAGTCAGCCCAGAATGAGGACCAGGGTTTGGACATGAGCTCGAGATAGGATTGGTCAAGTGAGTAAAGGACCATACCACAATCTCCACAGGCAGTGGGTGAGAAAAACCAAAGCAGAGCCTGAAACAACTGGAAGGTAAAATGTCGGCCAACAAGCATTAGCCTACATGGTTTGGAGTTAACTTCTCCAAAGTGACCACCTTAGATTGGATAGCACAAACTCACAATCTCCCAAGCTCTTGCTCGTAGTGTCTCAAACATTTCCAAGGAGATGTCTGCATAACGCCCCCTCCACCCAGCTTTCTTTGGTTGTCTTCAACATCCCACTGGCTACAGGAAGCACCAACTGAATCACATAGGGTAGCCATGAGAGTTTCACATAGCCGTGTGCTGTGAACTCTACTCTTTATTTTATTTTATTTTATTTTATTTTATTTTATTTTATTTTATTTTTAAGAAAAAGCGCTGGGCAGTGGCGGCGCATGCCTTTAATCCCAGCACTTGGGAGGCAGAGGTAGGCAGATTTCTGAGTTCAAGGCCAGCCTGGTCTACAGAGTGAGTTCCAGGACAGCCAGGGCTACACAGAGAAACCCTGTAACCCTGTGTCGAAAAACAAACAAACAAACAACAACAACAAAAAAAGCAATCCATAAGATACCATATGGAGTTTAGAACAAAGTGAAGTGCTCATATCACTTTTCAGTGTTAATACAGCAATGGAGCTAGACCATCAGAATATACTCAGTTACCCACTTTGGGTAATTTACAGCAAATAATTACCATGTTATTCAATTCTGAGTTTTGTGATTTCTTTTTCTTTTTCTTTTTCTTTTTCATATGCCAAAACTGAAAGAAAAATAATTACAGCTAATGTTCTGACTCACAGCAACTTTTAGATGATTGTGTTTGAAGATGATATAAATAATTGGCATTAACCTTTTGGACCAGGGCCTGAATCAAAGAAAGACATTTCATTAGATGGACTGGAAGGGTTGAATAGTCATGATAGTTCAAATGAACTCGAGAAAAAGACAAGCTGTGGGGATGCGTCACACATTCACATCGTCTAAAATGACACAGACCTGTTTCTTGCTTTCTAAAAAAGTCAAACTATACTGGTCCCCCAAACCTGTTTACCTCTCTTCTTCTATGCCCCACACAACCTTAACCCTGACCCCTGCTCACCCCTGTGGTGAGTTCTTGATTCTTACTGCTTCCACTCCCTTGTCTACCTTAATTAGCCCTGAAGAGCCTTTATTGGCTGCCACAATCCAGGTCCCTAAGCCTCAGACCACTGCCCACCAATGACTGGCAGTTGTCCACGTTCAGTTTTCTCCAAAATATTTTTTTCAAAATGTATTGTGTTCAGGGAAATTGTAACACACACACACACACACACAGACACACACACATACACACACAAAGAATGCCTGCGAGTCATTGCACTTTAAGCACAGATGAGGGTGAGGAAGCTTGCTCAACTCCCTAGTCCCCTAGTAGCATCCTTAGTTTGGCTATTGGAAGACTAGACCCACCATTTCCTTCCTACCAGACCAAGACCCCAGAGTTCTGCTGTAGCTGTCCTGGTCTGTTAAGAAAACTTCCCTAATACCACAAGGTTCTACCCATAGACAAAGAACTTTAGGCAACTATCTATGGGAGTAGGATAATTAGCATCTCCTAGGGATAACCCCCCATTAGTTGTCCAACGCAGAATGGTCAGTCTTGAAACCATGTGTGCACCAGTAAAAAAAAAAAAAATGTACATAGCAGGTTATATATATTTGAGCACACACCTAATTGTGTGTGTGTGTGTGTGTGTGTGTGTGTGTGTGTAAAGAAATATAATTAAAGAAAAAGAGGCTATCAGTTTGAGAGTCTGGGTATGAGAGGCTTTGAGGGGAATAAATTGGAGAGGCTTGAGGAAGGAAAGGGAAGAGGGAAGTGAAGTAATCCTGTTTCAATTTAAAACATTAAAAAATAAAAAGTGCATGAGGGTAAAAAGGTTGTCTATGTTTCAAGGATAAAATTTGTTATATTTTGCTGGAAAGCTTTTTTCCTCACAAAATAAATCTCATGAAGCAACAAAAAAAGCAAATCCTCCACCCCTTGAAACAGAGCCCTGAATGGCAGACAGGGCCGACAGCAGTCTTAGTGTGGTAATTTTGTTTACTTAGAGAATAAGTTAAGTAAGGCATTATGGACATGTCCAAAAAAATCTAGCAAACAGGATTTTTAATACTTTCTGTATGAGAAAATACACCTTGACTTTCAAATAATCATCTTGCATATGGCATAACTAGAACGCAGCTGGTGGGAACACATGTCATAGACACTAAGATAAGCAACTAACTTAGACTATCATCACATTAACCTTTTAGAGAGGCACGGGAGCCTCATTGCTCACTACATCACCTCGGCTAGACTTTGCCCAAATATTTCCTCTTAACTGAAAAAGAGGATTTGACTTTACCACACACATCATCCCCTGAAAAGGTAATTTTCTTACTTGAAGTCTGGCTTTCCCCAGAGGATGAACATGGCTAAGGGCAGACATCTTTGTCTGGTTTAATCAGTAACATTTCAGTATCTTCAACAGCATCTTGATTAAAGGGCTGGATAAGTTTTGGGGGCTGGGGGTGGCGGGGGGGGGGGGGGGGGGGGGCTGATCTCCTTCACTCAGCTTCCTTTCTCCCCAGTCTCTGAGGTAGACTTGAGGCTCAGTTGTCCTCCATTTTTCTTTCAAATGGAGTATTGGTTACATGACCCAGAAGCACCTTTTGAGGCTTACATTTTTCATCTTCACTCTATCACTAATGTTATTTATAGGCATAAGAAAAACGTGAAAAGAGAAGTGAGAAATAACCCAGAGGTAAAAGTACTTGCCACACAAACATGGAACCTCAGTTCAATCCCTGGAACTCACTTAAACACCTGGATGTCGTGGCATGTATTTGTAATCCTGGTATTTGTGCTGGGAAAGGAGAGGCTGAGACAGGAGGATTGCCACCTATGCATAGTGGCAGAAACAAGAGACCCTGCTTCAAAAATAAAATGGAAGGATACCAACACCCCAGGAGTTATCCTCTGACTTCCACACAGGTGCTGAGACACGAAGGAAAGAAAATCCACAAGAATAGGGTATCCTGCACTTAATCTCCATCCCCTGCCTTGCAGGGTGCTCAGTACAGGCTCAGGGCTGCTGCCTCCAGCTGCCTCACCTCTCCCTCTCCTCACTGTGTCTTCCTTGCACAAGAAATCACAAGCCAGGAACATTGGCAATCTAGTTAGTTGGAGTCAAATGTACACAATGAGGCTGTGAACTCATAAGCTGGGTGATCCAAAGGATAGATGCTATACCAGTATTGCTTTGCACTTTCCTCCAGAGAGAGAATCCTTCAAAACTACAAACATTATTGGAAGCCTTACACTAATTCAGACTAAGGTATTAGAAAATTTTTGGAGCAATTCTTCCAATGAGAAGAAATAGATGTTTCAGAAAAATATATTCTTGAGAATTAGGGATGGAGTTAGAAGGGAGAGAGTGATGAGAAGTAAACTTTATAAACGTCACAGTTTTACCTCAGATCAGCCCCACTAAGGCTTGTGATTTCCTCTTAAAGAACAGTATAAAGTCACCCTGGAAGATGCTAGAAAGAGAATAATCAGAGAAACATTGATCCAACTGGAGCAGAGGAAAGAATGGGCCACACAGGTATGTGCCAACCCTCTTTTTTTGTCGTTTTGTTTTTGTTTTTGTATTTTTCAAGACAAGGTTTCTCTGTGTAGTCCTGACTGTCTTGGAACTCGATCTGTAGACCAGGCTGGCTCGAACTCAGAAATCTGCCTGCCTCTGCCTCCCAAGTCCTGGGATTAAAGGTGTGCGCCACCACTGCCCGGCACATGCCAACCCTCTTAACACAAAGCAAAACTTTATTCTTCCATTGGCTTATCACTGAGGGGCATGGCTGTACATGCCTATAAGCCCAACACTCTGAAGGCTGAGGCAGGAGGATCATGCTCTAGTCTGTCTCAGGAAGGGAGGTCAGGATGTAGCGTAGTGGTAGGATGCGTGCCTAGCAGGTGCTCAGCACTGGGTTTGATCTGTAGCACCACACATATAAAAACAGCCTCATCACTGACGAAGAAAAGCCGTGAGTCCTGCAGCCAGGCAGTTTACTGTATGGTCCCAGAACTTACAAGCTGTGCAACTGGTCCCATTTCTTCACTTTCCTGGACTTCTGTGCTCTAATGTACAGAGCAGAAACCATTAAATTTACCTCTGAGTTCAAGGTCAGCCTGGCCCACATATCAAGTTCCAAGAGAGCTAGGACTACGAAGAGACCATGCCTCAAAAAAGAAAAATAAAAGGCAAGGGGCACCTAACAAATCATGTTTCAAGGTGAAATTCCCAGTCGTGTCTGTTTTCTAACTACTTTGTTTTACAGTAAACACACGCACGGTGCTTTATACTTCTACCATTTCCTGTAAAGGGAATTCCTGTCTACAGCACGCCCTTTCTTCAGAGCTCTATGCTTCTAATTTTTTCAAAAGTTCCATCAGCGGTTCAGATGTGCAAAGATGCAACACCCAAGGAAACCAATCCCCGGTGTGTCTGCAGAGGTCATGAGGACCGATCCTGGTGTGTCTGCAGGAGTTATGGGAACCAATTTCCGGTGTGTCTGCCTTACCAATTTCCGGTGTGACTGCAGAAGTCATGGGAAGTGATCCCCGGTGTGCTTGCAGGGGTCATGTGAACCGATCCCTGGAGTGTCTGTCCATACTATTGCACCACCTTGTGACCAAGTCTGACTAAATGGTGAATTCCAATCACGAAGTGATCTGACTATAGTTTAAATGGCCATGTGGATATCACATGACAAAATGAAACAAAGCAAATTTACTTATAATGTCAAGTGTTCATCTCAAAGACGTTTAAATCTCTCAGCAATCGTGAAAGGTGTAGAGACTTGCTAATAGGATGACGGCCTATAGAACAGTGACCTGCACGGAACAAATGGAGGGATCCAGATTCAGTTTGGAGCTCTTTCAGATCATGGCTCAGTATGACTATGTAAAGCCCACCCCACAAGCGCTTCAATGAGTTTTCAGCCTGTTAGCTTCCTTTTGTAGCTTCCTGTGTTCTGCGCTGTGCCACCTTAACTACTGGTGCAGATCACGCATCACCTTGGTGGTATCTGGGTCCCGCCCACAGAGATGCTAATGTAATTGCTCTGGGATATTGTCCTGGCTTATGGCTTTTACATTTTTCATTAGGTTCTGATATATAACTGAAGTTGAAACCATTGTTGCACTGTTAGTGAATTATGCAACAAACCAAATAATCTCAGGACCTCCTTCTAATTTAATTCAGATGATATTTTACTGGGGAGCCCAGAAGGGGCTAGAGAGATAGCTCAGCTGTTAAAAGCACTTGTTGCTCTTACAGGGGACCTGGGTTTGATTCCCAGCACCCACATAGTAACTCACAACCACCCATAACTCCAGTTCCAGGGGATCCTATACCCTCTTAACATCCTTGGGCACCAGGCACACACATGGTGTACATACACACAGGCTGACAAACACATCTATACACATAAAATAATTAAAATTTAAAAAGTAGTAAAATGTTATGCTAGTGGAAATGCAAGTTTTTATTTATAGCTGAAATATGATCATTCCTAGAAAATGCATGTCTCCTCTTAATTTAATAAGCATGATCTAAAGTTTATTTCATTGAAAATTTTCTACTTTAAAAAACAAGTCAATTTAAGCCTTAAATCTTAAATCAAAATGAACTTAAATCAATTTATCTTTAATATACTATTAAATTATTTCTATCCCTATTTACAGTGGAGAATATTTTTCTTATTTATGTGTGCATGAGTTCTTGTGTGTGTGCACAGATGTGTGTACACCATATGAAAGCCAGAGAGCAACTTCAGGCGTTGTTCCTCAGGAGCTGTCTACCAAGCTCCCACTGGCCTAGCACTCACTCATTAGGTTGGGCTGTGTGGCCAGTGAACCCTGGGATCTTTCACTTGTCTCAGTCTTCTCAGTACTGGGGTGGCAGCACACTACCATGTCCAACTTAAAAAAAAAAAAAAACATACGTGTGTTAATGCACATGTGTCATGGCATACATGTAGAGGTCAGAAGACAACTTTTGGGATTTGGTTCTCTCCCACTGTTGGTTATGGGGATAGAACTCAGGTTGTAAAAGCCCATAGACTATGTATTTTCATCCACCAAGGGGTCTCATACAGACATCAGGCTTTTTTTACATGAGTGCTTGGATTTGAACTCAAGATCCTCATGCTTGTACTGCAAACAGTTGCCAATAGGCTATTTCCCCAGGCCCTATTTCCTTTGTTTGGTTTTTCTATGTTCTTTTAGATTCTCCCCTTTATTAAGTTTAACCATACCCTGAATTGGAGAGTTGGCTCAGTGGTTGGGTGTACTTGTTACTCTTCCAGAGGACCCAGGTTCGAATCCAGCACCCACATGATAGCTGTAAGGCATCTCTGACATCAGTCCCAGGAAATCTGATGCCCTCTTCTGACTTCTGTGGGCACCAGGCAGGCATGTGGTGCACATGCATAGATGAAAGGAAAATACTCATACACATGAAGTCATAAAATACATAAATTAAATTTTTAATTAATTTATTTTAAAAAGAGGTTTTGTCTTCTTCTAACTGATTCGAAACATGATAGTCCTATAAAACCACCTCACTAAGAAACACAGTGCCATCCTCTATCAAAGTATTGTGGGTGACATTGTAAATATCAGATGGGGATATGGTTCAAAGTAGAATTAAACTGAAGGTGAAGACAAGGCCTGTCTAACCAGTCCTATATTGTGAGTCCCCCTGTGACAACTCTTTTTCATAGAGTCCTTTTCTTTCAGCACGCTGTAAGGTTCATTGACAAGAGCAACTACCGAGAGATCTGGGAGAATGATTGGCTAAAAAAAGAAGTAAGTGGAATGTATCAAAATAATTCTTTTTGTTTTTGAACTGGCAATGACCTTTAATTATAAAGATGAAGTCATAAGGCAAGCCTGGAATTTTAACTGACATAAAGAATTGTCAGAGAAAGGCCTAATCCTATTATATTGTTATTCAACGAACACCATAAATAATCTCAATAATAGCTAGAAATAATTTGGGGGCTTAATCCAGCCTGTACACTCAAATGTGCCAAGTTTCTTTGTGTCCTCACATCAAGCCTGCCTCCTGCTGGGTGGCTATGGAGACTAAAGGATCATTTCAGCTCCTGATTTAAATTACCCTCTGGGTAATTTAATTGGTAAATAATTGGTAATCATCCTTTGGAAATGCATTCAGCCTTTTAGACTTGCTTTCCTCCCCTGACCTGATGCACAGGGCAGAATGGCTTACATTACCTGGTGTCAGCATATGGCCAATGTGCACTTTGACCCGAGAGGTTCCCTTTGGACCCTGGTTTCCGCACTCCAGCTCTGGAGGAAGCTCTCTGGTCTTCTCCCCACACTGACAACCCCTGATCCAGTCTGGATGATATGGAGTTGTGGCCTGGGACAAACAAACAGTACAGCCATTTGCCTGTGATCAAGGCGGCAGCATCTGTGTCCACCTCCACCCTGATCTCCTCACATCTGTACAAGAACTCACATGAACTCCTGAGTCAGGACCTCGTCCCTAGGCCAGGCCACGTGGGGTTTGCTGGGTGTGGCCATGTAAGGGTCTGCAGCAGGCCGTCTTCTCCACGCTATCATTGTCTTGATCTGAATAATCTTTGTATTTGGAACTGTCATGTCTTCCTACATTGTACATACCGGTCACTCTGTCCCGACCTCTAGTCCTTCTTCATTCTTGCTGCCGGGAAAACTCCAACTCTTTCATGACCAATTTCCCCATGAATTATTTCATAATGCTCTCAGGGAATCCTGAGAGCTCCTTTCCCAGGATTTTCTTGCATTGCTGAATTCTTGCTAAAATGCGTTGAAAATCTCTGTTCATGATCTGTGTCCTTAATACACGGAGTGGGCTATATCTTTTTAACTGTATATCTACCGTGACTAAAAAATAATCTTTGATTATCAAAAAGAGCTATTAAATGAACGAAGTTAAGGAATGTCTAGGAGTATAGACATACTTACTCATTGGGGGATGCATCACACACACACACACACACACACACACACACACACACACACAGGCACGCGCATACACACAAGCATTTCACTTTAATTTAGAAGCACTTATATTAAACTGTGAATTATAATGTGGCTCAGGATGGCAAGCTGCATCTCGATCTCCTAAGGGAGAAATAAAATTATACAAATACAATAAAGAGCCTGTCTGCAAAGATAACAGATATAGTGAACTAGTAGGTGAGGCTTCAACGATTATCTGACAGACAGAAGAAAAAAAGATAGGTGTGAGAGCAAGCTGCAAGCTGTTGGGTAAAACTGGCAGATAACATTCCGTGGGAAGTGCACACTGTTTGGGGAGGCTTGGGGAGCCTCTGAGTCTGCGTGTGCTGTAGCTGGTAGGGATGCAAGAGGAGCAGAATACAAGTATGTGCCACACACCAGAACAAAGCAGTTATCCTCAGCCTAGGAACCTGCAGGCTCTCCCCCAAGAGCCCTGAAATCATCTGATACACAGTTGCTCGCATAGATGTGAGACAATTATATGTAAAAAACAAAACAAAACATATACGTTTCTATTTGTGGCATTCATGAGAGCACAATGTAAATATCCTTCCCCTGCTTTCTCAACTCCAAATACTCCTCCTGCCCTGCCATACCACATTTACTTCAGCTTACTCTCTCAGCCACAGGAGAAACTTGGAATGAAAACAGTCCTATGTACACAGTGGTGGAGGAAATACCACCATCCCGTTGAGCCTTCCTAACAGGACTAGATAATGGATTATTAAGAACAATTGGGCAGATCTGAAGAGAAAGCCCGGTGAACTAAAGAGAGTGGAAGTGTGCACTAGTCATAAAGGTTACCGCTAAAAGATGCTGACGGGAAGTTCAGAAAATTGAAAAGGAGCTTTTATTAATACCAAAAACTGTGAGAGCCAGTTTATTTAGAAAACAGGATCCTTCAAGGCCAAATAATCAAATATAAAATAGAATGCAGACTGCACTCTCTGTCAGGACAAGACACATCACTGATGTAAGAAGTACAGCATCCAAGAAATATTAACTCTAAAAAGATAAAGCAGAGAGAAATACCAGCAGAGCAGCAGGGGGAAAAAAAAAAAAAAAAAGGCCTGGTTTTTGAAAATAGCAAACAAAAGGAGGCGTAAGGAATGAGCAGGAAGCCAGCTCTGGAGTCAGTAGCATTCCGTGAAGAATGTTTTTGAACTTGGAATTCTATACTCCATACTGGACTAAAGGGAAAAAACAAAGCAAAACAAACAAACAAAACTATTCCCAGAATTTCAAGGGTTGTGATATTTACTTCTCAGCCATCCTCAGGAATTTACACAAAAGCACATTTAACAACACAATCGAGTATACAGAGAAAAAAAAGAAACAGGAAATGCTGGCTTCCCCAAAACTCCAGGGAAGAAATGCCTGAGGATAATTGTGTTGTGGGCTTAAAAGGTATCCAGATTAGAAATGATGTCATTTCCAGGCTCCAAACCCGCGCCAGCATCAGCCAGCTGCAACTCCATGTAAACTCACCACAGGCGTCTCAGACTCCTGAATTGACGGCATCTGCCTCTTTCCCTGAAACTGCTTCTGGTCCCATGCTCTGTCTGTCCCACTTAAGGACCCCACCACAGTTATGTAGTCACCCAAGTTGGGACTTTGGAAGTCCTAGAGAAATGTCTTTTTCAGTATCCAAATCGAGAAGGCCTCTCTAAGTCCTGTCTTTAACCACTGCCTGCTTTTCTGGTGCTGCCCTACTCCAGGCCCTCACTGACCACATTGCTGCTGTAAGTGATGCCTTACCTGGTTTTAATTCCCTTAAGCCAGACTCTTCCCCCTTTCTCCCCCACACAAATTCAGAGACATCAGTCTCACACATAAACCTGACAGTGTCTCTCTGCTATGAGTTCAGAGGCAGGAAGGGCAGTGAAAGGTGGTACCATGTTGACAGGTTTGGAATCATGATGGGTAATACCGTCAACTTGGCAAGATCTAGAATCGTAGATAACCCTGGGCATCAATAAGGGAGTTTCTAGATTGGGTAAAATATGGTGGAAAGACCCACCCGAAATGTGGACACTGTTTCATGGCCTGGAGTCATGAACTGGAGTCCCAATAAAACAAGAGGAAGTGAGCCAAGCACACACCAGTGTCCATTGCTCACTCCTTCCTGATTACAGGTGCAATGTGGCCCGCTGCTCCATGTGCCTGCTGCTATGCCATCCTGACCACGACAACCTCAAGCCACTTGGATCTTCAAACAGTGAGCCATGGATATCCATCCTAAAGGCACTCAAGTCAGCGTGTCCACTGTGGGATGCTAAGTTCCCTATTCATCTCTCTCCTTGTCTCTCACTCTCATCTGTCCAGACACAATAATAGAAACATTACTTTTAAGCTTGTCCCATTCTCTTCCCTGTTCTCCATCTGACTGAATAGAGTTAGAGTCTAGAAAACTAGGAGATAAATTGCATACCTTTTCTGCGACATTGTCAAGGAGCTTGACCGTGTGTGAGATGGGCATAAGGGGCCATACTGGGCCTTGTGCACACTAGGCAAGGGTTTGGCCACTTGGCCCCACCCCCCACCCCCACCCCCGGCCTCTTTCCTTATCCTTTTGATTTCACCGTACTTTTTGCAATATTGGACATTGAGCCCAGAGCCTTGTGCATACTAGGCAAGCGCTACCCCTGAACTGCAGCCCAGCCCTTTTCTGTTTGGAGACAAGGCTTCCCTGTCTTGCCCAGGCTACCCTTGAACTTCTGTTTTTTGTTTGGAGACAAGGCTTCCCTGCCTTGCCCAGGCTACCCCTGAACTTCTTCTGTATTCTCCATTCACCTAAACCCTGTTTCAGCCTCTTGAGGAGATAGGATTACAGGACTGTGCCACTAGGGCCAGCCTGACAATTGTCAAATTAACTTTGTGAAGTCATATTAATAAGATTTCATACCATTACCCCCAAATAATTAGAATAAATTTCCTATTTAAACAAGACTTTGAGACGGAGGTTGTGGGACCAGAAGATAAAGGTCAGCCTTGGCAAGGCTAGCTTAGTCTACATAAGACTTTATCTAAAAATAAAAGTAAATAAAAAATAAAAAAGGGATCAATAATTTAAAACTCAGGGAGGGTTAATAATAGAATGTTAGGGGAATTTATTACAATTTTATTAAACACAACAATATAATCCTATAATAACTATTTAACTCTGGATTTATAAGATGTCACAAATCTTAGATTTAAAGAAAACAACTTTTAAAAAATATATATATATATATATATTTGACTGATAAGAGAGGCTGCCCTGGTGCCCTGACTCTGCTGAAGCCTCAAATAACGTTTGGTTTCATTTAATTTTATTTTTTAATCCTTATAATTCACTGGAAATAAAAGGGAAAATGTCAAATTTAATTGACTCACAGAGCTTAGAGAAAAAGGGCCAAGCATTTTAAGGAAATTTAATAGATTTAATGTTTCCATTACAATAAATATCCGTGTTGGCAGATTGAATGTACTCAGAAATTAATGCAAACTTCTTATTGTAAGTTCTATCACTACATCCAAGGGCTGGCCAGAAACACACTTAAGGTGCCTCATTTCTTGAGGAAGGGTCTCATGGCTTGAAAAGCCTTGCTAAGAACGGCAGGTCTGGGAATCGAACACTCACCCTCAAGCCACAAAAACCCTACGATTGATGTACTGGCAGGTGCAGAGCAGCTTGGTCGTTGCATTTGGTGGTTTGTTTGTTTTTTTATTCACCATGCTCATTAGAAAAAGGAAGACAATTGAAATTCCCAAATGACTTTCATTGTCTTAGAAAAACTGGAGAAGGGGAGACTCTAGTCTCAGAGAGGCTTAGGGCTCAAGGGGATTTGCAGATGAACAGGTCAGGTGGACTTCAGTCGGGCCCTAGATCCCTGGCTGAAAGAGTTTGACTTGTCCTCATCTTTAGCTGCACTTCTTAGGCATTTAGAGAAACTTGGTTTCCCGTCTTTTCTTCCCTCTCATGTTCCTTACTCCGGAACTCTAAGACAATTATGAAAAAGTACTAGTTTTGTTTCCCTATTATTTCAAAAGCAGAGGGGACTCAGCAATAGATGCAAACATCACTGTGCATTCTGATAGGGAGGCAATGTTATAAGATATCCTAAGCCCAGCAAAGGTATCTCCATGCCAACTTTGGAAACTCTGGAGAACTGTGCGCTGCCTCCCACGAGTGCCCAGCCCACAGCCAAGCATCTTTCAAACATTTTCCTCTGTGCACAGCCTCTCTGGTGTGTTTCTCATCCTTTGAAAACAAACCTATCTTTAAGGCATTCAAACTTGTAATCAAGTTAATTATCTCTGAACCTAAACACCAACAAGTGTCTTATTATGGACTTAGAATGATTGAGACAGGTAAGTACCATTTGTCTTCATTTCCAGCTCTAAGCTGCCTGCAGGCTAAGCCATGATACCACAAAGCTCTCTAATTAGCTATGGCTTTGTCCATTGGGTTAGAAGCTGTCTTTTGGGGAAAGGTTGAATCTCCTTCACTTTTGTGTCCTATATTGTGCTGTTTCTGAGGAAACATTATTCAGATTTTACCTCAGTGATGCTGGTCTCTTCTTAATCACCGCTAATTTCTTAGCTCCAGCTGATTAGCATCAATTGTCTCAGTGAAAGTAAAAGGTTTACTTGCATGGTTCCAGACTCTTGTTCACTATAGCTGATTCTTCAGCCCCAGCTAACCAAAACACAGATTCTTTTTTTTTTAATTAGAATTTTATTTATAGTTTATGTACATTGGTGTCTTGCCTGCATGTATGTCTATGTGAGGGTGTCGGATTCCCTGTAACTGGAGCCACAGACAACTGTGAGCTGTCATGTGGGTGCCTGGAATTGAGTCTTGGGTCCCCTGGAGTAGCAGCCAATGCTGAGACATCTTCCCCCACCCCGCATCCCTACCCAGAGCACGGATTTTTAACTCAAAATATGCAACACTGTGATAGAATATTTTCGGGCTCCCAACCTTCCCTCTGGAACTTTGTAAGCCAGGCCTCTATCTTCTGCATTGCTCTCAATATTCTTTCGTTTTTCTCTTAAGACTTTATTTAATTTACGTATATGAGTACACTGTAGCTGTCTTCAGACACACCAGAAGAGGGATTAGGATCCCATCACAGATGGTTGTGAGCCACCATGTAGTTGCTGGGAATTGAACTCAGGTTAAGAGCAGTCAGTGCTCTTAACCTCTGAGTCATCTCTCCAGCCCTGTCTTCCAAGTTCCCATAGGACAGATCACACCAAGCTATGAACACGCAATGGCTTTTTAGTTCAATGTTCCAAAATCCTTCCACAATCTTCCACAAAACAGTATGTCCGTCACAGCAATACCCAATGATCCTGAGACTGATTCTATCCTAATTAAAGAATATAATTCTAATATAGGGGCTAGTAGAAAGGGCTTTTAGTCATTTTTTTAAAGTACCACCATATATACCAATTATTCCAGTGTGTTTTCATTCTCTTATTTATTGTTGCCTTTAGAGCAATCCCCATTCACTGGCCTATGTGCCATATTGCTAAGTGTTTTCCTGTGTCTGCCTCTGCTCATTTAAGTTCAGCCATGCTTCAGGAGGGTTGAAAAGGACAGCTTCTGCTCTGTAATAATTGCCTCTTACGACTGTCAGTGACCCAGAAAACAGCCCCACCTTCCCTTCTCAACCTCAGAAGGACCAGGCAAACCTCGTAATTAATAATAAATGGTAGATCTTCCCTCAGGCGAATGTCCTTTCGGGAGCTGAGTTTGCTAAAGAACTTGAATGAAGCCAGTAAGTCACTGAATGAAGCCAGTTAGTACTGACACCCATCCCCCTCTTCTGCAAACAGATCGCAATTCACAAGAAGGAAGTTGAAGAACTGGAAAACACTATTCATCAACTAGAAGAGGAAAATTTGCTGCTTATTGACCAGCTATTTAACTGTAGACTTGTGGATCTCAAAATACCCAGGTGAGCCACTCCATAGCAGTTAGCATTTGGTGCAACCAGAATACCCTGGTCAACGTCGTTACATTTCTAGAAAGCCTTTTGTAGACATTATATCTGTAAAAAGTTAGTGAGATTTTTGTTTGTTTGTTTGTTTGTTTGTTTTGTTTTAAAAAGATGATTTATCCAGGTGTCACTTGTCATTTGAGTACTCAGGAAGCTAACAGAAGAGGATTACTATAAATTCAAGGCCAGCATGGGATACATAGTCCTTGGTCAGCCTGGGCTAAGAGTAACACTATGAAAAAGAAAAATTTAGTTCTCCAATGCTTCCACTTAGATGGCAATAGTCAAAGTCAAGGAACTCTGACTGGAGAGATGGCCCAATTGAAAAGCACTGGATGCTTTTCCAGAGGACCTGGATTCAGGGTTCAGCACTCACAGGATGGCTCACAACCATATGTAACTCCAGTGCCAGGGGAGTTGATGCCCTCTTCTGGCCTCTGAAGGTACTGCATACATGCATGCAGGGAATTATTACATGTAAAATAATAAATAAACAAGTAATTGAAGAACATTAATAAACAGTAGTGTTGCTGCAACTCCAAATACATAGAAACACTGTGTGCGTGTGCTTTAAATGACCTATGTGTGTTTTTTCTCTTCCTCTCCCTCTTTCCCACCGTCCTCCTCACACAGAACCCAGGACCGCATACATGCCAGGCAAGACCTCTAACACTGAGCTACACCCTCAGCATTTCTTACTGATTGGCTGTCTGACTGAAAATCCACAGTGACCTAACTGGTATCATTCCTGTTCTCCTTCTGGAACATTCCCTCTCCTCGTACTCTTCCCGGTGAACTTCTGGTTCTATAAGACTCTATTTAGAGTTTATCTCCTCAGGAAAACCTTCCTTGTCCCCAAGGCTGTCTCAAAGGGTGCTTTTTTCTGACTGCCAGAATCCTCACACCACTCATTACACATCTCGCCAGGAGTTGTCACTTTGGAATTCTGTAGTAGTTTATCATTTCAGCAAGCTTTATACGCCTGAAGATGGAAAGCAGGGCTCCGTTTCTCTTTTGTCTCCATACTCTGGGAAGGAATCAGCGCTGGTTACCACAGGACACAGTATTTATTAACTGACAGACTGCTCTATGTACTTTTAGGAAACTGTACATTACTCAAGCCGCTGGGCTGCAAGTGACACCCGAAGACGAATCTTTGAATGTGCCAGAGGCAGACACAGGTACAATTTCCCTGTGAGGAGCTTTTCCTCACCTTAAAGCACAGCAGCCTGAGTACCTCCTGTGGGCAGGCATCCCACGTGCAGGAGCACTGTGAGGAGCAGAGCCAGATGGGCTCCTCCCCGTCCTCTTCCCACAGTGCTTGTCCTCCTCTAGTCTCCTGTCGATTAGCTCTTCCCTTCTCTTTTTCATCCCTTCCTTTCTCTGCCCCTCCCTTCCTTTTCTGCCACATTTTTCTCCTTTTTAAGGTATCACCAAATAGTGCAGGCTGTCCTCGAACTCATGATCTGCCCACTTCGTCATCCCAAATGCTGGCATTACTGACACGCGCAGTGCTGCTGGACCTGAGTTTTAATCCTATTTTCTATCAAGCTTGTCGTGTTTTATAAAGAATTAGGTAGATGTTTGTATAGGGTATTGCCTACACTGTCATAGTTTGGATAGCACTTTAAACAAACAAAATGTCAGTGTACCCCTTAATTCCCAAGTGCTTATGGTTAATGTTAACTATAAAAAGGACATAGAATTGTTTCCTAAAATGGGGCCACCTCTTGCTTTTATATAATTTATATTATTTAATGATTTATTTATGTATTTATTTGTTTATTGAGTTTTTCAAAACAAGGTTTCTCTGTGTAGCCCTGGCTGTCCTGGAACTCTCTCTGTAGATCAGGCTGGCCTCAAACTCAAAAATCCACCTGCCTCTGCTTCTTTTATTATTATTTTATTTATTCATTCCATAAAATCCATACTTTTCCCCTTTAAACATTTTGGGTTTGGTGGTAGCAGTACTAGGGACTGAACCCAGGGCGCCACGGATGCTTCGGTATCATGGTATTGATGAAGCTAAGTCCCTCCTTTAGCCCTAAATTTTACATTCCTAAGTTCAAAGTTCTTCCAAATAAAAAACGTGACCAGTGATGGCATTGTATTTTGTCATCTGCTCAAAATGTTATCTAATCCTTTCTTTGCTTTAATCCCAGAGGAGAATTTGCAATTGCCTTCCAAAGGGGAGAGTGAAGACACGTTGGACCTCTTACTGGGGAGCAGCCATAGGACTAGCAGCTCAGATAGCCAGCCCAAGAAGACAGAAAGTAAAGACGGCTCCTCCACAGAGATGGAGGGCTCCATCAGGAAGTATTTACTGCATGAAGACGAACAGGATTTCAAGGTGAGTGTCACAAGAACACGGTTCTGACTAGAATGCCAGTGTCTACAATTCGGGCAGAAGGAGATCTAAACTGCAAATACTGAAAATTTGATTTGTAATTCTTCCCAAAAGTAGCCCCCCCACCCCCCATTGGCCTATCCTGGGACAGTGTTTACTCTCACCAGCTACAAGATTTATTTATAGACTTTTATTACTAAGGTGCCACTTGTCTTATGGTACATCATAAACTATCCCAAAACATAGTAGTTTAAAACAAAATTTTGTATTTACTTTCCGGCTTCCATTATTGGGAATTAAGGAATGGCTCCCCTGGGTTCTCACCTGGGCAGTCACAGCTGAGTGCTTACTAGGGCCACCCTCATATGAAGCCGGGATTGGGGCAGAAGGCCCACCTCAAAGAGGTGGGTGGGATACTCCTATGTCAAGCAAGATGGTGGTGGCTACACCAAGGCCTTGGTTTCTCTTCACATGAGGTGCCTTGAATATCCCTCTGTTAAAGGATGGTGTCTGACTTCTCAGGGCGAGCAATCCCAGTGACAAAAGAGAACAGCTTTAATGCTTAGAGACCACATGCTGTCACTTCCATTATATATTCTACTGGTTTATCTAATCAAGCATGAAGTGTATATGCATCTTGATGGAAGATTGTGTGGAGGCAAACAGACTCCAGCAAACCTGTGGGGTTGGATATAGATCAGGCCGTCACTGTAAAATGCCCTTCACCATGGGATGCCAGAGTAGCCAATGTATCATTTAGAAAGCTCTCATTTGTTCATATCTACCCTTTCCTTTTCTCATACTGCCCAGACCTTAAAGGTTCTAAAACTTAAAGTCTGGTAGTAGAATAAAGGCAGGAAAAAAAAAAAAAAACGAACTACAAGAGATGGAATAAGTCATCATATTAACTAATAATTCACTGCAGCTACCGTCAAATAATTATTTCTTTACTTAAAATAAACTCACCCTATGTAGCCCAGGCTAGCTCATAGTTTAGAGATTCCTTCCAGGCTGGCCTCAGACTCATGGCTGCTCTCCACATGCTTCTGTGTCCTGAGTGCTAGGAATTTGCAGAACTTCTTCTTAAAAGCTTCACTGAATTTCCAATCCTGGTAGGGTTAAGAGTCCATCAGATACGGGCAAAGAACAGCTCCAGTTGTAACCCAGCGTGATTGTGGCGGGTTTTCTTTGTTGTTGTTGTTTGTTTTTGTTTTTGTAGACTGAACCCAAGACCTCTCACATACTAAACAAGCACTCCACCTCTGAGCTGAATCACTTCAAGTGACCATTTAAAGACTAAAAGCTAAGAGTAACAACATGGCTCGTAGGAAGCTCACTGGCTAAGTGTGTAAAAGGCTCTCGGTTTGGCTTCCAGCATTGAAAAAAAAAAATTAAAGGATGGATGTTCTAGTGGTTTTACCATTGAAATGCCCAGACACCACCACTTGCGTTCTGGGATCCCGATTCCTGGTTCATCATGCTGATACCTGGCCAACTGTGGGCAACAGAGCACAAACCATATGCCCCTGGGTTGATGCCAAGTTTTCTCGTGAGCATTGATGGAGGAGCCGTGGTGGCCATGTCGTAGAATGTGTAGACATCCATCAGCTTTGTATTAGTTTGAAAGCTACACCCAATGGCTAGCAGTTTGAAAGATAAGGCATTGCCTCTTCCTCTCATAAATACTGAGCACCCTGTAACATGTCAGGTACCTATTATGCTTGGGAATCTCAAGAGAATGAGGAACTGAAGTCTCAAAGGAGGCACTACAGAAACAACAACTACCGTATAAAGAAGAGTCACACAATTTATACTGTCTCTCACTGACTCTGTTTGTCCCAGCCCTCCATAGGCACAGGAAGCATTCCAGAAAGATTTGCTGGTGCTGGTGTGTGTGTGTGTGTGTGTGTGTGTGTGTGTGTGTGTGTGTGTGTGTCATATGGTGTGTTTTGAAGGAATAGAACACATGAATTATTGCTTAGGAGTCTTCCCAGGAAGGGCCTGAAAGTTTGTGGCTGGCTAGAGTATTTTATAGACTTTCCAGCTCATTTTAATTGACTGACTATACTTTAACACAATGGGATAAGTTTTGTGTACATTAGTCAAAAAGTGTGAGAAAAGATTCAAATTCCTGGACAAGTTGCTCAAGGATTACGTCATCTAGTCTAAGTAGTCCCTGCAGGATCCTCCCAGTGAGCTTTGAAGAATACCGTATACTGTGGCTATGCCTTGGTAAGTCAGGGACTTACCACCAACTTTTTACAGATATAATGTCTACAAAAGGCTTTCTAGAAATGTAGCGACGTTGACCAGGGTATTCTGGCCGCACCAAATGCTAACTTTTATGGTGTGGCTCACCTGGGTATTTTGAGATCCACAAGTCTACAGTTAAATAGCTGGTCAATAAGCAGCAAATTTTCCTCTTCTAGTTGATGAATGGTGTTTTCCAGTTCTTCAGCTTCCTTCTTGTGAATTGCGATCTGTTTGCAGAAGAGGGGGATGGGTGTCAGTTCTTTACCTTCTTCAACAAATATGCCTTCATCAATAAAGCAGACTCCAACATCTCCACTAGCCGGGACCCTACCCACCTCAACTCCCTTTGAGACATGTAGTCTTCCCTCCTGGTCCCTGGGCAATCTGTCTACTATAGCCCTCAGGGAATATAAACTTAAAAAGTACATTTTTAAAAGTCTGCAGTGGATTTCCTATTCCATGTGTGATACTGCCGTCACATAGTCAGCATGGTAATGAGCTCTGATAGGCAAAGGTCCACCCAAGCAAGGAGCGTCCATCTCATTTATCACATTCACCTGCCAATTGCATCTCCTTTTGTCTCTTTACCGTAGGAATATGTAAACTTGGGCCCACTGGCACTGAAGCTAATGAGTGTGCAGGGCACGAAAATGCCCATTCATTTTCAAGAAAAGGAGATTCCAGTGGAATTCTACGAAGACATGCGGAGCCCTGAAAGTCGAATCACACATAAGATGATGAAGACGTTTCTTTAGGCCTGGGAGCCACATCATGAAAACCACCGTTCTTTATAAATCCTTTGTGAATTAAATTGCCCGAGTTGCTCACTTTACTCACACAGTTGTCCTTTATCAAAGCTGCTGTTTCTAATGGTTGTAATTACCTTTAAAATCCTGGCTTCAGGCATTGAACTATTTGATATATACCTGCCCATCATGAGTGACAGAAAAACGCACTGCTCTCTGTACTTATATATTTAGGAGACAGTGGTTTCAAATCCATCTCATTTGAAAAGTCATGGATTCACTCATGAACCCAATATGGAGTAGTTGTTAGAAGTGTTTTTAAGAAATATTAGGAGATATAATTATATATATAATTTTCTACTTCCCCCTCTGGGTACTAAATAATCACTGTAATGTAAGCCTGTCTTTAATTCTATGCATAATGTGAATTAGTTTATCCTTTGTTGAGATAAAATACCCTGGCAGTAGGAACATACAGGAGAAAGGGGTTATTTTGTCACACATTTTGAAGGTGAAGTCTATCATGCCAGTGGGGGGTGGGAGTTAGGGGTAGTGTTAGGACTAGCAGGGGGTTGGTTGAGGTTGGAGTGGGTAGCTAGGGATTAGGGGTTAGGGGAAAGAGGGGAGTAAGAGAGGTTGGGATGGGGCTTAAGGGTAAGGGCTGGGTTGTGTGAACCTGGACTGAGGTAGCTGCTGCTTGAGGTAGCTGGTAGCATTGTATCTGAACTCAGGGAGCAGAAAATGAACGCTAAACTGACCTCATAGATTCTAAACAGCCAAGTCCCCAAGCCTTCTCACTCCACTAACCTAATCAAGAGAATCCCTTGTAGGATGTCCAGAGGCTGATGGTCTCTCCCAGATTTGCCTAGAGGCTTGTCTCCTAGGTGATTCTAGAGCCTCTCATATTACAGCACTAACCATCACATGATAGCAACATAATAATAATAATAATAATAATCAATATAATAGTAGTATTTCATTAATTTTTTAAAAAATATTCCACTAGCAGGAAGCTCTTCCTCTCCAGAGCTATCTTAAGTCTGTCTACCAAGTCCCCATACAAAGCGAGTAGCAGTTTCCCATAAGGGCACTGTAAGCCAAGGTTATGGTAACTGTATGGCTTTAATCAGCAGTCCTTTCGCTCTAGGACCAGACAAAACCACTGTACTTGTTTCTTTACTTGAAAAGGTAAACCCCTTGCCTCACAGTGTTATTATTGTCAGCAGTGACAACTGTGCAGCAGCTCAGTCTTGAGCTCAACAGGGTGATTTCAAATGCTTGCACGATCCTTGGTCATTGTAGGGGAACTTCTCCAGTACTGGTCATTTTTCCTAATGTCCTCAGAAGGAGGCAGTGCCACCACTGGCTGAGTGCTGTTAAGTGAAATACATTAATTCCCATTGCCTTCAGTACTTCCTGGCCCTTCCTGATCTCTCCCAAACGGTCCGTGTTTGCCCTTGGAATCAACAGCAGGTAAATGCCATGGCTGTCTTCCTGTGCTCTGTTCTGTGGGCTCCTCATTCTCACTGACGCCGCGATGTTCCTACAAAGATGTGATTTCTGTAACCCTCTATAAGAGATGCCACTGATGGTCCTCAGGTTGGGTAGGGCCCATGTGCTTTCATTAACTCTGTATTAACTCTGTGTTTTCCAGGTCACCATGTCTCTACTTTCATAGAACAATATTCCTTTGGAAGCTCTGGATATAGACACTGGGCACCATCTCCACCATAGTCAGATACATTTTTGCTGGGTCTGTTATTCTTTTCCATGGTTCCTCATTTAGTACTTGTGTGCACATGCATTAGTTTTACACACACACACACACACACACACACACACACACACAGGCACACACACACACACACACACACACACACACGGGAGGGAGGGAGGGAGAGAGAGAAAGAGAGAGAGAGAGAGAGAGAGAGAGAGAGAGAGAGAATATTTGGTGTCCAGTCCACAGGCTTTCTTCCAGCTCTCAAGCCTCACCAAATCTATTAAAATGCCTAATAGGCAGGTGGTGGTGCACACCTTTAATCTCAGCACCAAGAGACTGAGGCCAGCCTGAGCTACAGAATGAGATCCAGGGTAGTCAGGGCTACACAAAGAAACCCTGTCTCAAAAAGCCAAAATAAACAAACAAGCCAACAAGCAAGTGAAATAAAATGTCTATTAGTCACGCACAAGAGTCAAAATGTAGGCTACTGGACCGTTCCAAACAACTCTCACCCTGCTCTCTGAACACCAAAAGCATTGCATTAATGTACTACGTCAGTGATTGCCTCAGGCTTCTAACTTCCAATACATTTTAAATGTTTTTGTTTCCATTGAGACAGCATTCTACTATGAAGACTCATCTCAAACCCTTGATTCTCCTGCCTCAGATTACTCCTTGAGTGCTGGGACATGATATGTGCCATCACAACAAGTCCCATATAAGTCATCTGTCCCCTGGTCCTCATGGGAAGGATTCTGTCTGCAGATCAAGGGGGAGTGGGTGGAACTAACTCTCCCAGCTCTGGTTGTATCCCCCCTCCCCAGGTCACATTAGTTAGCAGTCTTTATGCCAAAGGTTATAACTTGGAAGGCTCACTTTATATGGCTTCTCTTGAGGTCTAGCTCAGGCCTGGAAGAGATAGCTGTTTCACCTGTCAGTATCTGAAGGACATTTTATTCACTATCTGCTCAGTCTCCATTATCTGCTCAGTCTTTACTATCTGCTCAGTCTCCCAACAATCCAGCCAGCACCAGTGTGCACGAATGTTTTGTTGAACTTCTCTTAAAAGTTCTTTTTGAATGCAATCTCGGTCGTTTGTTGGAAGAGGGGAAGACTAGGAATACAGATCTGGGAATTAGCAGCAAAAGACTAAACTTAGAATTATGAAAGTATAGATGATATTACATAGGGATTGAGTGTCAGCAAAAATGGGAGCCAAGGATACAGCTGGGGATACTCTGTCTCATGGAAGTGGAGCCTGAAAGAAGAAGGTATCAGTCTCGAGAGACTTTAAACACAGATGGACTAAATCTAGATGAGATAAACAACTGGCCCTGGTCCCCAAGTCAGTCCTGGCCAACTACAGTGATATATCCCTGACCCAGCCTAGAATTCTATACGCAGAGAGTATTCTTGAAGATGAGTCAATACAGGGATGGCTCCTCAGTTAAAAGCAGTTACTGTCCTTACAGACTCGGGTTCTGTTCCCAGCACCCACACCAGGCAACTTACAACTGCCTGTAACTTCAGCTCCAGGGAGCTGTGCATGTGGAACACACAAACACAGCCTCACACACATGTACATAAATAAAAGCAATATAGTTTTAAATTGTTGAAGATGAAATACATTTTCAGACAAATTACCTTAAGTAATTTGTAGATGGCACAGCTGTGTTGCCTGGCCCTACAGATATCACAGGAGTTACCTAAGCTCTTAGCAACCTCCATTCCCAGTCTTCTCGGAAGAAAACAGGTTGTACATCTTTTCCTTTGAAGAAGCAATCCTACATGTTTAACATTCCTGGTTTCCCTAGTGCTATCTGTGAGGGCCAGAACCTTTGTGCTCTCAATAAATTAGTAAAGTAAAATTAAATGAAATATTACAAAGTACTTAATTTATTTATTTTTTTAAAGTTCATGACAAAACAAGAAAGCATGAACAAAAAAGGAAGCTTAAGCCAGTGCATTTGAAGTCAGGAACAGTTATTCCAGTGTGGATGTGATATTCCAACAGAAATATGACAGTGTGTATATGTATTTTAAATGTATATTTTTATCTCTCATGTGTGTGTGCATTCACATGTGATTGAAGTACTTGTGGAGGTCAGAAAAGAACATCAGATCCTCGGAGCTCAAATTATAGGCAGTTGTGAGTCATTCAACATGGGTGTTGGGAACTGAACTCTGGTCCTCTGGAAGAGCAACTCTTAACCAGTGATCCATCTCTCTGGCCTCAAACATGTCTCTTTTTAAAAGTAATCTATTAGGACAAGGAAGTAGACTTCAGGCAAGAATCTGACATTAGGCTAGAACAAAGAAGTAATCTCAGGCAGGAATCTAAATATTAGGCTAGAACAAAGAAGTAATTTCAGGCAGGAATCTAAATATTAGGCCAGAACAAAGAAGTAATTTTAGACAGGATTCTAAATTTTAGGCTAGAACAAGGAAGTAGGCTTCAGACATGAAAATGACCTTGGGCTAGGACAGGGAAGTAGGCTCAGATACTTTGGTCATCTTGATAAGCCCTTAGAAACAGTGTTCATGGGTGTGTTCACATAACTGGGTTTAATGCCTTGCTTTTTTTTTTTTTTTGACTATTTGTGCTTATTGTATTGCTTGTTCCTTGACTGTTTGCATCTATTATATTGCTAGACCCTCAATCTAGAACTGACCTTAATACATGCGTGTAATCAAAATGGTATAAAAGCATAAAGAAAGAGGGGGTATACGATAGGGGGTTCTAAGGAGGGGAAATGGGGGAAGGGGATGACATCTGTATTGTAAATAAATAAAATATCCGATAAAAAATGAAATAAAAAAGTAATTTATTTAAATACATGGTCTTGACTCCTCATAAGAAGTCAGAAGATTGATGTAATAGTATGAGAATGAAGACCATGGGGACTAGAGTGGGAACACACAGGCCCAGTTCCTTGGTGTGCCACTTGCCACACTGCACAGGAAGGACAAATGTCTGAAATCCAAATTATGGATAAAAGTAAGTTCTAATGTCATTTAATAAGCAACCTGGCACTGTGCTGAACAAGGTTTATGAGAAATACAAAATATTTATTGTATAATTATATAGTAATATATGGAAAGATATATATACATAAGAACATACACAGTTTGTTGTATATTTGACAAGAATCTGTAAAATGCCTACATTACTCTACATAATCACCAGCGTTCTGAGTCAAAGGGCACCTGAAAGGATTCTCACAAGATAACCTATTTTCAAGGATCACACTAGAAACAGTGGGGATGCCAGGAGTGGTGGCACATGCCATTAACCCCCAGCATTTGGAAGGTGGAGGCAGTTGGATCCCCGTGATTTTGGGGCCAGCCTGGACTACATAGTTCCAGGGCAGCCAAGGCTACACAGAGAAACCCTGTCTCAAAACAAACAAAATAAAACAAAACAAAGGCCAGTGGTGATGAAATTGGATCTAGATGAAAAAAAAAAAAAAAAAAAAAAAAAAAAAATCTGCATTTTGAACCACTGATCCAAACTGTGTGGTTCTTGCCCATTGTGATTTGTGAAACATTGGGAAAGCTCCCTCCTTTTCTTTCACACCTAATACCAGCTTGAAAACAAAAGAGTAATCGATAAAGTGTCTTGGTTACGGTTACTCCTTCTCTGGAGAAACATCATAGCCAAAGAGCAAGTTGAGGAGGAAAGGTTTATTTGGCTTACTCTTCCACATTGTAGTCAGGAACTACACACTGAAGGAAGTTAGGACAGAAACTCAAGCTGAGCAGAAACCTGGAGGCAGAAGCTGATGCAGAAGCCATGGAGGGCTGGAGGGCCGCTGTTCACTGGCTTGTTCAGGCTGCTTTCTTATAAAACCCAGGACTACCAGGCTAGGGATGGAACCACGCACGATGAACTGGGCCCTACCCCATTAATCATTAAGAAAGTGCCCTACAGCCGGATCTTACGGAGGAGGCACTTTCTCCATCGAGGCTTCTTCCTTCCAGATGATTCTAGCTTATATCAAGTTGACATAAAAACGAGCCAGCACACAAAACTTTTATGCATTGTAATTATAAGGTCAACCAAAATTGAAAGTAAAATGTTACAAAAACATATGCCATGTAAACATCCACAAAAAGAAGGGTTATAGGACATAATATCAAACAAGGCAGACTTTAGTAAGTACCGAGAGGAACTGAAAAAAAGTATTTCATGATAATGGATCAATCCATCAAGATAACTTAATACATACATTTGCCTCTGTGCAACAAGCATGGTCTCAAAATGTCTAAAGTAATTAAACTTTAAAAAAATAGCAAATCTTGCATTTTATCATAATGAAAAGGGGGAAACAAAGAGATACATACAAATTCGTTGACTTAAAGGTCTTACTACACTTCTCAATAAATGGTAGACCAGAGGAGATAGCTCAGCCGGTAAAAGTGCAGATCTCAGGTTATCTCCAGAACCAGTCTTAAAATGGTGGGCATGATGGGGCACATCTGTAATCCCAGCACTGGGATGGCAGAGACAGGTGGAGCCCTGGGGCTCTCTGGACACTCAGCCTGGCCAACACAGCGAGGTCATCTCTCAAAACGGAGGGTGTGAAGCATCTGAGGAACAACTTCAAGGTTGACCTCTGACTGCTATGTGCATCCACACACCGGTGCACCCACCCACCCACCCACCCACCCAGACACCCAGACACACACAGAAAAGTACTGTAAAGTGATAAAGGACCAACTAGATGAAAAACCCAAGACTATAAAAGGCTGGATTGGTGTAGAATATACATTATCTTCACGTATACATGGAACGCTTAGAAGTCAAGCCATATGCCATCCATCAAGCACATGAAGCAACTTTAGTGTTTATGGGGAAGATGTAAGTTTTAACTCGTTAGTTAAAAAGCACAGAAAGGTAGAAAAATCAGTAATCTAGGTTTTTACATTTTTAAGATTAGGTGAGGAGGATCCCAAACTATAAAGCAGAAAGGATAAATTGCAAAAACCTACTAAAAACAAATTCCAGAAAGCCAAAGTTGGTTCTTCGAAGGGCCAAGAAAGAAAATGCATAAAAAAATGAAATATCACTATGGATCTTATAGTCAATATTAAAAACCTAAGAAATGAAGAAAAACACCTTTCCTAATAAATCTGACAATATTGATAAAACAAAAACATTTCTTAAATATCATCTGGAAAAATCAGGAAGAAACAAAGATTCTGAAAAATCTGTCTGAGATATCAAGTCTGACTCAAGCCTAGTAACTTCACTGGGAAATGTTTCAATCATTTCGGAAAGGAATTACGCCAACCATACACAAGCTCACCGTGGGAAAGGAAACTCCTGATCGCTCTCCAAGGTAGGTTAAGTACTTGCATATATTTTATACTTCAAAACACTGTCTCTCTGTCCCCATATTCTAACCCATCCCCTAAGGTGACAACGTGGGAAGGCCTTGCTTATGTCCAGTGTTTGGAAACATAGCAAGGATGTGTCCTGACAGGAAAGTCAATAAATATTTGCCTTAACTTAATTAACACTGTTTCTGTCACACACACACTGGGAAAGTTCAGAGCATGTGATTTAACATGCCAAGGGTCTGGATTGTTGTTCTGGATTTAACTTCATAATCTGTACTTCAATCAAAGAAAATAGGCAGCAAAGTGCTTTCAAAATGCCAGTGTCGTGTGGTCCGAGCTCAGAGGAGAGAGTTTGCTTAGCATGCTCAGGGGGGAAGTTTAATACCCAACATTGCCGAAAGCATTCCTTGGAATCTGCCTTTGCCTACTGGTGGTATTGTTTCCTGTGCTTCAACTTTAGAACAGGAGAGCTTCTAAAACAAATCTACAGTGTTTTGTTGTTTTTGTTTTGTTTCCAGTGATAGCTTTGTTATGGTGGCTACACTACACACTTCTGTAAAATCACTGGGCCATTGAACTCACAGAGTCCCTCAGATAATTCCTTGTTCCTTCATGGTACAAACCTTCCAGTCTGATGCTGTGTGTGAGGGTCAATATATAAGAAAATCATCTCATGTCCCAGTTAGAGGTTGAGCCACCTTAGGAATTGTCTGCTGCAATAGATAGCATCCAGACAATAGCACACAATAGGATGAGCCCACAGGACAAGCTATTAAGTGCATGAGTGCCCACTTAATACCTGTGTTTAAACAGAATTATTCTAGTTACTTTCATGATTAGCAATACGTTTGGGAAAGGATTTAAATCCATGTGAATCTGATGGCTTTGATGTACATTTCAGTTCTCAGGATAACACGTTTGCATCTTGTCATTCCAGATTTGGGGGATGGGGACCATGAGCTTTAGCCTTGGGCACAGAACTTGCTTCTGTTATAAAGATTTGAAGAAATTAAGAAGACATAGACAGCGTTTTAAAACAGCTTGTTGAGAGTAGCTAAAACTTAGAGACTCTGGCAGCTACAGAATGTTTTCAAACCCTAGTTTGCTGTACTTCAGGACCTGCTCTGTGTCACAGCTGAAATAACTGACCTTTTCACAATAATTAGATTTTCTGGAAACCAAGCCAAAAATGTTTGGCCATCTTTACAACATCTTCTTGTGGTGACATAGAAGAGTATCTTGCCCTAGCTACTGGAAGGGGAGGTACAAACCAGCCTCTAGTGATGGAGCTGCACCCATTGCTAGTGAGAAATGCCCTAGTGTGAGTCAATCATCAGGCACCACTGGTGTGAGGGGCCAGCCTGCCCTGGTGGACCCAACAGGTTACACTCTGGACCTGTTCATGTTCACCAGCCCAAGTAGGGAGACTAGTTCCTAAATGTTAATAAGTGCAAGAGACAGGATGCATAGAGCCTTCTGTTCCTTTGTTCTCTGTAGTCAGACACTGGGGCAATTCAGGGCACAGGGAAGCCAGCTAGGGTATTTTTGAAGCAATAAAGGCTTGCTTGTTAACAGTCTGCTTGGTCCTAGTGGGTTTCGCTAGACTGCAACACAACAGTTCTCTGTATTTTTCTTGGAATAAACAGGTATTTGCATTAATGGCAAGAAAGGGTGCCCTCAAGCAATAGAAGCTTTCCAAATATTAGCGACTTTAACTAGATTGAGCCTTTGCAGTTCCCATTCCTATGACTTGAGTCCCACAAAGCCTTTGTTTCTTTTTGTTTTTTCTGTGACTTTTAAAATTAGTTTTAGGTTACTGTGTTATATAATATGAAAAAAAATGCTTTTAAAAAAGTCAAGATACAAAAAAAAAAAAAAAAAAAAAAAAAAAAAAAAAAACCTCTTCGAATAGAAATATTTTCAAGATATCCTGAGTAACAAGCAGGTTTTACAGTAAGTGCAAATTCAGACATCTGCATAGACTTTTGGTACCAAGCTTCGTCAGCATTGCTCTCAATCTTGGAATCAACTTGCTGACCTCGTCTTGGAGGGCTAGTGCTGTCTTTTTGTATAGTTTCAACTATAAAAATGTGCTAGCCTTTGCAACATTTCCCTCCTAACAGGAAAGGAATGATGCTAAATCTCCCTCTGTAAGACTGTTTCTACCTCAAGACTCCAACATAGGGAGGGCTGTTGACACAAGACACATTTGAGGTTCTAGACAAAGTGGAGAATTAACTTGGTATCTATGATACTCTGTGAAGGTTAAACTTGTACACCAGAAGTTTTCTCTTAGTCACTTCTTAAAAAATGTTCTTTAATTATGGTGCTACTTATGTAAAAATGTCAATGTGGAATAGAGCTAATCTAATACCTGGTTTAAAAAAATATACACGTTTTTTTAAAGTTAATTATTTGTACTTTATATACATTGATATTTTGCTTGCATATGTGTCTGCGTGAGGGTGTTGGATCCCCTGGAATAGGAATTACAGACAGCTATGAGCTGCCATGTAGGTGCTGGGAATTGAACTCAGGTCCTTTAAAGAGCAGCTAGTGCTCTTAACCACTGACCCATCTCTATAGCCCCTGAGATACACATTTTTAACACAGCGTATAGTATTCATCTGGCTTAGTACTGTATGTTTGTCGTGGTGGTTTGAACAGGTATGGTCCCCATAGGTTCATGTATTTCAATCCTTGGCCACAGAGGGTGGCACTATTAGAAGGTGTGGCCTTGTTGAAGGAAGTGCATCAGTGTAGGTGGGCTTTCAGGTCTCCTATGCTCAAGTTCTGCCCAGTGTGGAATCATTCTATATCCTGTTCAAGATATAGAACTCTCAGCTCCTCCAGCACCATGTCTACTGCCTCCTGCCAAGCTCCCTGCTATGATGATAATGAACTAAACCTCTGAAACTGTAAGCCAACCCCAATTAAATGCTTTCTGTTATAAGATTTGGCTTGGTCATGGTGTCTCTTCAAAGCAGTGGAAACACTAATTTCCTCATTTATAAACTTCTGTATTTTTTCACTAAAATATTTCAATGCCAACACTAACTTTATTTATAAAATGGAAACTATACTATGGGATATGGTTTTAAAGACATTTATTAGAAAATAATTTCATAAAATGGATAGTTAATTTGATACAAACTGTATGATTGAATAGTAAGGTCTAGTTTGCATTCAAGTCTATTCTATGTCTTATTCTATAAGAATGTGTTCATTTAGCTGGTTTAGATGGGGAAAGCAGAGAGAAGGAAGGAGAGGCATACACAGATACATACACACACCTTAAGGACCATGCAACAAAACAGACTGAACAATGCACACAGTGCAACCTTGTGGGAGCAAAGCTACATAGTGTCAGTCAAGTGTCACATATGAAAGTGAATCTATTCTGCTTCAATCATTATTGTTTTCTGTTGAAGACAACAAAATAAGTCCAAATATAGAGGCTAAAATCTTATCCAGAAAAACCAATTTCACAACAAAATGTGTCTCTAAGACAGAGCCCCAGACCTTTATTGCTAAAGAGAAAAAAGAGGCGGTGGTTAAACTACACGTTAGAAAGTATTCTCCTTGACCAAGTACCTTTAGGCAGTGGTCTCAGACTGCCATCTTAAGTATATTATATGTGTGGACCTGGCAGATTTCAAGTGTTTTGTTTGTTTCCAGTACTGGACATGGAACCCAGAGCTTTGTGCACACTTGGGATGATCTCTAGCACTGGGCTATATCCCCAGCCAAAAATGTTATTTTAAAGCTCATGAAAATATAATACTAGGATTGGAGCTAACTGGTTAGAGCCCTTGCCTACCAAGTACAAGGCTTCTAAGTTCCATTCTCAGCGCTGAAGAAGCAAACAAACAAAACAGAACAAAACCAACCAACCAACCAACCAAACAACCCCTGTTGCCTCAGGATCCCAAGGACTCAGCTTTCACAAGAGCATGTGCAGTCAGAAGGTTCAGTGTTATGCTCTGGAAATGGCTCACAGAACATAGAGCTCACAGGACATTGTTAATGATTCAAAAAAGCTGAATGGACATGCTGAGGTCTGAACTTTAAGGTTGAAAAAAATGCTAACAGCAGCAGACACTTAAGTATGTGTAGGCAGGCCCTTCGCCCTTAACAACTGATATTTCAGAGCCCTGAGGTAGGGGCTAGAATTGAAACAGGCTATGGGCATGTTTAGCAACTTTCTAAAGTCACCATGCTAGTTAGAAAAACTAGGCAGCTTTCTTCCAGATGGCTCTAGACCCCATGCTGTGACTCATCTCTGGAAAAAAGCTAGATATGGAAGCTTTATCATGTGCCAGGCTATTATAAATGCTTTTACTTATTAACTCAGTAAATACAACACTTTGAGGAAGACATTACTGTGCCTAACTTATAGATTAAGAAACAGGTCCAAGGACTATGGAGTCCACCACTATTGTTACATGTCACTGGCTCGTCAAGAAATGAATTCTCTCAGGAGAGACTCTGAAGTGAAAAGAACTATTCTCCAGAGACAGGGATCTCTCCACACTGCCCTGTAGGTGTATCTTCCAGATTTTATTTGCCTTCCTCCAATTTGCTGCATCTTCTCCCCAGGCAAAACTAAGCATCCCTCCCATCTCTCCCATAGGTTTTGTAGTTTCTTGTCTTTGGACCAGCTCTGAACCCTTGGTTTGTTTATTCCTCTCATTAGGACAATCGTCTTTTATCTGGCTTATTTCTTTTCTCTCCTACTAGAGCAACCAATCCTTTTAACAAAATTTCATAGTAATTTCTAGCATTTCTAGTTTTTTTTTTTTAATTCAACTCAAGAAGAAATCCAAGTCTCTGAATGCTTAAGTCCTGGTCCATTCAGACCTCAGCATCACGCTGAGTTCCTGCAGCTTATGGTGCACTGGCCTTACTGGCAACCTTGCCACTTGTCCAAAGAGAGAACCACAAACCCCTTCAGATGTTTGCCTTGCTCTGCTTGTGTACATGTGGGAGCACTGCTCTCCCTACCTTACTACTTGCTTCCTTTTCCCCAGGCAAATGCCACCATGCTCAGCTGGTAGCAGTCCCCCTTTCGATGAATGACTTCTCAAACATTCATCACTGTGGTACGTTGCCAACTTGAACTCTCACCCCTATGACTAAGTACTGGCACATGGAGAGCATTCAGTATGGTTAATAGGTCAATGACGTGTGGATCTACTTCATCTGAAACTTCTTTAGCCAGCCTTTACACTCTTGAACGGGTTGTTTCTGACCTCACTTGGCTCCAAGCTAAGTGTACCTCCATGCTTTCCTTTCTCAAATCTGAGTAATATGACTTCTGTCTCTGCTGTAGAACTAATGATCAAATGCCAGACTCAACAGACAGTGGGGGACCTATACTTCACTCATGCTGACCGTTCTCTGTTTCAGTGAAGTCCTTGATGCCTCTCCCCTGGTTCTCCAGTCCTGATGGCTCATTCTTGGGTTCCGTGTACCAAACCCCCCTCCCCCGGACTAATGGTGGTACTTTAATGGAACTCATCCTTGGTTTGGCTTTTCCTTATACAAAGTGTTCCTTTGGTAATCTCAGCCACTATGAATATTATTTTGTACTCTTTCCCATATCTTGGACTTTAGACTTGCAAAGCAATGCAAAACAAAGCAAAAATATTTTTATCAGTTTCTATCAGTTTCTGATTTTTTTCCTGCCTCTTTCAGTAAGTGGAAATGATAGAGTTCCTTTCCAGGAATAGTAAAGTTTAACAGGCAAATCAGAAAACTACAATGAAACAGATAATCCCAGAACTGTATCAAAAAATAGAAAATGAGTTAACCTGAATAGAAGAATGAAGAATTGAGACTTGAGAAAGCTTACAATGTGGTAAAGATCAAATATTTGATAAGCAGTATCCCACACAGATCCATTGTCTAGCAGAGCAGTCATGGGATCCACAGGCTAGACCTAACTAAATGCCTGAGTCCACCACAGAACAAGTCATCCCCTCCTTTCCAGGAAGCTACTTTTAGGTAAGAAATTACCAAGCAAGATTACTTAGCTATCTGATTTTCATTATTGTTTTTTGTGGGTTTTTTTGTTTCTTGTTTTCTTTTTCTTCCTTTTTTTAAGTGAAAGAAAGAACAATGTTGGGTGGCTAAGGGAAGTGGGAAGGATCTAGGAGGAGTTGAGGGAAGAGAAAAACATGATCAAAATACATTGTATGAAAAAAATTTCAAAAGGTTTTAAATTATGTGTATGTTTGTCTATTGCAGGTATGTGTACATGAATGCAGGAGCTCATAGAGCATAGAATAGGGCATCAGATTTCCCTGGAAATCTCCTCAGTTATGAGATTCCAACAAGGGTGCTAGGACTCAAACTGACTCTTGACTCCTCTTCTGCAGAGCAGTATGTGCTTTTAAAGGCTGGCTCATCTTTCCAGCACCTTGAAACAAGTATTCTAACCCTTGCAGTTAAAAAGAAAAAAGTCTGAGGCAAATATACAAAGAATCCAAAATATTTGATTGCAAGAAAACAACTCAATTAAAAATGGGGTAAAAATCTAAACAGAGTATTCTCAAAAGTAGAAACTCAAATGGCTGAGAAACATGTAAAGAAATGTTCAACATCCTTAGCCATCAGGAAAATGCAAATCAAAACGACTTGGAGAGTTCGTCTTACACCTGTCAGAATGGCTAAGAACAATAAAAGTGACAGCTCATGCTGGTAAGGAAACAGAGTAAGGGGAACACTCATCCACTGCTGGTGGGAGTGCAAACTTGTGGTCAGTGTAGTGGAAATCAGTGTGATAGCTCCTCAGGAAGATGAGCATCAATCCACCTGAAGATCCAACTATACCAGTCTTGCACATATACTCAAAAAGACGCTTCATCCTACCACAGAGACACTTGCTCAATTGTGTTGTTCATTGCTGCTCTATTCCTAACACCCAGAAATTGTAAACAACCTAGATGTTCCTCAACAGAAGAATGGGTACTGTGATGGTTTTTATATGCTTGGCACTATTAGAAAGTATAGCTCTGTTGAAATTGATGTGTCACTGTGGATGTGGGCTTAAGACCCTCATCCTAGCTGCCTAGTCTTCCACTAGCAGCCTTCAGATGAAGATGTAGAACTCTCAGCTATGCCTACACCTTGACCTGCCTAGATGCTGCCATGCTCCCACCTTGATGATGGACTGAACCTCTGAACCTGTAAGCCAGCTCCAATTAAATGTTATCCTTTATAAGACTTGCTTTGGTCATGGTGTCTGTTCACAGCAGTAAAACCCTAAGACAGATACAGAAAATGACAGATGATCCTCACAAAATGGAACATCACTCAGATGTTTAAGAAAATAAAATCATGATATTCTCAGGTAAACAGATGGAACAAGAAAACAAAAACCATCCAGAGTGTGGTAACCCAGACCCAGAAGGACAAATATAGCATGTATTCTCATATGTGTGTATATTAACTTGTAAGTAAATGATAACCAAACTACAATCCACAGAACCACAGAGATAGGTAGAGTGAGGGACTAGGAAGAACAGATACATCTCCTTAGGAAAGGGAAATGAAATAGTTATAGATGAATGGGGAGGGCTGGAACAGGAAGATCAAGTGGAAGGGGGAGAAAAAAGTGGGACAAGGGAGGGAATACAGAGAGACACCCTGAAATTAATGGCCATTTGAGGGATCGTATGGAAACTTGATACAGAAGCTTACCAAAATAAATACACACATAAAGGCAGACTAAATGAAATCATCAAACAATGGGGGAGACAGAGCCTCAACTGGCCATCTCTTGTCACTGATGAGTCTTCCAGGACTGGGATTGGGTTACATCTAATTGAGTTGTTGGTCAAAGGAGTCCCAAGGGAACAAGCCAGGCTGTTGCCCAGATTATAGGTTGCTTTCCACAACTGATGGCAAGGCTCCACTGTAGAAGACAACACCTATACAGCTCACTGAACATGGAGAAGTTGAGTTGGTGCCTACATAGAGCCTTCACTCCATATTCTAGGTCTTTGGTACCAGAAGGTAAAACACTACCAAAGGAGAAATGTGAACACCAAGTCAGTCACAAGACCTTTGCCATGTCCAATGGTGTCCTGCTCGTAAGATATGCTAGGGCAATAGTGACACAAAGCTTGTGGGAGTAACCAATCAGTATCTGATTTGACCAGACCCACTCTTATGAGATGGGACCCATAACCAACACTCCTCGTGTGGTCAAAAACCTGAGACTAGATAGGCATTCTGCTATACTCATAGATCAGGGCCTTGGTCAGCCACAATCAGAGAAGCTTCTTCCTGCAGCAGATGGGAACAAATACAGAGACTCATAACTAGACATTATGTAAAGTAAGACCTTGGAACACCCAGTTCTAATAGGGATGTCTCCAGGAAATCCGTCCCCTAAGAGCTCAGGGATCCCTGCAAAAGAGGCAGAAAAGCCAGAAGGGATGGAGGACACCTAGATAAAGCCCTCTAGATCAACATTATCAAAGCTCATACAAACTTGGATTGAGGCAGCACATACAGGGCCTAAACACAGGTCTGCACAATCTGGGACCCCAGAGCTGAAAGACTCACTCACCATCCCTAAGCCAGAAGCTATCTCCAATTGATAGCCACCTGCAAATGAAAATTTTGTTTCCAAGGGAGTCTCACCAAGGAAACTGCTCTTAAGGGTAGGCTGCATACCCAGCAGTAGACGGCCAATAGGAAACAAACTCAATATTATCTTTAAAGGTTCCCAGTCTCACAATGTTGAGACATGGATTTTTCTTTTCTAAAAAGAAAATTTTAATTTTATTTGTATCTCTTTCCTTTTTACCCCCCAAGTCATGTCCATACATACTATGCCTTCCAGTTTAGCATTTTATGGGATTCCTGAAAAATATGAAAACAAGTGGATGTGTTACTTGTGCCTTCTCTTGAACTCTTTACTCTGTTCTGCTCAATTCTGATGTGTTAGTTTTTGTTTTATCAAATATCATTATCCTTTAGAAGCCTGGTTGTTTTCTAATGAGTAAAAGGAGTAGACCAGATGAGATGGGAGATGGGGAGAAACTGAGAGTAACAAAGAAATCGTATTAGATTTTGTTTTTGTGACAGGGTTTCTCTGTGTAACAGCTTCTCATTTTTGTAGACCAGGCTGGTCTCAAAAACTCAAGGGATCTGACTGTCTCTGCCTCCCAAGTGCTGGAATTAAAGGTGTCTGTGGCCATGCCTACGAAGATTTTTTTTAGGTTTGAAAAAAATAAAAACGTGGATAGATGAGTGGAAGGCCTCCTAATAGAAGAGAAGGCTATGTTGACTGAATTATTATCAACCTTATCTAAGGATGCAGACCAATATTCTCATGTCTCGTTAAGTTAAAATACTCCTACCCCCAACCTCTTTAGGGGGTAGGAGTATTTTCTCCCTTTGGTTGGTCTGAATATGAGGAAAATGATTCAGATCTAAAATGGAAGCAGTACAGCCTACCACATTCTACAATAGCCGGTCTTGCTGACACACTTTACACACGTATACTGTACATATATGGCTTTATAGGCAAGCCTCTGGAAGTAGCATAGATCCTACTTATTACCATCCTGTCCTCTGAAATAAATACTTCTTAAGTGCTATACAATGTAATTCAAAACAAGTCTCCTACCACAACCACTACCTGCAGATTTTTTCTTTTTAAAAATTTATTTTTATGCATTTTGCCTGTATGTCTCTTTTAAAGTGCCAGGTTTCCTGGAACTGGAGTTAGTTTTGAGCTGCTATGTGGATGTCGGGAATTGAAATGGGGTCCTTAGGAAGAACATCTAGTGCTCGTAACAGCTGAGCCACCACCACTCAAGTCAATTTCTAAAACTGGAACTAGCATCCTTAAAACCTGACGACTCATCCAGAGACGTGAAGTGACTGTGAACTACGGACGGATGGGCAGGGTGCAGAATGTCTTACCCACAAGGCAGTCTTTGAGGAAGAGCTGCACAAACTATGACAACACTTGAAAGCAGGGATATGAAGGAATACTGGCATGGCCACATGATCTCAGTAGAAAAAGTAAAAAGGTCTGGAAGAATCTTAGCTCTTTTCACATGATCAAATACAATAAGACATAATACCAGGCACATTTCTCTCCATTTTTGTTTATGCTAACTTCAAATGTTACCTCATTTTGCTTCTTTTAATAATAAAAATGAGAAATGCTTTGTTTGCACTACTCTTGAGCTCAAATGCCTGGAGTCACCTGGTTATCTCCATACAATCAGATCTTTGGCAAATTCCTTTGATCCTTGGAGACTTATCTTTGCTGGCCATGAGGCCAAGTCAACAACTATCTCTTGATGAGCTCAGCCTTTTTATGATCTTATTCTCTCCACTCCCATAAAACAATCCTATTTAATAATTTCATATACCAATATATTATATAGTGGTTATGAAAAGGCCCAGAGACACAGCATAAGCTCTGTTCAGGGTCAAAACTCAATCAGTGACATAGAATATGATGGTATATGTCTGTATACCCAACACTCAAGAGGCAGAGGCACAAAGATCTCTAAGAGACTGAGGGAAACCTGGACTACTTAGTGAGACACAGCATCAAAAACAAAAGTTCAACCAGTTATTTATATTAAATACCACACAGCATTTAACTTAAATACTACAAAATAGGCCAGTAGGCTTACCCAATACCACAATAGTTATCAACAGGACTCATGAAAAATTAGCTCCCAGTGATCATCATGATGAATACCAATCAGAGTCCAGCTATTCTTTTGCCTACCTCAGAGGTGGTTGTTTCTTGGGACCCCTAGTCTATTCAATTCTACTGCAACTTTTTTTTTCAGTCCCTAAAACTACTCTTGAGTAATTTAATGGAACTAAGGGCTTTGCTGTTTATGACAAAAGATGAATATGTGGTGTCAAGACAGCCACTTGGCTGCTCAGTAGGGTCAGCGTGGTGTGCTTGATGCCCCCATGTAATGTTCTTGGAAGGAGGAAATGAACTTTCCAGACATCCAAGTGTCTTAGTTTGAAGGAAACTAGGCAGGGCACCTGAGTGAAGCAGGCTTGCATTTCCCACACATTTTACTACTTAGCAAATTGGTAGTAGTTGTGGTGGAGGGTAAGTTACCTGTTCCGAATTATTTGGATACACAAATACACAATCTAGATACACAATCTCAGTCAGTGGTAAAAGATGTCCTTCATACAATTAAAACCATAAAGCTAACTTAGAAAATAATTTGGCACGGCCCCCAATATTTGAATACAGGAACTGCTCAGCAAAGATTAGAGGAGGCATGGTCTTGCTACAGAAGGTGCATCACTGGGGTGGGCTTTGAGGTTTCAAGAGCCCACACCCTTCCCAGTTAGGGGTCATATTCTTTCTGCTACTGCTCAAGCACCATGCCAGTGTGCTGCCATGCTCTCTGCCACCAAGGTCAAGGACTCTAACTCTCTGAAACTGTTAGTCTTTTATAAGCAGACCTTGTCATAGTGTCTTAAAAAAATAAGGCAGCTGATATATGAATTCAAACCACTGATTTACTTTCCTCATTGTATGTTGGCTAACGTTATATTTGTATTTTATATTCCTATCAACTCTGCCAAACATCAAGGAAAGAAGCAGGAAATGTGCTGCACAGAAGATCATCAGGGAGTCGAGGTGGCCAACAGTCTGGACTGCAGGGATATGACTGCCATTTCAGCTCTGAGTTAACGACAGCAAGCCACTGAACCATGCCACTATCTAGCCACCTCTTCACCTGCTAATTTAACACCCTGACAAACACCGAATGGGAGCAATTCTTACCCAACAGAGCCCAGAAGTATTTAAACAATGAAATGAAGACAGTTATAAGGCACTTCATAAGCACATACTACCAAAATCAGGTCATGAAAGAATTTAAGTCACATACCTTAAAATACCCATTCAAAATATGAAATAAACAAACTTTACTATTTTAAGGATTCTTAACTTAAAATACAATTTCTCAGTTTATATGGAAACATTTTAATAATAGCGAAATTTGAAAATCAGTTAGTCATTAACAAAAACACATTGGCTAAAGACTTTATGATTTTTCCATACCACAACAAACACTTAGCAGTATACAGCTTTTAGTCTCTCTTTGATGCACTCTGATGCTGGTTATTATTCACTATACTATGACACAAATATTCTTTAGCAAACAATCTTATGCACTGAAGAGTACTTTCTCTCTTAACTTACCTGACTGAGGCATCCAATCAGAAAGGAAAGTGAACAAGTGTAATAATGTTTCTAAGCGAGTTCAGATGGTAACAAGAATTCAAACATTATTCTTTTTGTATGTTTAAATAAAACAAACTTTACATTTATTTGACCAGCAGAGAGAATCTCCTGGGCAAAATTTTATTAGCAAAAAACGGATGATACTGATAATAATAAAAAAAAAAAAAATGAAAGAAAAAGAGGAGAATGCATCTCAAACCAGAATACCATAACATGTTTTGTGGAAGCTGCATTTTATTTGAAAATCCACCCATTTGCTAACATACATTTTAATATTGTAAACAAAAATAGAATCTGCAGAGACAATGCAACAAGTCTGCTTAACTCATGTACAGAATTGCTTTCCTACAATGAACTGTCCTTCTTAAGGCCCCTCTCAACCCAAGCGGTAAGATGTATTTACAGAAAGCACCGGTCAACAGTGCAGTTTAATTCTTCATTAACTAAACTCTTGGCTAGACACTGACTTTAAAGATACTATCTCCCCTTATTTAAAAGGTACATGATCATAACATGGCACACGCCAAATAAAAAGTTCAAGGATTTCTGTCCCCCTCCCTTTCCCCATAACATCTCCTAAAGTTTTACTGAAAAGAAGGAAAGTCTTGAAGTGAAAGCAATTCCTCACATTCATTTGGAAAGGCCCTAATGTCAAATGGAAAATAATGACATGCCAAGCACAAAGCAGTAAAGATCCTTCCCAATGCACTAATGCTGAATTTTAAATGTAGTGCTTTTCCTAGTCAGTGAACTGTTCCCTTGCAAAATCCTAGGCACAGGATTGACTATAAGGATTAATGCATTTATAATGCGTCCCTACATCCCATAGAGACTGAGAATTCTTAAGAGATTCAGACCTATGGATTTGCCTTAAAGTATTTAGTGCTCTGTATGTCAGCTGAAAAGCATTCTGAATCAGATTCATTCTTGTGGATAAAAATCAAACATACTGTGAACATCCATACTCATTTTCTTAAGGAGGTCTGATATAATATTAATGTTATGTAAAATTGACAATCATAAATAAATACAAATACTTAAGGAATGTCTACTGCAAACTGAATATAATTTTTTTTTTTTTTAAAAAAAGAAAAGTTAACTTCAATTATAGTTTCTGTATTTGTGAGGAGTGGAGAAAAGAAAATAATGCATAATTTAAAATTATGATTTTGATCCCCCAATGAGTCCTACGGAATATGGTAAAGGACACAATTCTCTCCAGGCAGCTTTTCCAAACACAAACTCCACACTTTCCAAATATGGGCTTTTCTTGGTAGGTTACTGATTATGAGTATTAATAGGAGTTGAAAGAACTGAAGTGTTAGTCACCAAAAAGACAGATCTTAGTCTTAAATCATGGCAATTCTTGGCTTTATAAATGGTATTGACAACGCTCTCCTATAAGCTAGTCCCATCCTGCCGTGGGCCTTCATGGGTTACTGGAGCGCTCTAATGGAGGAAGAGTTTCAGAGACAGCAGTTTGGATTTTGCTGGAAGTAAGGAGTCGCCACCTGTGCACTTGTATTCTTGAAGTAATTCCATTCTCTTCCATCTAGTTACATAAACTGTATCTGGAAAAAGAAAGTCATAGTATAAATTAGTTAATTCACTGCATTATATGACACATTCTCACAGATAAAAACACTCTATGCCTTCACCATTCAACCAGCCTAGACATAACATGCTTATGACAGACCCTGATGGCAAAGAAAAAAAAGTATCACCAGCTTCCAAAGTGCGGATACTCAGTCAGTGCAGCATACTGTAAGCATTCTAATTATCTTCCTAGTTACGAAAAAGCAAGAAATAGTGAAGATGAGGGGAGAAGACCAATAAATTCTTTTTCTTTAACTTAAAAAGATTTACCCATAAGCACAAATGTCCTATGTAACTTATTTGGGAAAGTAAAATGTAAATTATTTCCAAAATACATAATTAGAGAATAAAGTAAAAAGTAACAATGCACTGATTCAACTCTTTGCTAATACAATAAAAAATCTGAGGTATTTATAAAGAAACTTTACAGTCAGGAGTCACTGTTCACTCAAAAAAAAAATGCCTCACTCATTTCTCTTCAACTGCCTAACCTGAAGCAGCTAAATCTGAGGTGGATGTACCTGCCAAATAAGAGTCAAACTGCCAAAGACCTAGATGGTAAAATGTACCCTGGGCCTGGGGCATCAAGAAGAACAAATTAAACTGTCTTCAGAAGATAAAAGTGGTGTGGATCATATCCTTGTAGTCAAAGGTTTAGGTATTCACTTGCCCTTAATTAAAAAAACAAGTTGAAGCTGGGAAGCAGAGGTAGGTGGATCTCTGTGAGTTTGAGGCTAGACTGATCTACAGAATGAGTTCTAGGACAGTACTACATATAGACCCTGTCTCCAAAAACAAAAAAAAAACCAAAAAAAAAAAAAAAAAACCAAAAAAAAAACCCCCAAACAAAACAACAACAAAAAACAAAACAAAAAACCCTAAAACAAAACCCAAACTGAGCCAAAGCAAAAAAAACAAACGCACGCACGCACGCACGCACGCGCGCGCACACACACACACACACACACACACACACAATTTTTAAGTTACTACCTTGAACAAAGGGAACACATAAAATTCAACTCTTTAAAGAAATTACGTAAATGAATTTTTATCATGAGCCACAGCTGTTATACTAAAACTAAAGCTATTCCTAACCAAGACGTTAGGGGCATTCTCTACAATTATTTTAACAATGACCAAACACCTTATTTTTAAGGGTGACATTTAACCACATTCCAGTGGCTGTGAGCAATGGATGCTTGTGTTAGGATAGTGCCTCGATCTCACTAATTTTAACCACGTTTAAGCTATGTTCCAAAGGTGGTTTCTTCTTTTGTCCTATCTTGAACTATTTTTATTCTCCATGTAAAGAACAGAAGAGGAGGAGGCAGTTGAGGTATAGAGGGAATGCAGACTCCTTTAAATAAACAAAGGAGAAGGGTGCATGTATTCAGTGTTGGCAATCTTTGCTTAAGTATCCACATCCCCATCTCCCCCACACGCAGCAATACCTAAGTGACTTATAAGAAGTCCTCCAGAGAGAGCTCTGCAAAGGGGTCCTTTCCTGCAGCTCTGTGAGGACTGTGCCTTGAGGGGCTGGATGCTGCCGACAGCTGGGGGAAAGAAGACAGAGACAGGGAAGAAAAAGATCTCAGAATGACAGAACATGAGAGCAGAAAGTGTAATGAAGGAAGAGGTGTTTTGTCACCTTTAGTAAATATAAAGGTAGCCTTTGTAGAAAATGGGATTAAAAAAAAAAATGCTACTGCATGTCAAGTTAAAAGATATCCAATGGCATGGTTTTCCAGAAAACAAATGCATGCCTCTGAAACATGAAATGAGAAGTCTTTTATTCATAAAAGCTGATATAAACTGACCTAAGTCAAGACTTTGAGCATCAGGGAAGAGAAGGGGCATACAGGAGAAAAGATGCATAATTGTGTGGTTTGGAAAAAAAAAAAATAGTGAAGCTGGTTTCCTGTTTCCAGACATCTGTCCACAGTTGTGCAAACTGATTTCCGTTCAGATCCCATATCCAAATACAATATCCCTTCCTGCCTTCTTCCCACTGGGCACAAAGTTCTGCCCTCATGTCTCTACCCTGAAGCAGAGGTACACTTGATGGGAACTAAACAGAGAAATCTCTGAATAAGGGAAACAGGCAAGGTCTCTGTTTTTTTCCATTCTGAATACATTCGATTTTCAGAATTTGCCCCTTCTTTTAATTTGAAGATGAAGTTGACCACTACACCAAGCAAAATTATCTTTACTACCAAAGACAAGACAGTTTTTCTGAACAATTACTACAATGTTACTCGTGAACACATCCAAGTGTTTCACCGAGCTGATCTATGAGTATTTTAAACCCAACATAAGTAACTTTTAGTTTGAAAAAACTTTTATTTTTTTTTTCCCTCAATATAGGATTGTAGAGTTTGCAATCACAGGGTCATTATGAAAAGAACTGTATTTAGGGATATTCAGTTAAATATTAAATTAAAATCGATTAAGCAAAACAACTTCAATTCATATTCCTGACCCTTAAATTAAATAAATAATTTGAAGTCACAAAGTGAAAATCTCTTTGCTGGTTTAAAAATTACATACCCCCCCCCACCCTGATTTTTTCCAAATAAGAGTTTCTCTGTGTTGCCTTGCATGTCCTGGAACTCACTCTGTAGACCAGGTTGACCTCAAACTCAAGAGATTTATTTGCTTGCCTCTGCCTCCCAAGTTCTGGGATTAAAGGCGTGTGTTACCACAGCCTGACTATTTCATCTCTTTTTTAAGTTTTGCTTTTATGTGTGCTTCTTTGCTTCTGTTTTGTTTTCTCTTGTTTTGTTTTAAAGAAAAGCACCATAAAGAACGATTAGGCAATGAGTGTCAAAAACTATTGTCTCACCAGTTTAAGCAATTTGCCATTCAGGGCATTATAACCAACTTACAAATTTGAAAATCATCTTTGTTATTCTGGTCATCAAGATTTTCTCAATCTATGTACTGTTTTAGAAATACATGTTCAAAGACAATAAGAAGAGATGGCAGAAGGATACTGGACTTACATATCCGCTACAGACAGGAGGACTGGGCAACATGTCTGTCCTGGCTAGGGGTTGCAATACCTGCCACTCCAAGGGCAGAGTAAAGCAAAACTTAACTGGAAGGATGCCCCAACCTTCTTCCTGAGGCCCTGAACAGATGACTATTCAGAAGGAAAGGATTTCAAATACTCATTAATCACTGAGATGTAAGCACAAACCTTTGTATTTCCTTCCACTCTTCACTTACAAACAAACCTGTTCATTGTATACTGTATCTAAATGACCCTTTCTTATGAGGGCCCCATGTCTCCTTAAATCATGTTTTCATGTAGGTAGCAGTTTGACGACCTGATAGCATCAGAAGAAAATGTCCCCAAAGAACACAAAAGAGAGACTATCATTCTCATAACATGCTGCCAGGAGTTCTAAGTTTTACACACCACCTTGAAAGGGGTCAATCTACCTTGGGAAAAAAGTACTCTTATATGAAACTCCTTCTAGTTTTTTAAAGTGGTAAAAAAAACACACTGCTGTCTTATATGTGTACTCGGTAAAAGTAAATGTTGGAGGACACCTGTCAAAAAGCAAAACTATGTACCAGTATCTATCCCTATACTATGTTTCTTAGCATTATCCTGAAACAGGCAGAAACATGTCCCAGAGTGGTCTGGTTGCTGTACTACTCTGGGGCCCGGGATGCCCAGTGGCCATAGCACCTACTCCCATCCTCTCCCATCACCAACAAAAAGCATAAACAAAGCCTGCACTGGGGGAGGTAATCCAGATGGAGGGGGAATAAGGAAGGACAAGAACAGGACATGCTGCCCACATTACTGCTCAAAGAAAGCAGGAAGAAAAGGAATGGAGGATCAAGGACTCACAAGGGGGTTAAGATGCAGCATGATTTCAAGTCTGAAGAAGTCAACTGAGATAAAGTGCTGACCCTCTTTTATTTATCCTTTTTTTTTTTTTTAAATAAATTAAAGAACCTAGCTTAAAATTTCCCAGGAACACCAAAACCGCAAAGTTAATATATTGGAAGAAAGGAATTTTTTTAAAAAACTCAACCTGCCAGATTCATCATAAAGTCAAATTTGTAAACTGGTATAAAATAATTACAACTATCACATATATGTCATTACAGAAATGTGTAACAAATAAAATCACAACAGAAAATTCCTTAACCCACATTTCCAATAACATCTTGAGGTTCCAGTAATAAAAGAGTTAATACAGTCATGAGTCAGTTCAAATCAAAGTGATTTATTTCATAATTAAAGATACCTTCTTACTGCTCCAACACAGACATACTTTAAAAGAAAAGGAAAATGGAATACTGCAAAGAACACCATGTGTACAAGACCACTAAGATTCACAAGTGATTGACGATGAGATAACTCTTAACTGAAAGTCTTCCACCATGCTGATAAATCTGGAGAAACAAAGACGCGGTGAGATGGCCTGCAGTAGAAAGCCTGCTGCAAGCCTGGAAAGCTGTTGACCCCAGAATGCATGCGGAGGTGGGGAAAAGCAATGTCACAAGGCTGTCCACCAGTTATCCTCTGACTTCCATACATCTGCCCCAGCACATACCCCTGTCTCCGTGCACACAGACATACAATACATTTTAGTAAAAATACAAGCTAAAATGAGAAAACAATCAAAATTTCCAGAAAGCTCTTTGCTTTAGAGCAGAGTTGTCTGGTCTATTTTTTCCTGTTTTGGTTATAGAATGTTCAGTAGAGACGAGTAGTGAAATCACAAATCAACAAAAGACAAATATTTTAAAATGCACTTTATAATATACTTCAAAAAGTTGACAAATTAAAACTTCACAAAATAAAAATTATTCTTGTTATTCCCTATTCTTGTTTACTACCAAAGAAAAAACTTCAGGTTAGAACAAGAGAATAAGAGTAAGCTCAGAGAGGAAGGCTCCAACCATCTTATGAGAAGCTGAGGGGCTAGCTTGTAAGCGAGAGTCTCGTAAGAATCCTAACTTCCAGGTCAGATGGAGACCCTCAGTGGAACTCTGTCTCAGAATCTACAAATAACTGTAAGAGGGTTGAAGAGTCTATATAGCTCAGAAACAGAAAACATATTAGCCTGAAGGAGACTCTAGGTTCAATCCCCAGGACTACAAAAGAGTTTATGAGAATAAAATTTCTAAAACATTAGAAATTAGTAATAGCTTTGTACCTAAAGTTCTTAGGGAAAATTTGGGCTCAGTATTACTGGCCTGTAATCAAGGGTAGAGGCAAGAAGATCAGAAGTTTATAGTCAAACATGGGTACAAAATAAACTCTAAGCCAGAGTAGGCTATTGTGAGATGCCTTCTCAAAAATAAAACCAAAATAACAATAACAAAAACAAAGATATAGGTACATATAACCAAGGAAACACTTTCTTATATACTTACATTTACATTCTCCAGTAACTCAGAAGACTGGATAGTAAGCATCAATTCTATAGACCCTTTGACTTTTCTATAAAAACAAAGATAGGAACTCAAGAGAAAACTGGGCCTTGCTTCTTGGCCTGGAATGACTCACCAGGGATTTATAGAAAGACAAACTGAATTGAATTCAGGCTCATTTATGAAGTGGGGTTTGGAATACTTAAGTCCTTAATACCTGTAACTCATGTTTATGGTAGTCGTAAAGGTTGAGTGGTTGTAAACACTCTGCAAACTGCCTGGTATAAGTCAGTAATCCAAATAAGTTCATTCACTACTAGCACCGACCATCAAACATGTACCTATGCATATGAAGGCTCTCATCAGAAGTCCCTTCATCCGTGTAGCTCTTGGTTGTCTATCTGTACCATGATCTCTCTTAGAGAAGCTCACTCTACCACTCATTAGTCACTTGTGCTTCCAAATGGCACTCACCTTAAGATTCCTCAGGTGAAGGCAACATTATTTTACCTCTCTTATTCAGTTATCACCAAGGACTTACATATTATGATCGTTCTAAAATGCATTAAAATGTTTTTTGTTGATAAAACCCTTTGAAGGAATGACCTCCAAATTCAAGTAAGAGAAAATCAGAACTTCTCTAATTTTAAAATTTAACAGTTTAAATTTATTTTTACACCTAATGATTATTAATGTGAAATATATTAAATCAATCTATAGAAACATGAAAGGTATGTGCTTTGCCTGCCTGCCTGCCTGCCTGCCTGCCTGCCTTGTCTCTGTCTCTCTCACACACACCCCCTCTAACCTGCCTTGGAACAGAAAGTAATTAACTGTTGCTCTGTGTGTGTGTGTGTGTGTGTGTGTGTGTGTGTGTGTGTATGTGTGTGTGTGGGGGGGGGCAGAGACCGTGAACACACAGCATAAGGTAAATCCAATTCTGTAATAATGAGCCCATTGCCCTAGAACATCATTTGTCTAACATCATTTGTCTAGTTCATGTAGTTGGAGTTTAAGAGTTCTATATTCTGATACTAATAGTTAGATCCATTCTCTCTGTCTCACCCCTCACCCTCCCTTTCACAATGAGAGTGCTAAGTGATGTACCACCAGACTGTATTCTCAGCCCCTAAATCAATCAATCAATCAATCAATCAATCAATCAATCAACCAACCAACCAACCAACCAAACAACCAACCCACCCACCCATCCAATCAATCTCTATGTACATACATGTACTCACACACACACACACACCAGTGTGTTCATTCATTACTATAGGAACGAGTGTTCTGTGTTCATGGTCTTTGCCCTTCCACTATATTATGAAGCACCAAGAAAGCTTTAGCTACATGCTGGCAGCTTGGCATTGGATTTCACACTGAAAAACATTTCAATTCACGGTACATTACTCAACCTGTGTGTTTTATATGTTAACACTAATAAAACACATTCTCTTAAAGCTGATATTATCAAAAATATTTATAGAGATAACAGACAGTACTATTTCAGGGTCCCAGCCTCAAAGTTCAGTCTCAGAAACAGAAAGTTGTTTCAGGGTGTTTAGAGCACAGCCAGATCACTAGTGGCACACCCAAATCTATTTAATAGCATTGGAATACATATATACTGTGTTGTATACCATTAGTTATCTATTAAAGATAGTCCCATTCTTTGGCTGCCTCTATGAGAAGCATGTGGCAAGGACAGATCCAGAATCCCAACTCTGGATCAGAAAGTAAATAATCTGTTGCTGTATTAATCAGCAAAGCTTGCCGTATTTTGTTACTGCTGCCTTTGGAAACTAACAGACTCTAATGCACATATTGAGGGATACTTTTTTAGTTCTTAAAATTAAATTTAAATTCCTGTTTATTTCAACTCAATTCTATCATGATATTTAACTTATAGAAAGACATCAGAGCTGAAGTGATTGCTCAATCATTAAGAGCACTTGCTGTTCTTTCTGACCTAGATTCTTAGCATCTACACAGTGACTCACACCTGTGTGTAACTAGTTCCAGGGGGCTCTGATTCCCTCTTTGAGCCTTTGTAAGCATCAGGCAGGAATATGATGCATAGACATGCAGGCAAAATACCCATAAACATAATACAATACATTTTAAATGAGATTATGGAACTTTTGAAGTGGAAACTTAAGGGTTCCTTGGAAAATCAATTGGATGGTGTTTTGCTGGGACAAACATGTGAAAGAATGTTTTGTTAAAGTGGATACAGGTGAAAGATTAAGGCAGACTCCTGAAGGAACATTTCACTGAAGCAAACACAGGAGAGAGGATGTTCTGCTAAAGCAAGCATGTGAAAGGACATGTGATGTAGGGATTGTCTGCTAACAACAAACATGTATTGATTCACCTTACACTGCATAATGTTAAGCTTCATTTATTGGGATTCAAGGATTCAGCTGATTGATTGGATGTGCTGAAGCAAAACCTGTGCCGATGCAAGACCCATGCTGAAGCAAGGCACATACATAGAGGACACACGATGTTTAGAGGGTATACAGAATGACAGAGACAGAGCTTGGCTTGCTGGTACAGCTAGCTGTGCAATGCTTGTGGGTCTTGAGTCTTCCCTGATCTTCACTTCCCTGAGAGAGGCACAGCACAGAACTTCTCCTGCTGGGCCCTCCTGCTGACTCAAGCCTAGGCTGAGCCCTGGCTGTGTCTGATAAGTCGTGTCACTGCTGTTGCTAACCTGAATCTACCAAATTGGACTCCTGATATATCTATGAAATGTTTGTGAATGGATCAAGCTGCTGCTGCTAACTCATGAACTAAACTGCCAATTTCCAAACAACACATACAGGAGTTGTTCCAAAGAACCTTTCCAAGTCCACTTCCCCTATATCCTTTCTTTCCCACTACCTTTGGTGGGTGGTGGACTAGTGTTTAAGAACCATCATTAAAAATAGGTTTGAAAAAATTAAAATTACAAACTTTTCTAGCATACACTATAAAACAAATGTAGACTCACACTTTCTATACACTCAGAGCCACTGAAGTTCACTATGATGACGTTGTAAAACTTTGGCCACCCAAGGCTTTATTAACGCTTTCTGGCTATAAGACAAGAAATTAGGATTTAAAAAAAAAAACAACAACAACAAAAAAAAAAACAAAAAACAAAAAAAAAACACCTAGGAAGTAAGGCCTTTCACAGCACTTGTTATTAGCCACAGAGGTCAGAGATGAGACTCTGAATATTTTTTATATGACTAACTGGTATATAATGAGGGCAGAATCAATTTTTCATTTATGGTACTAACTCTGATTCCCAAAGTAAATTTTTTCATAATATTGTATAATAATAAGTAGGAAAAGATAAATGAGCATGATCATAAAGTACTGCTGGAAATCCAAACTGCTTTCTTCATAAAGATTCTGCTAGAATCAGCAGAGGACTATCACTATCAACACCCAGGACTGGTAGGAAACCAAGACACAAGTAAACAAACACATGAAGCCTAAAAGCAGAGTGTCAGTAGTTCCTACAAGAAAGCCATTAAACCCCACACACTTTCAAGACTTGAATAAACCCAGTATCTAAGATAGCAGTGCTCTGATTTATTGTAGTAAATGTACTTATAAGTCAATTTTCTTTCAGACACTTAAGTGATGTCAGACTTGCTTTAAAACTATCCACTGCAAACATAATAAAAATACATATCCTCCTTAAACAAAACTACCAGTACTCCACTAAAAAAAAAAAAGCCTAGTTAATGAACTAACAAAGCTCTTAAAGTATTCATATTTTTTAAAGGAAACACCCATTTAATTTTGTGCTTCAACACAAAGAATTGGAAAATATGGCAAACATAACAACCTTTGCCACCATTAAAAAGTTTCAACAACCTCTAAAACTATCATCATGTAAATACTCACTAAGAGAATTATTTCCGATCACAGCATCTTTGAAAAGAAAACTAACACTAGGGTAACTGTCTTTCTCCTTAAGTGATACAGTACTTATACACAGCAAACAACAAGTTTACAAACTAGTGTTTATCAATGAACACTCTATAAAAAAATCAGAAAAGTGTATTTAAACTACAAATTAAAACAGGAAATAAAACCACATTCTCAACAACAACAAAAAAACCCTAACTCATGAACAAGCACAGAAAGAAAGAAAATCAAAAACAAGCAAACAAACAAACAAACAAACCAAACCTATAAGGACGCAGCATTTTCTACATAAATAAACATCTGGGAAAACGTAAATGTCTAGATACAAAACAAAGACCTTAATACTCCCCTTTACGTGTGACAGACAAGTGAAAACTCTCTAAAAGGAACTGAATGATGAACATGTACCAAAACAAAGGCAGGAAGTGGGACTTGGCTGGGATGTAGCTCGGTAGCAAAGCTTATGTTCAGCATATGTAAGAACATGGATCAATGATTTTAATACCCAAAAAAGATCAAATATGAAATGGTCTCCCATTCATTGCTATCAATCAAATAGAGACTAGATTCAAACTGAATATACACTATCTTTATAACACCATATATTCTAGTAAGCCTACTAAGTATGGAAATGAGAAAGGAATACAAGTTAAAAGCTGACTATTCTGTTTTCAAATAAGCTTCATTAGCTTATAAAATTTATAGTCTACTAACCTTTTGACATTGAAAACCATCTAGGAAACCAAGGTGTAAGTTAACAATCATATGTAACGAGCAGAGTCATATAGAGGGATAAGCTACTCTGCACTTCATAAGGGCCCACTCAAATAGCATACAATACACAAAATCCAGACTACTGTAATGTGCCCTCCCCAGATCCCAAAAGAATAAAATTAAAAAGAACACTGAGCATAACTATCAGGACCAGGGAGAGCATGAGCATTTATAAAAGAACCTAAATCAGCATGGTCTCTCTAATGGTTCTTCCCAATTTTTTGTTTGCTTTTACCATAATTTTTAGTGACAAAAACTTACCTAATGAAAAAATAACAATCAAACTTTCTGTAGGCTTTCTAAGAGTCTGTAAACATCCTTTGAGCAACACTCAAAGGTATTTAAAGCAAATACGAAGCCGTTAGATATGATCTGATGCTCTGAGGCAGAGGGTTTGAGGATCTAAACACAAGAATCACAAAGAAACTAGGTTCTTCAGTCATAAGCATGAAGTTATAAGAAGGTCCCAACTATAAAATCTATAATCTACTTATCACTTCTCTGGAACTAATCAATATTCTTAAAAAATACTTTCATCAGGAAGATAAAAATCAAGTAATACCCATGACAAAAAGGAAAGTTTAACATGTTTCTTGAATGAGAGAAATTGATAGTGTTACGGAGCCCTTTTAAATCAGCGAATTGCAACAGTTATGCACATCATTAATACCTGTGCTCCTGATACAGGACCAAAGGGGTTTGGTGGTCTCATGACAGGCTGGCTGTATATTAAGGTTGGTTGTGTCATTACAGGCACACTTCCCATCTGAGGAGGCTAAAAAAAAAAGAATAATATTAAGAAATGCTAGCTTTATGGCTTCTTCCTTCATTACTCTGGAGGAAGTAAACAAGAAGGCTAACAGCATTGAAAAATTAACAGCACCTTTGCTCTGACTATAAGGACAAATTATTCTGCGTGCAAGTAAAAGAGAGTATCTGTCTACTTTTTAACTAAGTACTACTTTCAATAGAGTTCACTCTTAAAAAGTAGAAAATAGACAGGTGGTGGTGGCTCATGCCTTCAATCCCAGCCCTCGGGAGGCAGGTGGATCTCTAGAGCTCGAGGCTAGCATGGTCTACAGAGCAAATTCAAGGGCAGCTAATAAAGCTACACAGAGAAATCCTGTCTCAAAAACAAAACAAAAAAGTAGCAAATTGTCAGGAGCCATAATGGGACAAGCTAATAATGAGCAGATGATCATCCTGAAATGCTTGCCTCGATTATATAATCTTCGATGAGTGTGCCCCATTAGCAAGGCTGTGGTAGATGTGATTTTAGGAAAGATTCCTGCTATTAATATGCTTCTCCTATTATTATTATTAGACATATGCAACTATCACTAAGCAATAGCACACCCCTTTGTAGCAGATCTCTGCAGATCCACGAAGATGTACTGTCTTGTAGTGATACTATATAGACAAATAGATGCCTTCTTAAGTCTTAATGATGATCCTATAAGAATTCCTAAAATTATATCAATGATTATTAAGTTCTTTTATATCGGGACTGCTATTAAGTCCCTCAGGCATAGTCGAAACTGCAATGAGAACTCTGCCAGTCTCCTGAGTGTTATCAGTTAATTGCCCCTAGACCTTCTCCTGCTTAGAGCATATTCCAAGAGGTCATAAACAATTAACCTAGGTCACTAGAGGTTATCCACGATTTATTATAGGTACCAGGACAGAAGAGAAAATACTGCCTGGGTTTGTCTATACAAAACTTCACTAATTTCTTAAGTTATAGTTTCAAACTTTCTGCGAACCTGTGGAGTTAGACAGGTATGAATGTCTGTCTAGTTAGATAATTACTCCTAATGGATATTCATGTAAACATTCTGTGTTGTAAACTTCTATTTCAATTTATGATTTGAATTTTGGTGTGAACTTGTGATGAACTTTGCAACATGTGATCATGTACTCTGAATGGTGTATAAATACTGAAGAAATACTGAAGACAAAGACAAAGAGTTACAATAGTGAGTTAGTTAGAGTGAGTATGTGAGTCTGTTGTTAGTTAGGAGCCCTTTGTCTTTTCCTTTTCTTTTCCCCCTGCCTAGAACTTTTCTCCCTTAGAATTTTTACTTTGTTAGAATCTTTTCTCCTTCTCCACTCAGGGTTTTTCCATCCAGATAGCTGCATAGGATACCTTTTACACTTAAATAAATCTATAGCAACTTTTTAAAGTGTCTTTTCTTCTTGCAATTTCAGATTAGCAGATGTAAATTAGAGCCCAGCAGTTTCTGCTGAGATAGAACAAAGGCCACATTGCCTAATCCTCTGCCATTAGGCTGCAAGTGTTAACCACCCTAGCCTGCAGTCTCTTACCCTCAGAAGTTTTTAGGATGGCACAAGGCTATTTACTTAACCCCTTGCTGGTCTTAGGGCTGGGATGCAAGTGGCTGCAGGTCAGCTACAGTAGGTAGCATAAGGGCTGCCTCGAGAAGAAGAAAGAAGAAGCAGTTGCATCTCTCCCCCGTCTCACTCCAAGGCGGGAGGGAGGGGGGGAGATGGGGATAGGGGGTGGCCCCCAGCAGCAAATAAAGCCTAACTTTTCCTATCCAACTGATTTGCCAAACTTAAATTTATTATAGTAAAACAAAAAATATTCTTGACCAAAAAAGAAAAAAAGAGAGAGAAAGAAGAAGGGGAGGAGATGATGGCAGAAGAAGGTTTCCCAAGTATCCAAATCCTCAGGGTCTATGTACAGAGAAAACTGTAGGCTCTACTTCTAAATAGTAACATATTTCAAAGCAATCTAAGTGATCATAAATGATGACTGATTTTATGTGTGTGTATATATGTATAGGTGTTACATACATGTTCGTGTATGTATAGGTGTAAATAAACACATGGAAGCCAGAGGTCAACCTTTTTGTCACTTATGGTAACAGAATATAGATTGTGGGAATGGTGAGTGGTTCAAAGACTGGTTTTTGTACTCCAAAAATCACTGTCAGAGGAAAATTGTTCTGGCCTGCACCACATTAAATTTACCCCTAAATAACTCAATTATACAATTCTACAGTATTAAGATGGTATCACCTCACTACTTCTAACAAAATATCTTGAAGCTAACTAATATTTAAGTCATTTAGTAATGAAAAACAATATATACAGCAAAGTTATGAGTTGAAAAATTAACTATTAACACTGAGCACACCAATCAATAATACATATTTTACAACAAATATTCTAAAAGATACTTATGGAAGCAATGGTTAGGTTCTTGGGCTAGTAGTATCTATAGAGCACTACTTTTTTTTGTTAATCTAAGGTTGTAATAAAGCATGTTAAGAATAAATTACTCTACTTTCCAAAAATTATATTTAGAAAATATACTTACAATTCCATATCCTATCATGCCCGTTGGTGTAGTAGCAGGATAGGCCATTACAGGGGGTGCCTGATATGGCAAAAGAAAAAGTAAAATAGGAAATGTTAATTCCTGTATATCATGAATTTAAAGGATTGTCAGATTTCTATTTAAAACAAATTGCTAAGACAGCTATGATTAAATGACATTTATGATTACTGGTAACTGTGAATTAATACTCAGTGAGAAAAATCTCAAAATTAGCAGAAAAGCAAAACTGTTAAAATAAAAAAAAAAATCACTTAAGCTTAGACTTGACCATAGTCTAAGAACACAACAACCTTTATAGCTTTCAAAGATTCTGACCGAGTACTTGTCCTATCTACAACTCTGTCAAAGTAAGGAAACAAATGAAAAAGTCTTCAGGTTCCAAACTTTAAAGTCCATCATTTTCATTAAAAAATGTTTATCAAAAAGAACATAATATAGATTGTTTCTTAATGCGTTTCTTTAGTACTAGAAGGAAAAACAAAACAAATGATCCCACATCAGTTAGGAACCTGATGTTCAAAAGACCACAGGAAGACCTGGAGTGACTATTCCTATGATCACAGCTTTCACATAAGTAGCTGTATGTTAGCTTTCTAATTTGTTCCAAAACTATCAATTAATTAAGAGGAACAATCACGTTCTAAGTTGAAATTTTAGTGAGGATCCCTTGTCTCACCTCCTTTACTGATGACTTGTAAACATACTAGAAACTTAATTGTTTTTAGATATGGCTGCTGTCTTAACAATATTCCCTACATATCTCTCTCATAAAAAGCTAAAACAATACAGGTGAAAGACCAATAACACAGCTAAAATATGTTTGAAAATATGAAATTATACAGCAGTTTGAAGATATGCATGAAGTTAAATAAAGCATAACTTTAAAAATAACACTAAGGAGTGAAGTTTAGTATTTAGGTGAGCATGTAGGGCGTATTGGTCTCTCCCTACTTCAAAACCAAGATCTCTAAGAGCAGTAAGACAAACTGTCAAGTACAGCAGAAGCCTGGAAGATTACATGCAATTGTTATTTTTAAACATTACCACAATCAACATTTCCCTTCATTCAAAAGTCATCAAGTGCACGGTGGCAGCACAGATACACACACAGACACCCAGCCATCTGGCAGCAAATGGCGGAATATTAAGCGAGAAAGAAAAATTGGTATTTCCCATGCCACCATCAGAATCAATTCTGCAACACACCCATGAAAATCAGTAGATGCTAGGAATAATTTCTGGCACACTGAAAATCTGATGTGAAAACAAGGAATAGCCGGAAGGTTATGAGATTCTGCTGCAGCGGTGGTTAATAGCATGCCAATTTATTGCAAAAAAAAAAAAAAAAAAAAAAAAAAAAAAAAAAGAGGCTAGTTTTTGGTCACTTACGTATTGTGGAAAATGCATGCCATTCTGTTTTTCCCAGGGAGAACAATTACATAATGCAATAACACTGGATTAGAGCAAGTACTTACACAACAAAATACACAGAGAGCATTTTAGTTTACATGTACATTCAACAACCTAAAATTTTGGGTATTTTTATATCTAATAAAAGAACATCTATTACCAAAACACTATCAAGGTTGATAAGGAAAATGAACTTTTAGCTACCTCCCTTTATATACACAATGCTTAACTATTTACAAATGTATTTAAAACAAAATACATAGTGACATCAGTATGGAAAATTCAAGGGCATCCTCAAAATAACGTGACACCACATGTCTACCACTAGGGCAGGACCATCAACAAAAAGAGTTTGTGATGTAACAAATATTTTAATAAAATAAATATATTTATGAACAATTTTAAAAATTAAAAACCTTGACAGTGTTTAAGAATTAATCAAAAGGTTAGAAATGTAAACAAACACCATAAGCAGCAGTTTACTCTTAGTGAGTCACATCACAGGCCCCACACGTTAGCCATCAAAAAATAAATTATCAAATATACACAAATATCTTAAGCAAGAAATCTTAAGAGATGACCCACACTAACATATATAATATGCTGTTATTTTGACAACTTACATAAAGTGCTAGATGGTTAGGTGCTTATTACATTCTAGTAGTCAATCGTAAGGTAAATACTATCGAAAGCTTTTGGATGAATACTGACTTAACACCAAATAAGCAAAGACTCACTGTGACTTCATATTAGTTGTAGTACTTATAGCATCACACAAACATTATTATTATTATTAATTAATGAATAATCCTATCTGCAGCCAGAAAGCCCACTAAGCTAACTGCTGCTAGCAGTTTTAGTCACTGAGGCATGTTATAATGGAAAAACACTACATTCACAATCGGGTTTCAACTTAAATCAGCTTTTCAACTGCTTTTCATATGGGGATTTAAAAAAGCAGCACAGATAACATTGTACTTCGAAATGATATATGCACTTCAACTCTTCTGAGAGAACACACTATATTATTACACTTGCTGTAAATCATGTACATATGCTGTGTTTGTATGTAAAAACCTAAACTATGTAGCCAAATATGTTAGAAACCTGTAATTCCAGCACTTGGGAGGCCAAAAGAGGATGGTACATTTGAAGCTGATCTGGACCACTTAGTAAATTCAGAGTTAGTTTGGGCTATACAACAAAACTTTTGCACAGGCTCACACCTGCCTCCTCAAAACAAAACATGAGTCTTATTTTATAAAGTCTAAAGCTATTAACTCTTTAAAAAGTAGAGAGATGGCTCAGCAATTAAAAGCACTGACTACTCTTCTACATATCCCAAGTTCAATTCCCAGCAACCACATGGTGGCTTACACCCATCTGTAATGGGATTTGATGCCCTCTTCTGGTGTGTCTGAAGACAGCTGCAGTGTACTCACCTACCTTAAACAAGTAAATCTCAAAAAAAAAAGAGTCAAAAATTTTATGAGTATACAGATTCAGATTTAGCCTCAGCACACAATTTTAGTATATAAGCAACCCAAAGTAAACAGAGTAACGTTCTATAAGGGACTTTATTAAGAATAATGGAGCTTTCTAACAACAGCTAGGGAAACTATACTATATAGTATCTAAATGATCAAAACCCTGCTATCATCCTACTGAAAGAAAGGAGTATGTATTTCCCTGACTGAGGAAGAAGAAACTTGGTATATTAAGATAAAGCAAGCCAAAGATGGGAAAGTAGCCATGAACTATTCTGGGCCCACACTGCCTTACAGTAATTAAAAACATCAATAGGACCTCTTTAGTTCTAGCTGCTACTTAACTAACAAACATCATTAATCAATTATCTGCTTGTTGTTAGTGAATTTTATAATCTCCAAATTCAACATTCATAGTACTTTCATGCACATGTACAAAGGTTTTGCCTCCAAGTTTTGGAACTATCTAAACCAGTATGTCTGGCTTATAATGAGGCTTTTCAGAATGTGAAATTACAATGTAAAATATATGAATGAATGTTTTCCCTAGCAATGGCTCACTAATTCGATTATCAAGGGGAAATCAATCAAATATTGAATGGCCAAAAATAATGAGAATCAACTCCATAAACTATATAATACTAGGAAAACCTAAGAAAATAACCTTTTTACCCATCATCAGGTCTAAAGGACATAAGAACTTTAGGTTACAGAAAATAAATAATAAATTTGAGAGCAATAATACACTGTGATTAAGAGCTTTCTATCTGTTGCTTCTAGGTGACATACTAAGAATATATCCCATTACTCAAGAACTCTGCCACGCTGCTGTACTTAGTAACTGTGCACGTAAGTGGGAAAAAAAATAATAGCTCCTACCACAACCACACATTATTCATTAGAATAATGTCTAGCATGGAATCATTTTAAATACATGTTAAGGGTTAAAATGTACCTGACAGTCAATCAACTCTAAGCAAACAATGAAGTACTTAATAAAACTTAGTAACAATGTTTCCACTTATGTCTATTATGTTCTATTCTGTTATACACTTAGTTAAGGCATTCAGGTATTCATATATAAGCTTTCCCAACTCACCATTGTCGCAGCACTCCAGGCAGTTGTTGGTGCAACCTTTGGTTGCCAGTTAGATCCTCCAGTTAACTTCTTTTCACCTGGCTGACTCCAACTTACATCACTTTAAATAAACATAAACATACAATGTTTCTGTACTATATGAACATATGGAACATTTACAGTATCAAGTTGGCATCTCTAAATGTTCTTCTGAAGTGAAAAATCACATCAGGTTCTATACAATATTTAAATAATAAAAATAAGACACGTACTTCTTAGTGGTTCCATTTCCAATGCCAAGATCTAGGAAAAAAGAAAGTATTTAAACACTAGAATCATTTAAATAAACAACTTAAGCTTAAGAAAGACCGAAGAATCAAAGGACGACTTACTGCCCACAAGGTTGGCTAAAGACGAATCCAAGTCATCAGACACTAACTTGTTAGGCGGAAGCTTGGCAATAGGAAGACTCTGGTTCTGAGAGGCCACTGTTGGTTTGAGAAGTCCACCTAGTTCATCAAAGCCTTAAAGTTACAAACAGATGAAATGGGATGCGTAAGGAACTTCATGAGCTACAGCTTTCTAAAGGAGTTCTCTCCCTTTTCTCCTTGTTTACTCACTGGAAGTTTTCCCACAACACGGGAAATGCCCTCACGTGGAAAGAAGAAAAATCTGCCATCTTCAAGTGAACTTAACAGAAATAATGTGTCTAAAATCTAATGAGAAAATTATATCCAGGTTAAAGGGGGTGATAATAAAACATTATAAAAGGGGAGGGGGATGTAATCTCTCCCTATTCCATCAAAATTTTTCTAAACAATCAATCCTAAAGTCTTTTTTTATGTTGAGAAAGAATATTTTATAATGTCTTGTATAGGAGCTGAAGAAACAGCCAAGCAGTTCTCAGCACACACATCAGTGGGAACTGAACCACCTGTACCTTGAGCAGATTGTCCAATGTCTCTGGCTTCTGCAGGCACCTGCACTCATGTGCACGTAACTGGCCCCCTCCAAATATATAGTTTAAAGATTTAAAATGAAATCTTTAAACTTAAAAAAAAAGTAACTAAAAAAGAAAAAAAATTTGGCGGGTCGTCATTGGACAGCTCTAACTGGGCCAGAACGTCTATGTAGACCAGGCTGACATCAAATTCACAGAGATCCACCAATCTTTGCCTTCCTAGTGGTAGAATTAAAGGCATATGCCAACATGCTCAGCCACAACAAACTGTTTTTTTAGAAAGTATGTGTGTGTGTCAAAAGAAAACCTGTAGGAGTTGATTCTCTCCTCCAATGTGAATTCTGAAGATTGAACCAAGGTCATAAGGCTTTGCAGTTAAGTGCCTTTACCACTGAGCCATCTCAGAGGCCCAAGAAGGCATCATCTATTAGAGAGCTTCTCACCCTTCTCATATTTGGGAATGTAAGAACCCACATCAGGGGCTGGGAGGTGAATGGTGGTTAAGAGCACTGGCTGCTCTTTCAGAGGAACGAGGCTTAGTTCCCTTTCCCCACATGGTAGCTTACAACTGCCTTAACTCTAGTTCTCAGAAAAAAAAAAAAAAACTATATGCTAAAAAAACTAAAAACAAAACAAAACCCAAAAAACTCCAAAACAAACAAACAAACAAACACCAAAAACCAAAAAACTTCAGTTCTAGGGAATCCAATCCCCTTTTCTGGCCTCTAAATATGCCTACATGCACATGCAAATGAGCTTTCAAATATATAACTATAAGCCTTTCAGTATACACTAAATAAATTCTTAGTTCATACAAACAAGCTTGCTTCTTACTTTGTGGATAACTAATTACACATTATGTTAACTAAAAACACTTCAATATGTTTTAAAGTTAAAATTTAATTGTTAGTTAAAGTCAGTAATCACCTCCTTGTGGGAATAAAATTAGAACATTAAAGTTTCATATGCACTTTAGAAACTTCAAACTAATAAGAAGCATAAAGTATAATCCTCATTCTAGAGTTTTATAGTTTTTAAAATACAAATAGGTGCACTTTAATAATAATCACTACTAAAATGATTTTTAAAAAATCCTGTAGTCATAAACCTTTTAATATGCTTTACTTACTTATATAGAAACTATCTTAACAAGTCAGGGTACTACACACTATGTCTTCAGTTTAAAAATAACCTCACACACCATTAAGACCAACTGGTCACTGTTCATTTCAGTAGAAGAAAAATTATGCCTAAAAGCTATCGCACTTTGCAAACAGGCATTAACAATTTATCACTTTACCAAGAAATTGTTTTCTTATTGTGCAGTGGAACAAACAAAAACTCCCTAAACTCTAAAATGTTAATACTCTTTTAAGTTCCCATCACGTGGTTTGGGGGAAGATCAATTTACTCTAATTTATAAATGCTAAATGCTTCCTAGAGAGGATCTACATTGACACGCTATCATATCTTAAATAAAAACAACAAAACGTCTCTTCTTACCACCAGAATCTACAGCAACATTCGTAGACTTATTCCCAAACACAGATTCAAAGTCGACATTAAGGCCAGCTGAAGGATGTGGCTGTGCGACTGGAGAAGGACTGAATCCTAAGAAAAAGCACAATGCAAAAATACTCAATTCTCTACTCACTATATAAATAGTTAAATATAGTATGTATAAATTACCTTTAATAATGGTAATGGAAATAATAAACTCCTTAAACAAAAAGGCTAGTTTTTAAAGCAAAAGTTTTCTCTATTATATCACATTCCTGTTTTTTAAAACGGAATTACATTGTAGTCCAAATGATCCTCCTGCCTCAGTCCTCAAGTGCTGAGATTATAGGTAGGAACCATCAAGACCATTAAAATCGCCCACTAAGAAGACTCAGAATAAACAACATAAATTGAATCTTGAGTTTACTTCACAGAAATGAAACCTTTTCTTATATTTTATCTTAATTCTGTATCTGAAACTGAATAAAAATTGAAGTCATCTAAAACACCATGCTATTTCTCTTCCTATGATCTTCGATATCCTGTATCTCTCTTACCTACTTTCTCTTTCCCTACTTCACCCCAATCGTCACACAATTTAAAAAAAAAAAAAAAAAAAGGTTTGCTCTTACATTTATTTGTGTGTGCCTGTGTATTTGCTTGTGGGCATGTATGTGCTACAGTGTATGTGTAGAAGTCAGAAAACAACTTCTGAATGTTAGTTCTTTCCTTCTACCATGTGAGTTTGGGATACAAATTCAGGTCTCACTGCTTGGCAGAAAGCACCTTTAACCCAGTGAGCCATATCACTGGCCCAGAAATTACATGCTTTAAGATAAATTTGAGAACTGCCAAGATTCTAAAAGTTGCGATCTCACAACTGTTTCTGCCTGCTTTTAGAACATTAAAGAAAAATGATAGTCTTCTTTCAACTCCCATCCACTCTCTTAATTCAACTTACTATTTTTAAATGACAAGTATGGGGCCAGGTATGCTAATTAGCCTAAAACTAGCCCGAAACACACACCCATACAACAAGACCGCCTTACTCTTTCTTATTTTATCCTGGAGCTAATAGTGGTATCATAACAAGTACCAAGATTGAGTCTCTGAGGCCTGCTAATGCTGAGTTAACATAAACGCTTTTAATTCTCAGGTTCTATTTTTCTAAAGTTGAGTGTGTAGATTTGTAGAAGCTAAAAATAATTTAAAAACCATCTAAAATGTTAGGTCTATTTCGTGACTTGAGGACCTTTGAATCACTAAAAATATTTAGGTAAATAGTCTGCAAAGAATCACAAACCGAGATTCTTACGATTTATATGAGGTTGTAGTCACTCGCTTCTAAAACCTCTTGCTTCCTAGGTTCTATCAAGTCAAAATAAAAACATAAATCAAAGCACCTAATTTTTAGAAGGTTAGTATTTATAACAATGGAATTTCTGGAGTTCTACACAGATTCTGTTTCTCTCAGAGAGGAAATCCATCTCCAAAACCTCACTTCAAATCCCCAGGAATATAAAGAACACTGCTAACTACACAATTTTAAAGGTTTTTGTTTTTCACTCTTTCTCTTATTTTGTGTGTGTGTGACTGTGTGAGCTTATGTGCCCCATAAATGCAGGAGGATCCTGTGGAGCAAAAGAGAGCATCAGATCTCCCTGAAAGTAAAGTTACAGACAACTGTGAACCTGGCATGTGATGCTGAGAATTGAACCTGGGTCCTCTGGAAAAAAAGCCAATGCTCAACCCTTCAGCTATCTCTTCAGCCCCACCAATGGTTTTGACACCATTCCTTACAAAATGGTATGCATATTAGTGATCCCACTTTAAACTAGTATCTGGGGTTATAACATAACTATTTAGGATCCATAGGTTTTTAAGAATGGTTAAAATTTGACCTTGTTCGAACCCTTAAGCTACTTTTACTCCAAAAACACTGGTCTCAGGATGAGAAACAAATACATAGTACAGAACCATTTAGTATTTATATCTCTTGACCAGCCTTTCAAAAGGATCTTAGAATTCTAGACTCTCTGATTTAGTGACATTATAGGTGTAGAAAGCTTTAACATGGCTTAATAGTCCTTATCATAGTTTCTTAAGAGCAAAACATTAGTGTGCTTACACGTGTGCTCAAGTTACCACCACACTGTAAGATGTATACTACTACTTCAAGGACTTTTGGATTAATCCTGGCTAAAGGACTATTAACCTACTGGTTATATATGTAACAATAATGTATAGCTAGTCCATTACAGCCAATGCCCAATTTCTCCCTTTATAATGTCCCTGTTTCTAACCTTTATAGCAATCTTTAAAAAAACTTCATTATTTCCTATTATAGGGGAACCATCTTCTGCAGTCTTTAAGGTGATTAATTGAATAATTAAAAAAATAATTGGCTACAAGTGCAAAAAGAAAGGTTAAAAAGGGAAAAAGTAATCTAAGACATATACCTCAAATTTTTTGTTTTTGTTGTTTTTAAATCCTACATAGACAAAATGTACTTTCAAATAATTTGTAATAATGTCTGGGGAAGCAAGCAACGTATTTCTAAGGTAACCATCTTTTCTGTATACTACTGTGCATGTACAAACACATACAGACACAAACACACATACATTCAAGGTAAAGAGATTTTCTTTACTATTTCAGTGAATATGATTAACATAATGCTCTTCTGTCACTTTTTTAGTTACTTCTCAGAACTATCAACCTTTAAATTTTAAAAGCTACTTAAAACAAACACAAAACTTCAAGGTTGAGCCAACAAGATGACTTATCAGGTTAAGAGTTTGCCATGGAAGTCTCTTATCCTGAGACCAATCACCAGAACTCCATAGCAGATAAAAGAGAAACAACTCCACAAAGTTGTCTTCTAACCTCCATGTCAGGGCATGGCATACACACCACACAAAGACATCTTATGCACATATAGATACATAACACTGGGGAAAACTACAAGAACTAAAACACCTTTAGAAAGTAGAAGCAGGAGGCATCTAGGGTCAATCTGGGCCACATGGTGAAACCCTACCTCGACAAACAATAAGCAAACAACAACAAACCCAACTAATAGCACTGTTTCAAAAGCACTTTAAAGGGAAAGAGGAAGGGAGACAGAAGAAAGGGAGAGAGAGAGGGGAAGGAAGGGAAGGAAGAGAAAGAACCTATTTTTGTTTTTCCTAAGACCCAGAGAAAAATGTCATTGGTCAGCATCAATCCACAGACAAATATTTGGAGCCATCTCATAAGGACATAATAAATAAACTGAGAGGCATAAAATAACTAGCACCGGGACAGAAAAACATCTTAAAACATCTTTTAAAACAGCTCTTCCAGAGGACCAGAATTCAATTCCCAGCATCCAAATCAAGTGGGTCACTATTGCCTTTAATTCCAGCTCCAGGATAACTAATGCTCTTTTATGGCCTTAAGGAGCACTCACCTACACATGCTATATATATATAGACTCATACAGACATATACATACATACATACATACATACATACATACATATCAATAAATTTAAAAAAAAACACAGTCGAAAAGAAATCAATGATACACAGCTTTAAATTCTACAAGCTAGTAATATTTAAGGTAAAATACACTCAAAAAGGTATATATGTCTTAAGTATAGATTAAAAGGCATAATAAGGTTATCTACTTATAAAATCACAATGTGCTAAAAAAAAATAAGGAAAACAAGAATAGAAAGAGAGGGGACAACTCAAAAAGCAAGTAAGAACTGAGATATAGCTCAGTGATATAATCTGCTGACAGTGCCCAAGTTCCTAGGTTCAATCTTCAGAACAAGAGTAGGTCAGGGGACGTGAAGCGGGGGTGAGGAGTGGGTGAGGAGGTAGGGGAGTAGGCCTATTTATTCTTAACAAGTTTATGAAAACTGAGCCAGGTGTGGTAGGATACATTTTTAAACCCAGTACTTGGGAGATATGAGTTCAAGGATAGCCTGGTATACATACTGTGTTTTCCAAAACAGCCAGAGACACACAGTTAAGACCTACACTGTGGAGGAGAGGAGGTTATGAAAACTTACTTTACAGGGGGGAAAAAAACTTCTCTCTCTCTCTCCCTTTCTTCCTCCCTCCCTCCCTCCTGTCTTCCCTCCCTCCTTCCCTCCCCCCCCCTCTTTTTTTTTTTTTGGTTTTTCGAGACAGGGTTTCTCTGTGTAGCCCTGGCTGTCCTGGAACTCACTCTGTAGACCAGGCTGTCCTGGAACTCAGAAATCTGCCTGCCTCTGCCTCCCAAGTGCTGGGAATAAAGGTGTGCGCCACCACTGCCCGCAAAACTTCTCTTGCATAATAAATCAACAAAGTAAGCCAACACTAATAGAAGGTTCATGACGTAAGAGCAGTCTTAGGGTAAGCTTGAGTACCAAGAAACTGAACAAGGCCCATAGACAAGGGGCAGACGATAAAAGACTGGGGAGGGAGGGACAGAAAGGAATTAAAACAAAAGTCAGATAAAGTAGACCTAGACAAAGAGTCTAGTATTTTTTTTTCCCAACTTTAAAACTTACTATTTTCTACATAACTCAGGTAAATTTTGGCTTTTCATATACTACAATGACAGGTTACTCTGATCACTTTTCTAATTTGTCTTATTTGTGTTAAAATGTAACACATACTATTTTCTTTTATCTTCAGACAAGCAATGAAGTAACAGCCTTACACACAAAGGGGACTAAGGATAGATATCATTTAGGGCAATATGAAATTATAATTTGCAATAGTTTTAATAAGAATAGCTGCTCTCCTTCCAGTACACAAAAGTAAAAATACAAACACATATAAACATATAAATGTAGATGCTACTTTTACATTAATTCTGTGAACTAATTAACAGGATACTACACAAGATACTAAACTATAGCAGACAACAAAAAACAAAAAAATTAACTCAAAGAAATCTGTTTCCTAAAATCTATATTAAATATAACCAAGAGTATATTTAAAGAATCTTAATACATTATCACTTCAGTTAATTTTAAAATTTGATGTTAAAATCCAAAGTAATCACTGCTGCACTTTAAAAGTAACACGTAAATAAATAAATAAATAAATAAACAGTATAGACATTAATTGGGGAAAAAAGGTTAAATGGTACTTTACCAACAAACATTTCATGAGTAGGTGTCCTAGTAGTAAAAGTGGATACATCTGAAGAAATGGGAAGGTGAACATCACCACTACTTTTTGTGAGGAAAGGATTTAAGCTCGGAATGGCATCATCAACAGCATCTAGAGTAGCAGAGAAAGGATCTGTGCAGTCCAAGTGAATTACAGCAAAATGAAGAAAGGAAGTAATATATTAGTATTGTGATTAGTCAAAAGATGCAAAGTGAAAAGTAGTAGTTATATTATTACTAATTTTACACACACACACACACACACACACACACACACACATACACACACACACATATACATAATCACTAAGATGAAAGAATTGTATTTAACACATAGAAATTCTTAGGGAAAAACTGTCTCCACTAACAATCGCAGAAGAACATTATAGGCAGACTTCCTCTCCCACACGAGAAAGCCAATAATCACATAATTAAATAAGAGAATAACCACCAAAATATTTCTGTAAGGGCCACTCACCTTGCTCCTGCTCTAGCTGAGAATACTGGTTTTGATGGCATAATCTGTTTACTCAAATCATTAAAATAAATATTTGGTAAAGGTATAGTATGGATAAATTTTCAGAATAAAGAGTCACTTCAAATTAAGTTAAGAAAGTAATTCTAATATTTGTAAAAACTCCTGTTTAAGTTCAACAGTCAGGAAACTAAAATAAAATGAATAAAAGATTTAAGAAAAGAGAAAAGACCTGCTAACAATTAAGAACAGAGTTGACTGCCCAGTCTGGCTTTGAAAATCTTGAAGTAATTTTCTACAGGATAACAGATGTTTCCATCATAAAACTAACAAGCTTTGCTCCTTCAAATTTTTTATCTAAAGTTATTCTTAAATTAGATATTTCCTGTTCCTATGCCTCATTCAACATAGCTGTTCTAGTGATGAAAGCCTTTAGATTTAAACAGTTAACTAAAGGAAAAAAGAAAGAAAGAAAAAAAAAACGCTAGCAAATATACAACATATTTTTCTTTGTAACAACTAAAACCAAGAAAATGGTTTTTATCTATACTTTCAACCAGCCAACTCTCCAATCTATTGCTGCTTTAAGACTACAAAAATCAACAATAACCACATAAAGAACCAAGGGCCAACTAGCTAGCTCACTCACTGTAACAGGTACACTTCCCTTATTGTCAGTCAAATCAAGGCAAGCATTCATTAACTCTAAATGTATGACTTAAAAAACAGAAAAATCACAAGAAAATAACAGTTACGGGTTTAATTACAAGTATCTTTAAATAACATTTAAATTTTTATCATAAGTACTTGTCTAGGAAGTAAATATTCCTATAGACTATTAATTCACACTAAGAAAATAAGTTCAAAACCCAAAATATAGCAATTAACTACTCAAACTTAAATGATACTTTAACATTCTTCTCATGCATGCAAAAAAAAAAAAAAAAAAAAAAAAACACAAAATGCAGCAGTTGGGATAGGGATAGAACTGGCAAAGTAACAAAAAAAAATTCAGTAATAAACAACAATAAACAGATATACAAAGTTGAAAGTTGATTTTAGTAATAAAGCCAGAATGCAATGTGGAGAGAATCATGCAGATAACCTAGACTAGCTGCCTTGAGAGGCATGTGACATAGGCTTTTCAGGTTAGAGTCCATGGCTCAAGTGGCTCTGTGTGTCTTTCAGTTCCTAAGAAACCAAGGCACTCCCTTAGGCAGTGAAGCGTTCAGACCACCTTTGATTCTGTGTCCCATAGAAGCCAGGGAAGCATGTGTCAGTTTGGCAGAACAATTAGTTTTAGAAACTAATCCTGCACACACTGTCTAGATTACAACCACCATTATATCACAGCAGCTGCTATTACATTCTGTTTTGATAATTGTATAAAGGTCTAGTTGCTTGGAATAAACTTATCTCAGCCTCAGTCTTGTTGAGAACCCTCCAACCTGGCCTGGTTTTCATTTCTACTGACCATATCAGGGATCCTGGTTTGGTAAGTAAGCGCTGGTGCTTACATTAATGCTATCTATCCACTGTAGTTCCTTGTATAATGAGGACATTTGAGTTTAGAGTTGACTAGCAGAGTTGGAAGTATCCTTTGAAAATACTTGATGATATAGAGGTCTGCTGTTTTTTTGAGACAGGGTTTCTCTATGTACCCCTGGTCAACCTGGAATTTACTCTGTAGACCAGGCTGGCCTCAAACTCACAGATCTGTGTGCTTCTGCCTTCTAAGTGCCTGACCATGGCCCAGCATGATGTATAGTTTTAAAGTACATTTTACTTTGCTGAGCAAGTAATAGAGAATATGCAAAAATGTGCATGTACACTCATGTTAGACCAATCAGACAATAAGGAAATTGAGCATTTGTTCTATTTGACAAAATACTGCAATTAATTTAGGCAGTACTAATTAGTAGACAAAATAATAAGTGCAGCAAACTATTAAATATGATGATGATGTTTTGGCTATTCTAACTAAAACTAGCTCCTAGACTGGCAAATCTCAAAACTTTTTTCATCTTTCTCTCATGTGCATGAAGTAGACTTGTGAGTGCATATATTTTGCATCTGTGTGAGTACGGGTATAGAGGCCTGAAGCAGACACCTATAGCTAGCTTCCTTGATCTCTATTCAGGCTAGGTTTGCTAGTCATAATCTAGCAAGTTTACTCATAAGATTGTGTTTCCAGTTAGCATCTAAAATCTGAAATGACCAATAGGGCACCATAACTACCTGACATTTACATGGGTTCCAAGGACCCAAATTTGTGACCCTGGTTTTCTCAGCAACAAGTACTTGAACCATTAAGTGATGTCCCTAGTGCCCTTAAAACTTTCAAAAAATAATTTTGTCTATTATATTTACTTTCGGTTTTGTCTTACACAAGGTAGCATGTTGTCCAGGCAGGCTTCAAATTTTAATTCAGTGGTAAAGCATTTGCCTACTATGGTTGAGATTCTGGGTTGCAGACATATTATTTAAAAAAGAAAAAACAGAAAAAAGGTTTTGTTTTGTTTTTTTACTGTTGATTAAATTTTCTTATATGTAAGATTTCTTATTGTAAATTGGCCTCAATTAAAAAAACAAATCCTAATGCGAACATCAAGGATATAAACAGTAACTAAACCATTTACTGTACTGACTTAAGTCCTTTAACAACTTCAGCTACCTCATCATGAAGAAACAAAAACACTGAAACTATTACCAATTCAGAAGTTAAATATTTTTATGAGAAAGTAGGGATTTAATTCTGTGTAAATTAAAGGGTTCATAAAAAAGACTACATTCCTTACATGTAACTAAGATTTTGGAAAAGAAATAGTGAGACTTTTATTCCTCCTCTTCCCACTGTGTTCGATTTTGTTTGTTTGAGATGGAATCTCTTTCTGTAGACCAAGCTGGCCTCAATTTCACAAGGGGTCATCTACCTGCCCCTGCCTCATTAGTGATGGGATTAAAGGCATATGCCACCAAGCCCAGTATTCAATTTGTATTTTTAAAGTCTTCATTACTCATGTGCAACAAGCTAAATGCTAAAACATGGGACAAAGTATTAAGAGAAATAGCCAACACAGCAAATTTAAAACAAAAATATATATACACATGGTTACATATAATGTATTTATATAGACTATTAGGAAATAATTTTTCTAAAAGGACATAAAATCATTATTCCAGAATGAGATCACTGAAAACCACTTTCCTTAGTAAACATTACACCGGCTGCATGAGTTCAACTACTCCAGACAGTGAGTTTTACTTATCATTGTTGAAGTTACTGCTCGTAATATACTCAAAGGAATTCTATATTTCCATTTCTTTGAAATGAATACACTTACCTTTAAAAGTTTTACTCTAGCTAGAAAAACAACTTTTTAGCATCTTTATGTAAAATAAAGAAGTGCTGGTGAGATGGCTCAACACATAAAGGCACTTGTCACCAAATCCTGACAACCTGAGTATGATCCTTGGGACTTACATGGTAGAAAACTGACTCCTAAAAGTTTTCATCTGGCTTCTACACTCATGCACACAATCAATCTCAATAAGCAAATATAGTTTTAAAATAAAGTTAACAGAAGATTAACTTCTAACCGCAATAGAGACTCTGTTTATCTGTTAGTTCTATGTGTAAATGGAATATTACGTAAATGTTCTTTCCCCGCACCAACTGGCCTGTCCTCTCTTTTCCCTTGGTCTTGACTACTCACGGAAGCAGGACTAATAAGGAGCTATCAACTATTTAAAATAAATAAATAAATAAACAAACAAACAAACAAACAAAAGCTAATTATAAAGAAATTAAAAATAAAGAAGTTAAAACTAATTAATGGTCTCACTAATAATGCTAACATTTGAAAAATATTTTTTTCTTTTCTGTACATATGAGTGTTCTGACTCCATGTAAATATATATATGTGCATGTCTGGTGCCTATAAAGGCCAGAAAAGGACATTAGATTTCCTGGAACTGGAGTTGCAGCCACTTGTGCAATAACGTATGTGCAGTGGGAATTGAAAGTACAACAGCAAGTGCTCTTAACTATTGACCCATCTCTCCAGCCCATACTCCAATATTTTAAAAAAGAAAATATGAGCTGCGCATGGTGGTATATGCCTTTAATACCAGCAAAGAATTAGAGAGAGGCAGAGACAGGAGGATCTCTGTAAGTTTGAGACCAGCTTACTCTACATAGCAAGTTCAGGACAGCCAGGACAAAACAGAGAGACCTTTCTCCAACTCCTATCCCTTAAAAAAGTACAACTGAGATTAAGTAAAAAATAAGAATAAAAATGTCTCAAATTAAAAATTTAATACCAGGATCTGTTAAGAAATTAAGAAACACCATTCTCGCAGGTAGATTTCTGTGAGTTCGAGGATAGCATGTTCTACAAAGCAAGTTCAGGACAGCCAGGATATATAGAGAAACCCTGTCTCAAAAAAAAAAGAAAAAAAGAAAAAAGGGAGGGAAGGAGACATTTCTATTCTTTTTTTAAATTTTTATATTTAAGACTTTAATCTGTGTCTGTGATTCTTTATGTGAATGTAAGAGTATAAGGAGGCTAGAGGCAGATTTATACAGGTAGTTGTTATCCACCCAACATGGGTGCTAGGAATTCAACTAGGTTCTAGACAAGAGCAGTATACACTCTTAATCACTAAGCCATGTCTCCAGCACCAAGAAACTCCTTTCTTAATCTTTAATTCACTGCCTATAGTTTAATTTTAAAACAATTCTAATATACTTATTAAAACTACTTTCTTTAGAAATTACTCTCAAATCCAAGATTTTGTTAAATTAAACTAACCTTAATGCTTATACAAAACTAGTTTAAAAATCAAGTGCTTTTAATTCTTAATTTCCTACTTCCTTTGAAATAGAAACAATTTGTCCTGAAGAAAAACGGTCTACTTATTCCACAAAGTACTTATTACTATATTGATTTATTTATAGCTACATATAACAAGAAGTATTCTAGGGCTGGGTATGATAGTTCCAACCCTACTATCCTAACACTTGGAGGTTGAGGCAGAAGGATGGCCATGAGTGTGAGACCTGCTTGGGCTACAGTGTGAGAAAAACAACAGGGTTCAGAGTAGAGACCTGATTGGATCCTTAGATCCTATATAAAGGTGGATAGAGAAAATTATACCACCAAGTTGTTCTCTGAGTTCCACATGTGCACCTTGGCACCCAAGCCCCCACAACAACCACCACAAAGTGCTCTCGGAGTACCAATGATGGATAACCCTTGTCTTCACAGAGTTTAGATTCTAGTATACAAAAAAGCATCTTTGGGCTGGTGATACAGCTCAATGGCAGAGCATCTGCCTAGTGTGTGCAATGTCCTGGATTCAAGTACCACATCCAAAAAAGAAAAGAAAAACACAAAGGAGCCTTGGAGGGAATGGGAAGAGAGAGACAGAAAAGAAAAAAGGAAGAAGCATAAAACTATATTTTTAATTCAAATGATTAAAGATGAAAATCTATTTCACATGCATGCTGTAAAAATAATTCAAATGTTGTAAGAAAGCAAATACAAATTTCAATATATTTTATAGTTTTCTACTTAGCATCATTTTTCTGAAAATCTCTTTCCAGCAATTTTTGGTGACTATTTACATAATACACACACACACATACATACATATATATATAAATACATATACACCAAAACCATGCAAAGGATATGCTTTTAAATCAACTAAAACTGTAAAATAGACATACATTACCACTCTGATTTAAAGGTGTTAAACCATGATCACCTTAGAATTAAAAACCTATTGAAGGACATTCCTGTTATCTTACAAGTCTAAGTTAAACCAACATTTAACATAAAATAAGTTAAATAAATAAATAAATAAAATTAAAATACAATTTAAAAAATCCAAGAATTACCATATGATACCTGGTCACACACAACATTCTTCACCATTTGATAAGCAATCTGAGTTTTGCTAAAGGGGTGTTCTCATACTTAAGAAAGTGGTTCTTCCTCTTATATTTAATTTCATCTTCACTAAACCTTATTCTATAATTAACTATGAATTTAATACTTCATTTATCATAATTTTCCACCAGGAGATAAAAGTTAATTTACTGTCATTTTATTATTTCTCAAGTTCCCATGCATCAAGTATAACCAAAACTTCTACAAAAATGGTAGAAAGCTACATAATGCCAAGTGAAGATACCCACACAGTAAACGCTTACCTCCCCATGTATTTGCTACCTGAGGAGCAGCTGACATAGCATGGACAGATGGATGAAAAGTTGGCTGCTGCAGATCAAGCAGGTCATTTGGCAGCTTAGATGTGCTAGAAAAATATTTTGGAAAGAAGTTTTATTTCTAGATGAACTTTGCTATATTAGTTTGTCTCCTGCCCCACCTCCACCTCAAAAAAAAAAAAAAAAAAGAGGAAAAAAAAAAGAAAGAAAGAAAGAAAGAAAGAAAGAAAAAAATTTAAAAGTAAAAAGCTTCAATGTAAGCCTAAAAAGAGGAAGAAGTCTATCAAGGTAACAGTGGTATGTTTCTCATTTAACATAATTCTAAAAAGGCCCAGAAAAATACTTGAGCATGTCTGAAGTTTCTAATGAATATGAGTAACTGAGTAACAACTTTTCTGGAAAGACTTAATGAGTATCCCCCCCCCCCAAAAAAAACACCCATTTCTTTATATTATATTCCAATTAATAAATAGTAACTTAGCCATATTCCATTCCCTAAGCATATAAAACATAACTGTATTAATTTAAATTTAGATACTATACCAATTATATTATTTATTACACCTTTTGTAGTAATTTGTGAATACAAAATCATACAGCAAACTCACAGAATCTATAAAACAGAATTTGAAGTATGTCTATACTAAATACTCAGACATCTTTACTGCCCAATGTACCTGTTAGAAGAACTAGGGGTAGAAAATATGTCAATGGCTGGTGCAGTCATTATTCCCCCTGCTGAGGTGGACACAGGAGAGGCTGCAGTTGTTAAAGAGGTATGCGGTTTCTTTGCAAGTTCTTTTAGACGCTGTTCCTGGTGAGAAAGGAACTAAGCATAAGGAATCTAAAACTAGACCTGTTGATACAGACTCTAAAACCAGACATTTTCTAATTCTGCTTTAATAGCTGAAGGGTATTCCCTGACTTTTCACCAAACATTCCATGTGAGTATAAAAAAATGAAACTAAGTTTCAGTCTATAGGACTGCTAACACATTTTTAAACCTAAAAGGTCCATTAATATAATGATCCTTCTACTTGTTCTTCTGAAGAGAATGCCCATACTTACTTACCTTTAGTGCTTTTAAACGAGCCTGTTCTTCCTCTAATGCTGCCTGCTTTTCCCTTTCATCCACTTTGGTCAGAGATAGGCCAGTGCTTGCCAAAGAAGAGACTGCATTGGAAAGTGTTGTAGCCCTAGGGTAAGAAGATAAAAGTAATTTGGCTTTTTATGCTAAGTACTTCATGTCTAGAACATAAAATGAAGTGGTCCTGCTTTTGAGAAACTTAAAACAAGTATATGGACTTAAAATTAGATTGGCCCTTCTACTCAATGACCTAGAAAATTCAAGTTTTAACAATGTGAGCTAAAATGCAAATGTGTAGCTTTCAGAGTTAAATATCAGACTCTAGAAAAACTGTACAGAACTGGAACACACAGCCTTTCCTAAGACAAGGAAGCAATAGGAAAAAGACTTCACATTCCTAGAAGAGTCCTAATACAAAAACAACAACAAAACTGATTTAGTTTCTCAGAGATAGCTCCTATGCCAATTACCACCCTGACTCTTGACAGTTCTACCACAAGAACACACCAAAGCTTGAGCACCAATAGTAAGTCATCCTCATCTAGGATGGCTTCTCCACAGTAACACTCACAAAACATATCCCAGTGGATTCCAGGTTCCTTGAAAAGAAATACTGACTTCAATTCAGTCATCAGTCTGCGCGGCACCTCCTTTCTATGTCCTTGCTACCATTATGATAAGGCAAGAATTCTCTTTTCAAGCCTATTACAATGCGCAATTCATTACCTCTCACTAAACCTATTTCCCACTTTGTAAACATTCATCCATTCTAAATCATAAAGCAACATTAAATTCTAGAATAAAGAACTACATCTGGCCTCAATGGGAGTCATATAATTATGACAGAAATTAAAAAGCCAATCATATAAAGATAAGTTCTATGGCAAGTGACTAGATTCTTTTCATTACTGTCCTATAACCAACTGGTGAACATCTTAGTGATTACACTACTATTTTTTTTCTCCTTCTCCCTTTTGTTCCAGGCCCTGTTCACTCTGGGCTCCACTCACTCCAGCCCCAAGTACACTGTAGCTGTCTTCAGACACCCATATGAGGTCTTCAGATCTTATTATGGATGGTTGTGAGCTACCACGTGGTTGCTGGGATTTGAACTCATGAGTGCTCTTAACTGCTGAACTATCTCACCAGCCCAATTATACTACTTCTAAGAACTTACTATAAAATGAAGATCTTGTACAAAGTAGTATTAAACATAAATGATTCATTAGTGGACTTTCTCCTTTGGAATTGGGGGATGGGAGATGTGCAGCTCACAGACAGGTAGAGTCTTTCAATATAGTGCAGACTGACCTTAACTTAGCCCAAGCTAAACTCAAAATTGACTTTCTCCTAACTCAACTTTCTATGTTCTGGGATTATAGATACAAGCCATTGTACTTGACATTGCTTAAATTTTATTACTAAAAAGAGGAGAGATCAATACAATACAAAATAAAAATAAAAAAGAACCAAAGGAACTCTTACTATTTTATATATTAAGAGATAAACTCTTTATAAGATGATAATTATTCAATTACTACACCCAACCAAAAGCTTGTATTAAAGCATCAATAAGAGATAATTTCTATTATTTTTAATTTGATAGATAAACTGGGGAATTAGCCCAAAAGTTGAATTGATTAAAATAGGATGTGACAACAATCAATCCCATCAAAAAGCACAAAAATTAAAATGTGATATCAGAAATTCTAAACTTGAATCCTGGCATTACTACTGCATCTAATGCAGGGATATTAAAAAAGTTGAGCAAATTAATACAAAATTATCTCTTAAGAACTAAAATTAACTCCATGGAATCCTGTTACTAATTTTAATGCTACTAATTACTAGTGATAGTGACACTCATTATTTAAACCTATCTAACAGACAGCCAAGTCAAGATAGAGAAACTACAATTTGAACTACAGCTGGTTTCATCTATTCCTTCTGAAAAAACAACTCCCATCTTCAACTGTCAAAAAATAAACGAATATATATATATATATACCTGCTTGCAGCTGTGGAATCTTTGATTTTCTTCCCTTCCAAGGAAGCTAAATGTTGTTCTAAAGCATCAAGAAGACTGCTGGGGGCCTGAAATTACACAAATATTAAGAATTTCATATATATTACACTATTTTGGCAAAATAAATCAAATGTCATCTCACATAAGAGCAAAAGAAACATATTTCTCATGTACTAGTATTTTTTAGATACTACAACAATAATACTTATTACTACTATGATTATTATTGGAACATAAACTAGTTGAAGTTACTAATAAGCATCACCAAAAATGTTAAGAACTGAAGATAAGCATAAAACCTAAGAAACTTTTAAGAACCTAAAATTTCTAAATATTTAATATGTGTAAAAGTTTAGTAAATACATATTATTGAGAATGTAGCAGATACTTATTTTAATTTGCATATAAGATCATGGACTTCAGTGCTTATAAGATAGTTCTTCAGAAGGTACTATCATTTGCAGTGAAAATGAAAGTAGTCCTCTGACTTCCATAAATGTGTTGTGGCGTATGTTTGCCTGCAGTCACAAATGCTGCACACATAACTCCAGGGGATTCAAAACTCTTTTCCGGTCTCCCTACACACACACACCCCAAAAACTTTAAAATAGTAATAGAACTACCAAATGACCCAGCTATAATACTAAATCAACATATCAGAGATACTTGCTCCGCCATGCTTATCTCTAACTGCTAACAATAACTATAGTGTGGCACCAGTCTAGACCTCCATCAATATGTGAATGGATAAAGAAACATGTGATATACATACACAATAAAATTTTACTCAATTGTAATGAAATGAAATCATGATACTGTCAGTAGAATGGATTTAAATAGAAACGATCAAGTTAAAACAAGTCAGACTCAAATACCATGTTTTCTTCCATATGTGAAATATAGGTTTAAATGTGGTTTCATGTATTTAGGAGTTGTGCATGAGTATCTTCAAAACTAAATAATTCCCTCCTGGAAGGAAAAGGGAAGCCTGTAAATTCCTAAATATTACATGGTTCACAAGGCCCCTCCTTAGGGCTATATAACTAGTGACTATTTATTAGGAAAGAGAAGACTCTAAGTGAAACAGCCTGAAAGCTGGAGAGAAAATTTCAGAGATACAATTTTCCTGGGTTATTACACAGGCTGAGATGAGCTTTTCCATGTGCAACTGTTATGGTATAGCAATGGAAAGACCCAATAGAGTAAGGGATCAACTGACCACTCAATGTGTCATAATGTAAAAAGACCCCTCTTCAGCAATGTACTACCATGTTAAAATAGAGAAGGACAGAACACACTACTCTGAGCAGGTGTCTCACAGCACTACTCATCCTGGCACAGCAGCACATACGACAGTGACCTCATGCTTCAACAATCTACTCACCTGTGAAAGATCTGGAATATCTCCTCTGTCAATTCCAACTTGCTGCAAAAAGAAATGCTGTTTTTAACACATGAAATTATAATCATATGAATGTTGCCTATTCTATGTACGGTATAGTAACAATAGGAGAAATGAGTACGTCTGGCTAGGAACAAGTTCCATGGCACATTAAGAAGAAAAAAAAAAGAGAGAGAGAGAAAAAAAATGACACCAACTTGCCTTAAACTAATTTTCTGTCCTGTCCTTTTTTTTTTTTTTCCTTCAATAAAAATGCTTCATCTGACAGTCACCATAAAAAATACTTTTAAAACCTTCTATTTGGGAGCCAGTGATATGGCTCAGCAGAGAAAGTATTTGTTGCCAAGCCTGTCAACCTGGGTTTGATCCCTGGGAATCATATAGTGGAAAGAGAACTAACTCACATGAGTTGATTCTCTGACCTCACACAAATGCCATGGCATTCAAGTACTCAAACACACAAGTAAAATACAAATTTTTTTATAAGTCTGTTTACTATGGAAAACAAAATTTTCACAAACGTGAAGTGATATTGAACCAAGATATAAGTACCTTCACCAAACCTCAACATACTTTTCATGGTGTTGAGGCACTAGATAACTCTCAGCAAAAACGATTACAAAAACAAAACAACCTTCCTATGTAGTTAAGGACCCAAATTAGAAACCTGTTTTTCTCCTTTGACTATGTTTTAATTTCTAATTACCCTCTTCTTTTTCTCAATTTTTAAGAGTCTTGAAATGAAGTCAATAAAAGTTTAATTCATTCATATTTAGATATTAATGACATCACTCAGATTGAGACAACTGTTCCCTTGGAACACATTTCAAGACATTACTGTTGCCTTTAAGAACTGAAGTCCGCGATGATACTACAAGCCCAAAGTCAGACTCATAACATTTTAGAGCAGAGTTTTTTATATTTCTTAGATCAATGAACAGATAATACATTCTGTCTCTGTCAGACCTATAGCCTGGAGATACGGAAAAGCTTAAAATGTATGACACTAATTATTACTTTCAAATACAAAGAAGGTAAGTGATCAGAAAGGAAAATCAACGAATTGAAACTTACTTGAAAACTTTACATGCACCCTACCTCCTTACAGTTTTAATACGCAACTGGTACTAAGGAAATAGGGAACAAAAATCCTATTTCTCCCTTAAAAAAACCTTTCTGTATCAAAGCAAATTTCCTTAGGCATCATAAAACGAGGTCATTCCATTTGTTAAAGAATAAACTATCACAGGGATAACAATACCTAGAGTCACTAACTTGGTAGTTCCAGAGTAATGACTTTAATGTAAGTGATCAAAATATTCTAAAGAGGGGCATGTCTAGTAATAATGAATAGAAGGTAAAGGGGGAAAATCTTTATGAACTGTTTCTGCTAACATAAAGGATGCCTGTAAACATAACTGTTTATTTTTTTGTAAAAAAATTTTGTTTAGATTTGTAAAATTAGATTACCACATAACCTTTTCATAATAAATATGCAAAATTCACTTAGGTATTGTGAACTGAACTATGACCGATGCAGCTCCAGGTGCAAGCCTGTCTGGAGGAAGAACTTAGGCTGACACTGAGCATTTCCCACCAGCACCAACAGAGCGAGCCTTTAAATAAACGGCTAGTTCTAAACACAGTTATCACTACCACCAGTGTACAACAATCTTATTGTGTAGAGATGTATACAATGTAAATAAAAGTAGATTACTTTCACCATCTCATATGTTAAATATGAAGCATGTTTATTATTTATTCAATCAATATTATGTCATATTAATACCATCGACAAAATTCAATAGTGCATATTAATATTACTGGATATACACCATATGTATGTGGTATATATTCTCATATTGAAATTACTTCTTTCATTTGGGTAATGATTTCTTCAAAATCTATACATATAAAAAAAGTCTAAAGCCTCTGAAGACAGCTTACCTCTGCAACTTTCAGAAACTCTGAGATTCTTGTCATCCTAGTCAGAAACTTCTTATAGATGTCAAGACCTTCTTTGCACTGGTTCTTTTTCATATCAAAATATTTTTCTGCCCAAAGTATGAAAATATTCTTATTTATATTAAAAAGACAAAAGAAAAGACCCTAAAAGTTTCCTGAGAAAGGAAAAAGATTAGGCAGTATCTCCAGAAAGATCATAATTCTCGCAAAGAACTTACCCTGCAACAAAAATTAGTGCTCTTAGTTTGGATACTTAAAGCAAAGTAGAACTGAGGTCCTAGTACATTAAAAATAGAAAAATTGCTGGAAGGTATTCACATTACTATTTTATTCACAATACTGCTTTGCTCACAATTCTCCAAGGATATATTTGCATGTAAACACACATAATACTTCACTTAAAACACTAAAATCTGTTTATAAATTTTTATTAATATATCAATATTAACATTCTAAGATTGCAACTTTATCCAATGTCACTTCAAAAGCTCCTTAATTTTTATACAGAAATTCAGACCATCACATTTACCAATCATGAAGTCAAAGGCTTTCACTTCCACAGCCTTTTTTGTTCAGTTATGAAGTACCCCTCTATGTATTTGTGTTGTCCAAGTCTATGAAAACCACATTTAAATAAGTAAACTAAGAGGAGGGGGCATACTAGAATAAACATACTAGGCATCTGATAATACCTTGGCACCTTTTGTTATTCCTTTTCTACTCCATCAAAAACCTCTTTTTTTTTTTTAAATGGGGGGGGGGGGGGGGGGGCTGAGGAAGTAGCTTAGAGGTTAAGAGCCCTTGCTGCTCTTTCTAAGGACCAGCCCATTCCCAGCACCCATGTCCAGCAGCTCACAACTCCCTGAAACTCCAGCTCCAGGAGTTCCATCTAGCCTCCACAAATACCTGAACATACACATGGAGATCTACACAAACAAACCCATTAATAAAAATAATAATTAAATAAATCTTTAAAAGAAGCATTTCTACATAAAACAATTTCAAATACATGTTGGTATGTAAGAAAGCATCACAAATTCCTAAAACTCCCCCAAAGTAAAAAGTACTCATTCCCCCAATATTGACTGGCTTAAAAGTAATTCCTAACTTCAAAATTAAGTTTAGGAACTAAGGATGCAGCTCAGTGCTAAAGCATAATCTCGACATTCAAAAAAAAAAAAAAAAAAAAAAAAAAAAAAAAAAAAAAAAAAAAAAAACTAGATTTAATCCCCAGGACCACATGTATGTGCACTAAATTTTGAAGAAAAAAAAAAATCATATATACGCACATATTACCTTCCTAAGGTTTACTGTAGAAGACATACTGAGGAAATATACTTTTTCTGAGACAAAGAAAATAAGCTTCTCCCATTTAATTTTACAGATTTTAAGTATTTCTAAAAATTAATGAAACAATCCAAAAAATTACTATTATATCAAAAAATAAAGTATAACTAGCTAAAATATTCTCATAAAAATGAGAATGTATTCATTTGTGTGGATATACATGTGTGTAAATATGTGTATATGTATGTATTATGTAGAGGTATAAACATCTTTCTCTAAATAAACTTTTAGAATGAACGTGAGTCACATGGACTTCACAGCAGTTTAAGTAACTACTCTTACTCAGTACTTAGTGATAAGTACTTAGTGATACTAAGTATCACTAATTCGTACAATATAAAATAAGAAAAGTTATCACAGATACTGTCATACTTACCCAATAAGTTAATAATTCCTTCATTGTATGCTGCAAATAGTCTAATAGCATCTTTGAACAGGAGCATGAAGGCAGCATTTATTACCCCATTTGTAAGTTCATTACTATTAACCTAGGGGAAAACAGAAAATACGATTAGTTCATTTCATATTTTAAACAACACTAACAAATGATTCTTCTCTAAAAACATGTCAGCTTATTAGGAAAAGGGGGCTTATTTTCCCTTATGATATACATTACATGTAAATGTTCCAAGACATGAGTTTCCTGATTTCTCACCATCAGAATCACACACAAACATTGTAGACTCTAAATAAGAAACTTCAGAAGCAAGCAAATAGCAAAAACAACTTATAAACATTCATTTTAGTTTACAATTATGACTCAAAGTAAAAATGTCATTTACCTGTTAACTTTCAAGTTAAACATCTCAAGTCTCTTAATTATAACTTTATTACAACCTTTATTTCACAAAGGGCACATACACCCACTCATACACGTACACACATATTTAAGGTTTCTGGTTAGAAAAGCTAAAAACCTCTGAGTAAGATCCAGTAATTTTTTCTTTTATATATAATGAAGTATGATACAGACACTAAAATAAGTAATTTTATAGAGTCCAAACAATGTACTAAGTGAAAAACCTCTGTACATCTATATAGCCAAAATAATACTCTCTCATACACCAGCTTTCTGTGTCTTCCAGAGCCACAGTCTTTATCCAAGTGCCTTTCTTCTTTTTTATGAGACTTTTAGGCACTGGGACTTTTGTTCTCTTCTGTAGTTAATCCAATACTACTAATGTAACACAAAAACAGCCACAGCAGTATACACACCAACCAAGAATCTGGCTATGTGCCACTAGTGCTACTGTGGACTTCATACAATTTTCACATAACACAAAATGAAAACTTTTCTACTACACAAAAATGGAAAAATGATATTCTCAAGTCACTAGTTATTATAGTCTGATACTTTCTAGTCTATGAAACACATGAGTAGTTTGTTGTAAGCTTAGTCAATACTCACTACCCAAATAACATCATTTAAAAATTCCAGAAGATACAATGTCACTGTGCAATACACAGCAATCTATCAAAACTGAGATTTGAACCTCCTTTTATTTCTAAATACTTGTCATGCTCTGCATTCTACCAAGTAAAAGTGAAACATTAAAAAGGCTACGTACCAAAGAAATCCTTACATTTTTAAAATCTGAAACTCTTGTGAAGAGCTTAATCAAGCACTTTGTCCATCATTTGCTTTAGTCTGTATAACCTAATATTTTAGTACTAGAGAAAATCCACATTGTTAACCAGAGTATAGAGTACAGAGTGGACAAAATGATTAAAACTTGAGGCTATAGCTAACCAGTTAGGATCATCCAATGTTTAGAAATTTTGAATTACAGAAACATATCAACTTACATTAAAATCAAGAAGTGCATCCATTTGATTTTGGATAATTGGTACAGTTTTTAACAGTTTTTCTGTGTTCATTGTTCTCATAACTCCATCAGCTCTATTAAGAAAACAAACCAAAACTAATTCATTATTTAATCTCCCATTTGGTTCTCTACATAAATAACAAGACTGTGATGAAACACCACATATTCTTAAGTAGTTATTGAACTCTAATCTCAAATAAGGATTATACAGAAATAAAGTAAAACCAATAGCTGAGAACGGATGCTACCAAAAAAAGGAGGAGGAGGAGGGATACGAATCACAGAGAGATGGCTCAGCAGTTAAGTACACAGAATGGTCTTCCAGAAAACCCAGGTCCTATTTCTAACGCCCACATGGCAGCTTATAACCTAAGCAATACAGATCTAGGACATCCAACGCCCTTTTCTGGTATCTGTGGGAAAATGATACATACACATACATGTGGGCAAAACACATAAAATATTATTTTAAGCAAAAGTCAAAGTTTCTACTATAAAGCAAGGTGGATTATGTAGTTATCACAAGAACTAATGGCAAGGGTCATAATCATTCCTGTACATGAAGGGCCAATCTATACTTCCTTAAAAGCAACAGAAACTATTAGCCAGAAATCAGTAAACAGCTAAGTACCATAGAGTCAGGAGTTGACTTCACTTAATTTATTCCTAGCCAGGTCTCTAATACCACCTAGTAAACAGACTGGGGCAGGAGTAGCACAAGGTCTAGGGTAGTTGCAAAATAAAAACTTTAAAAGGGAAGAATGGAGCAGTATTTGAGTCAAATATCAAAGACTTTCAAAAGAAAATTAGAAAGAAAATCAGTTTTACAAAATATAATTTTTATCAGGACACACTAATCTAATCCATACTAAGAACACTGTCAACAATTTTCAAAAAGTAACAATATTGCCTTGTAGGGACTCCACAGAGTTTAATGAAACAGCCAGTTTTGATAAGCTTTTAGCTAATGTACCTATCAAATGTTCAACATTGTTTTCTCTCAGGTAACAAACACACTGGTTGACAACAGTTGCTGGAATCTAAGAGGACACAATTCCTCTTTACAACATGTCCTTATTTTCATAGCTATCACACTTTCTTCCAGAAACCATCATTTCTCATTTAATCCCTTCTGCTGATGTCAATTTTTACTTTCTGGACATTTTTCCATAACAGATGTCTTGAATGTTGTCTCAGTCTTCTTTGTTTAGCTCAACATCTAAATGAACAACAACTTCATTATCTCAAAGTCTCTTTTAAAGTGAGCAGACTCTTAGCTCCCAAATGAAAAAGGTCAAAATTGTTACTATTGTAAACATTTTCTGCCAAACAATTTTGTTGCACCTTTTTCCTTGCAGTCAGTCCCCTAGCAAATTCACAATCCTGGGTAAAAAAATAATTTACTCACATCCATACAAACTAAAAAAAAACCCACAAAAAGGATGCAGTCAATGAGACAATGATAGCCTAGTATGCACAATAAACCCTTTGGTTTTTAAATATTAAACTACACAAGGTGGCAGACACATAAATTCACCATTATCAACTTCACATAGACAGTAAAGATTTCCAAAAATCCTAGTCTTTTCTAGAGAACTCCAGGGCATCTTCAAACCCCCCTCTACTTCTGTGACGTAGCCTACCATCCCATACTCTAAAATGTCTCAGGAACAGTTCACACCAAAAACAGTCTATTAAACAGGGTATAGGAAGTAAGAAAGCAGATTCCTGATATGAACTTCTCTACTGAAATCTTCTACAGAATGCCTAAATATATAACATGAAATCTGTAGAAGTTAGTTTTGTAAAACCATCAACTCTCCATGATTTAAAAGAAAGTTTAAAGAAAAATACTTGATTTCATCTTTTAAACATCTTGTACATGTCTACATTTTTAAGCTTTCCACTGCAGGCCAGATGGTGGCACACTAAGAGGCAGGCAGATTTCTGGGTCTGAGGCCAGCCTGGTTGACAGAGTGAGTTCCAGGACAGCCAAGACTACCCAAAGAAAGCCTGTCTCAAAAAACTACTTCAGTAAGTATTTTATAATTTGAAGAACAAGTTGAAGCATACAGCAAGTGTTTAAATCTCTAAGATGTGGAAGCTGCAGGGCAATTTACTAGAAGCACATTCACCAGGAATGTCTGCAGATGGCACACACACTGCTTCTTTGGCTCTTTCCTGAGCTATCATAATTCAGCCTACAGAAAAAAGCTGACTATAAGACACTAGTAGATACCAAAGTATTGTCACATTATTTGTGTGATTAGTTCTTGTGCTAAGATGATCAGTACTCAGAATGTAATAAAATTAAACTCATCTTTTTACATGCATGATGTCTAGGCTGGGAAAGGCCACCTAATTTCAATCCCCAGCACACACATAAGGGTGGAAAAAGAGACCCAATTCCTTAAAGTTGTTTTCTAATCTCTACACATTTGCTGAGGCATACACAGCTCCCACCCCATCATGCACGCACACATGATGATGCATACATAAAAAAAATGTGGAAACTATGGACCCTGGCCTGAGCTCTACAGTCATGCCCAAAGCTATCTGCCTCCATATGGCTCACAGCTCCATATTCTCAATAGCAGGGCCTACAATCCAAAGGGCCTGTAGTACTCAGCCCTATGCTCCTGAAATAAGTGCTCTGAAAGTGAACCCACGCTTTTCCCTGTGCCACAAGTACCCTTTGCTTTCTGTCTAGCTTTGCCAAGGTTTTGCTAAGAAGGGTGGAGCAGGGGGAGCAACACAGGTGGATCACTAACAGGTGTCACAGCCTAGCGACTTAAACTATATCAAGATGGGCTCTGTCATGAGTTACACTGTGAGCACTGCAGCCAGGGTGCTCTTTGGTATCTTTTCATGCCCCTGGATAAAGAGTTAATGACAGGCAGCAATGGGAAAACCATGATGCATATTGGTGGCACCTTTGGCATATTTAAGACCATCAAAACTGCCACACAATGCAATTAAAGTGTCTGCTGAACCCATACTTTCTCACTCAATATTTGTACTATGATGGACCTTTTCTTCTTAAGGAAGGAAGGAAGGAAAAAAGGAAGGAAGGAAAAAAGGAAGGAAGGAAGGAAGGAAGGAAGGAAGGAAGGAAGGAAGGAAGAAAAAGAAAAGAAATAAGAACTGGGGTAGGAGGGAAAGGGGGAGGGG
>JANHMN010000003.1:81830432-81890774 GCA_030674055.1 Rhabdomys pumilio | reverse complement strand
GAGGGGGACGGGGGACGGGGGGAGGGGGTGGGGTAGGGGAGGGGAGGGGGAGGGGGAGGGGGAGGGGGAGAGGGAGGCGAGGCCTTGTGGTTTCCATGCCTTTCCTCAATCCTTGGATGATAAGTATGTACTACTACAACTGGCTACAAAAAAAGGGAAGAAATGAACAAGCAAGATATCCTACGTTTATTAGAAAGTCAGGCTAGGCCTCAGAAGGCACAAACAGACTGATCTCTTGAGAACTCAAGGTCAGCCAGGGACATAGAAGACCCTGTCTGTATCAAACAAACTAATTAAAATTCTTGGCTGTTTTTCTACCAAAATTGACATGTTGATCCTAAAACTCATATAGAATTTTAACGTACCCAGAAGATAAACATCATCAATTGAGTGGGTACAGGAGAGATACTGGGGCTAAAGGAAGAGACTATAGGAAATGAAAGCATACAGTAGGCTTGTCACATAAATTTGTAAACATACTAAAAATTACTTAGTTATAAATTTTAAAAAGATGAATTTTAATCATGAGAATTGTAACAATAAAGTTATTATAATGATAAATTATTTTAAAAATCATACTACAGAAAGTATATGGCATTTCTTCAAAAAATTAAAGTTTATAAAACTGGTTAAAGTTCTGGAGTTCACAATGTAATAATTCATGTTTTACACTATATGATATTTGAATTAGAAATGAAAACATAACTCACCCTCTCTTTACTTTTGTGAAATCGAACGCAACTTGTCTGTATGAAACTGCCTTTTCATTTAAGTATCTACTATACCGTCTAATAAATGTAGACATATCATATCCTGCAAAAGAAAGTTTTCATAAATGAATAAAGTCCAAAGGTTATCTATAAAAACAACTTTATTATTTAATAGCAAAAATATGGTATCACAACTACATTCAGTGATACAAATTAAATAACTAGTAAGTTTTGCAGTAAATTCTTCAAAATTTTTCAAGTCAGGTCATATACAGCTTTAAAATCGTTTCCCTTACAATTTGAGCTATGAGTCTAAAAATAAGTCTATTTTGCTCCGTCTGATATATGTACCTATGCTTTACTTTTCAGGAGTTATAAAAATATGTTCCCTTCACAACTAGAACCTCAGAACTCAACAGGAGGTAGTGGCGCACACCCTTAATCTCAGCATTTGGGAGGCATAGGCAGGCATATCTCAGAATTTCAATGTCACCCTGATCTTAGAGTGAATCCGGGACAGACAGGACTATAGAGAAACTCTGTTTTTTGCTTGCTTTTTTTTTTGGGGGGGGGGGGTGGGGTGGGGAGAGGCACATCTCAGAACCATAATTCCATCCCTCAAATCAAATGAAGTTTCTACTGCTATATTTGTAAAACCTGTAGCTGTGTAATATTTAGGACAAGTATATCTTGTATGTGTCAACCTTGAAGGAAATATGAAAAGAACTGCCCAATAAGACAGTAATATGCATGTTAGCACAACCAAAACTGTTTTTAAATATTTTCAATAAAACCTTGTAAAGTAATGTAAATTACTCTTAACATTGTTTCATCATAATCAGCAACATAAGATCTCATCAGACAGGTTCCTTCCTGTCTGAGTCTGAGCACTGAGCAGATCTTGGGCCTCAGCTCTAACCCCAGTAGTAACACCCACCCCACACAGTTCTGATACAACCAAGATAAGGTTCTGTGACCTGTGACCTGTGACCTGTGACAGGCTCTGGTCACAGAACAGGGCAGGTAGCACTAAGAAGATCCAGATGGTGAAAGGCAAGCACAAAAACATAAGCATCAGCAACCCAGGGTACTTGGCACCATCAGAACCTAGTTCTCCAACACAAAGTCCTGAATTCCCCATATCACTAGGAAAGTAAGATTCAGATTTAAAATCACTTCTAATGATGATGAAAGGGGACTTTAAGAAGGACATTAATACTTTCCAAGAATTTGAGGAGAACACAGGTAAACAGGTAGAAGCCCTTAAAGAGGAAACACAAAAATCCCTTAAAGAATTACAAGAAAACACAACCAACAGGTGAAGGAATTGAACAAAACCATCCAGGACATAAAAATGGAAGTAGAAACAAAAAAGAAATCACAAAGGAAGACTACCCTGGAGATAGAAAACCTAGGAAAGAAAATCAGGAGTCATAGACGCAAGCATTACCAACAGAATACAAAGGATAGAAGAGAAAATCTCAGGTGCAGAAGATACCATAGAAAATAGTGACACAACTGTCAAAGAAAACGCAAAATGCAAAAAGTTCTTAACACAAAACATCTAGAAAATCCAGGACACAATGATATGACCAAAAGGTATAGACGAGAGTGAAGAACTCAAAGAGCCAGTAAATATCTTCAACAAAATTATAGAAAAAAAACTTCTCTAACCTAAAGAACGAGATGCCCATAAACACACAAGAAGCCTATAGAACACCAAATAGACTAGACCAGAAAAGAAATACCTCCCATCACATAATAATCAAAACACCAAGTGCACAAAACAAAGAAAGAATATTAAATGCAGTAAGGGGAAAAGGCCAAGTAACATATAAAGGCAGACCTATCAGTATTGCGCCAGACTTCTCACCAGATACTATAAAAGCTAGAAGATGCTGGACAGATGTCATACAGACCCTAAGAGAACACAAATGCCAGCCCAGGCTACTATACCCAGCAAAACTCTCAATTACCATAAATGAAGAAACCAAGATATTCCATAACAAAACCAAATTTATACAATATCTTTCCACAAACCCAGCACTACAAAGGATAATAGCAGGAAAGCTCCAATACAAGGAGGGAAATTATACTCTAGAAAGAGCAAGAAAGTAATCCCCTTCCAACAAATCCAAAAGAAGATAGCCACCCAAAGATAATTCCACCTCTAATAACAAAAATAACAGGAAGCAACAATCACTGTTCCTTAATATCTCTTAACATCAAAGGACTCAATTCCCCAATAAAAAGACATAGGCTAAGAAACTGGATACGTAAATAGGCTCCAGCATTTTGCTGCATACAGGAAACCCACCTCAGTGACAAAGACAGACTCTACCTTAGAGTAAAAGGCTGGAAAACAATTTTTCAAGCAAATGGTCCTAAGAAACAAGCTGGAGTAGCTATTCTACAATCTCCAGCCTGAGAACACAAAGGGAGGGACTCATGGCTCCACTTGTACAGGTAGTTGAGGGTGGCCTTGCCTGGCATCAGTGGAAGTGGACAACCTTGGTGCTTTAAAGTTTGGATTCCCTAGTGTTGGGGAATTCAAGAGCAGGGAGGCAGGAATGGGAGGATGGTGGGAGAACACGCTCATAGTAATTGGAGGAGGTGGATGGGGTAAGGGGTTTTGGGGGGAAAATGGGAGAGGAGATAACACTGAAAGGTAAATAAATAAAATATCTAATTTAAAAAAAAACAGATAATGGGTGGCAATTGTAGTTGAGCAGTCTGAGACTTTTTATCAACAATATATTATGAGAATTTCATATAATCCTCAAGAACAAAGTATTGTGGAAGAGGCCCACGAAACTTTAAAAAGATTGGTGAGATCTTTTTAACAAATACTGTTGCTGAGACAAAGAATGATGCCGACCTGTGAGCTTGCTGAGTGCCCTGACAAGGGTGACTGGGGAGCTGTACTGGACATATGTTCCTGACCCACCTTTGCTTGACTATATCCCAAATGAGACAAGCTGCCTTGACTCAAGTTTTTAGACCTTATGGGATAGAGAACTGAATAGAGAAACTATGCCTCTTGTATTCTTCTTAAAGGTGCCCAGCTATTAGGAGTCAATCATGTACTGGTCTAGAAATCAATCCAATATGGGAAATAACAGTCTACTTTTGGAAGACTGGATCTGGACTTTGTCAGGAACATATCTGGAAGCTAGCTCTATGATGTTAGGATAGCAAGAGATAATGTTGGGACAGGATCTGGATTCCAAACAAGGGTTAGTGCATGTTTTAAGGCTCCTTTAATTGTCAAGCTAAAATTGGTTTTGTCTCTTCTACAGCATTTATTGTAAGTTGCATTGACTGTATAATTTCCAATTATGTTGAAACCTGGCATGTCTGGCATGGGGGTCTATCAACCAGCTTTTGTCTCGCTGACCTGAGTATTAGAAAACCTTGATTCTCTGAAAAAAAGCTTGAAAGTGCTGGAAGAAGTGAGTTAGGCTTTAAGCAGAAGCAGGCTTGATTATTGCTGGTATAACAGCTTTAATTCCATTAATTGCTAGCACCTCTGCTTTTGCAATAGCATTGACACAAGGAGTTAAGAAAACTATTTTTGTTAACCATCTGGCAAAGAAATGTTACTAATGTATTGAGTATATAAAAGGATTTATATAGGTATCTAGAACAACGAATGATGTTCTATAACCCATTCAAATTATCTGAAGGAGGTTCAGGGTTCAAGAGTTAGGAGCCATCCCAAGTGTCATGACAAATATTATTGGAGTAGTGTTACTTTTGAATTTCACAATGATTGTCATTATAATTAGAAAAAAGTTTAAAGACACCTGTAGGATATTTGGCATAATCCTAATACCTCTCTGAGTGTGTTAACTTTGCATAGTGAGACTTTGAATTTAAAGAATGCTGCTCTGTTAACCTTTGATGCTGCAGATAATCCAGATAAAATTATCCATGGCCTGAGCTCAGTATTTCCATTTTGGTCAAACCTCAGGAATAGCATATATAGCCTGATCAGGCTAGCCTTTCTTGCCCTGGGAATGCTTTTATTCCTGCCCATCATGTTAAAGCTTGTCTCTAACTACATCAACAGGCTGACAGCCAAAGTACATGACTTGAACCTGAAAATAGACCTTCAGACAAAGTTATTAAATTAACAAGCTAGCAAGCCAAGGCAGAAGTGCTTTGCCTTTGATAGTGCATATTCCATGATGGGTAAAGAAGGCATTCTTGTCAGAATCACCTAAGACAGGCTCAGTCTTGTTAATGAAATAAAGGGGAAGCAGTGGAGAGCCTTTGGGGCTGTTTGGCAAGAAGCTGACATGGGCCAAGGACAAGGAAAGGGGCTGCTGGACAGGAATATGACATTGGCCAAGGACAAGGAATCTGACATTAGACTAGAACAAAGAAGTAATCTCAGGCAGGAATCTAAATATTAGGCCAGAAGAAATAATTTCAGACATGATTCTAAATTTTAGACTAGAACAAGGAAGTAGGCTTCAGACATGAAAATGATCTTGGGTTAGGATAGGGAAGTAGGATCAGATACTTTGGTCATCCCGATAAGCCTTTAGAAACAGTGATCACAGGAGTTTTCAGCTAACTGGGTTTAATGCCTTGCTATTTCTTTGACTATTTGTATTTATTGTATTGCTTGTTCCTTGACTATTTGCATCCATTGTATTGCTAGACCCTCAACCTAGAGCTGACCTTATTACATGCATGTAATCAAAATGATATAAAAGCATAAAGGAAGAGAGGTAGAGGATAGAGAGTTCTAGGGAGGGGAAATGAGGAAAGGGGATGACATCAGTACTGCAAATAAATAAAATATCCAATTAAAAAAATTAAGATAAATATTTCTTTAGTGTTTCCTATGTGCCAGGCATTATTCTGAGCACATTAGGGTTAGTTAACTACATTAAACCACATAAAAATGACTGAGCAGGGACTATCATAGGGACTCTATCCCTAATTTTATAGACAGCAACACAGAGGCAAAGTAAACTTGATCAAGTCCATATAGCTTTAAGTGTAAATTCAAGTCCAGGCAATCAAACTCCAGAATCCTTATTTGCAAATAACTACCCTGTACTGTCTCTCAGAGACTGGGTGTTAGGTATGAAATCAATCTGAATTTCAAATTAAAAGACTCGCTGAACAGTGATTTGAAGCATCAATATGTTAATATAGTTGAACACTGCAGTAATCATTATATGGGGTTACTCTTGATTTTATACAAAAAGAATAAATAGTCTTTACCTTGCAATCCACTTTTATCCAAAAAATTGCTTAAGTTAAACAATGTGTTTCTTGAAGCCAAATACTGAATGAAACGCTGGAAAACAAAAACTTAACAATAAATTATGGTTCTGCCATCTTACAGACTTAATTTGAAAGTAGGAGGAAAGTGCTGGTTAACTTATTTCAGTAAGCGTAGTGCAATCTCTCATCCTCACTCTCATAGTTATCAAATATAAAAACATAGTAGTTTTTACTAGTAGACATTTATTGTAACTTAATGATCAACTACAATACTAAAGTCAAGATAATTAAATGAATTAAGCATTTATAACTACAATCAATAATTCTATCTTTACTATAGCATGGCAGGACACAAATAAGTATAATCAGATCATATCTGCACTTTCAAAGTTATCTATTTATTTTGTTTTTGTATGGGACATCATGGCACATACTGGAGGTCAAAGGACAACTTTTAGAAATGAGTTCCTTTCTTCTACCATGCAGGTTCTAAAGATCAAACTTAATCCTCAGGCTTGGTAGTAAGTGGCTTCACCTATTGAACTTGCCCTTTTATACACATTCAGCTGAAGTAGTTATCAAAGTTTCAAAAAGAGAAGCAAGTTAAATAATCAGTAATGACACCAATATACTTGTCAAAGTTTTTACTGGGCTGGCAAGATGTCTCAGTGTGTAAAGGTGCTTAGCCTGCAAGCCTAGTGACTTGAGTTTGACCCCAACCACCCATTCCACACAATGATAAAACTTTTTAAAAAAATTACTCTTACCTCATTTCCATACACCATCAAATGATGAGTTGTTATGAGTGATTTGAAGACCACTACCCAACTACTATTAGTAGTTCTTTCAAACAAACTGTCTGCCAACTGTGGGATGTTCACATTCATCTCATTTGTACACTGAATTAAGTCTGTAATTTAAAAGAAAGATTAGTTTATTCTCCAGTTTTAATTTACTGCTAGTACCAGATTTGCACAGTAACAACTACTAAAAAAAAAAAAAAAAAAAAAAAAAAAAAAAATCTAAGTAGAATAATAGTTTGAACAAACTTTTAAAACTCTTCCACGAGGGATGGCAAGATGGCTCACCAGGTACTTGTTACCAAGACTGATAACTGAAGATCAATACCCAGGACCCATAGGGTGTGAGGGACCTATACACACACACACACACACCCCTTCAAAAGAAATCACACATATAGAAGCTTGAGCAGGAAGTAGGCCAGCCACTTGTAGGAGTATCAGTAACAGGAAAAGACATGTCTATGACAGGAGAAATCTTTGTTTATGTAAACTATGGCTCACTTTTGTCCCCCTCAATTCTACTCAGATAGAGTCTTATCCACTAGCTAATTCTGACAAACAAAACTGAAATCAGATTTAAGTTACCAAATTAAAAATTAATACTGCTAAAAGTATATCTAAATTCCAATTTTATTTACTTATTTATTTTGAGGAAGTGTCTCTTTATCGATTTCTTTCTTTCCTTTCCTTCCCTCCCTCCAAGCCTCCCTTCCTTCCTTGCTTCTTGCTTTCCTTTCTTTGTTTTTGAGACAGGGTTTCTATGTAGCTATGGCTGTCCTGGAATTTACTATGTAGACCAGGCTGGCCTTCAACTCAGAGACCTCACCTGCCTGTTTGCTGAGATTAAGGCATGTGCCACCACACCTGGCCTAAATTCCAATCTGATTTAGTTCAAACTCAAAGGCATTATTATAAAATAGAAATAGTCTAGAACAAAACTGTTTGGTTACCCAAATTGGAAAAAATAAAATTAGTAGACCTCAGAGTTTTACTTATAATCTGTTTTAAAATTTTTAGTGGCAAATTCAATATAGGAAATCCAAACTACAATCCAATCTAGAGAATAGAGAGGTAGACCCAGACATGATGTCTTTTACTTCTAACATGTGTATCAAATATGATGTACAAATATGTCAGTTATTACAATTATAACAAAATTAGTAATTTATTCACTTTTACTGTTTAGTTAAAATGACTAAATAGTAATTCAGACAGCCTAACTTGGCCTTGACTCCTTACAAGAAATGACAATATAACTAAAAATAGCTATATACCTTTAATCCCAGCACTTGGGAGGCAGAGGCAGGCGGATTTCTGAGTTCGAGGTCAGCCTGGTCTACAGAGTGAGTTCCAGGACAACCAGAGCTACACAGAGAAACCCTGTCTTGAAAAACCAAAAACCAAAAACCAAAAAAGAGAGAGAGAGAGAGAATAGCTATATATTTACAATAAACTTTAAAATACTTGCTTGAGTAGATCCAACTGGTAACATTTGCTAAGTAACTGAATTTAGAGAAGTAGCTACCCAAGCCAATACTGCTTGAAGAATAAAGCACCAAACAATGTAATAAAACGTCCACACAACAGCAGAATAACAAAAGCTTTCACAACTCTAATCAATTGTGGCAAAACAATAAATTCAACTTGGGTGTGTACAGGCTTCTGAAATTTTATAAAGGGAAGGGGTCCAATCTGCCATTTCTGAGTCTTCATACTACTTTATATCTAAGTTCTACTGTACTAGATGCCTTCTGCTTGATTTATTCCAAATACAATCAGATGAGGGCAAAGTTGTTACTTTTGCCAGGCTGGTTCTGAATCATGATCCTCCTAGTCCGACCTGATTCTTAGTTGTAAGCCACTTAATTCTTAGTCCCCCTTCCTCCCATTTAGCTTTATATCCCTAGATTTTTCTTCTTATCCTTCCAGAAGATTATTTTGAGAAAATTACTTAAGTTATGAAGTATAGTAAAGCACTGTCTAAAAAAAAATCATTATTTTTTTTTCTGTTTGGTGTTATATGTGATTTGTGTACATGTTTATGTGGATATATAAGCACATGTGTACAATGTGCATACACATGGGCATACACATAGGCCAGAGATCAATGCCAAGTGTCTCTTATCTATTGCTCTCCATCATGTTTTTTGAGACAGGTAGAGATAAAAAGTGCTGGTCTCTATGCCCGGTTGTTTACATGAGTGATGGGGATCCAAATTCAGGTCCTCATATTAGTGATATGACTAGTACCAACTGAGTCATTTCCCTAACCTCTTTGAAATCTATTTCCAAAGCTGAACCCATTATCAAACTGCCAAAAAAGTGCTCCTCCTACTTCTCTCTGCTTGTTAGTACAGAAATACGTTCTATATATCAAGTAACCAAAGCTTTCTCATCACACCTCCTAAATTTCCAAAACACCCACCTTGAACTGGGCATGGCAGTACATGCTGTAATCTAAGCAATGGGCCAAGAGAATTGCCACTTGGCACGTGTTATAGTGAATATAAGGCCAGTCAAGGCTACACTGTGAGACTCCTCAAAAAACAAACAAGACTGTCAAGAGTAAGGAACACTGATCAAATTGGTTCCTTATTTTTGGTAATAGCTGATTTGGGATCTCACCTATCCACAATACTAACTGGCACAGAAGAATGTTCTGCAAAGCAGCACTATCACTATCTAACCTAAATAAGCATGGGACAAGGTACTGCATGCTTGCTATCTTTCTTCTTGCATCTTACCCTCCAACAGAACACTGTTACAATGTTGTGTGGTATAGTTTGCTATTGCATACCTGACTCTTTCCATTCTAGTTCATTATTCAAAACATTACTTTTTTAAATGAAGATTTTCCTTCTACAAACTAATCTATAAAGTCACTGAAACTGTTACATAATAATTCTATACTACAGACCTTTCTTTTACACTGAAATGACTTCCAAATCATTTTGTTCTACTTAAAAGATGCTCCATTTCTTTATCTATCATAGATAATTAGCTAAGGTTAAACAAAAAACCTAGTTTTTCAGTAAGAATGCATTTCAGGTTCAACTACACTATACACATATATACACTGGGTGTGCATTAACATCGAGTTACATGTATATGTACACTACATTATACTGAGAATGTATGTGCATATACACTACTTACATTTATGCTGTGCTCCTTTATGATCTGCTTCCCGCCTTGCACATATTTTAGTAATCCCAATGTCTCTCTGCAACGCTTCACAAATGCCAAACACTGTTTTACCACAAGTGTTTGGCACTGCTGTTCCTTCTACCTGGATGCTCTTTCTCCTGGATACTTGCTTTCTCACTTTCTTCCTATAGATCCTTGCTGAAATGTCACACTTATCAGATAAACAAACTGAATATCAATTTGTATTCACAAATCCTTAGGGCACTTTTATAACTATACTATCATTAGCTACTCCACTGCACACTTGTTACTACTTAACTCATCTTAATGTCTGTCTGTAAACTTAGTTTCTGTGTGGACAGAGTTGTTTTGTTCTCCACTATTTCCCCAAAGGCCTGAATCAATGCCACACATACAATGGTCATTAATATTTCTTAAATAGATTAATTATGTTTTCACATTCCTTTTTGAAGACACATCTAGCTATTTGGACCAGGCTTCTCTGACATTCCCATGTAGATCAGGGTGGCCTCCAAATTTCTGGTTGTCCCCTAAGTTCTGGGAATTACAGGCATATACTGGGTGTATAGGTACACTTAAAGAAAGCACCCAGCTGGGCACCACAGTACAGGCAGGAGGCTACCACAAGGTCTAGGTTGCCCTCAAGAGAGAAGACCAGTCTGAGCTAGTGAGACCCTATCTCCAAAAATAAAAAAGCAGGGAGAGAGAAAGGGAAGAAAAAAAGAGAATGCACATAACGGGGGGAAGGGAGGAAAGGAGGTAGGATAAATCCATCTATCCAAAATGGTGTCTCTTAGCCATACTAAATCAGCATGCTACTTAAAAATTTAAAAAACAAACCCAAACCCATAATGTTCAATTTTCAAATCTCAAGTTAAAGGACATCTAAACCCTTATGAACTCTGGTTAGGTAAGGGAAAGAAGGGTAACTCCAGAGGTTGCTAGGTAATATTTCACATACAAGAAAAACGAAGTAAGAATTCCTGATAGGACTAAGTACTAGACCAAACCAAATACCAAACTACCATTATACAAATATTATTAGGGTCAGGAACTGCATGAACTCTGCTGTGTTTGTTTCCCCATACTTCCTTAGTTCAGATAGTCACTCTTTTCATGCAGGTAATTTTTCCTAGATGTGAAATTTCTACCATAATAGCAACTTAAAATGCTTGCAATGCTGAAAGGAAAATGCTTTTTTCCCACATGTAACTAATCAAAAGCAAACTTCTAAATAAAACTTTCATTTACAAGAATTTCAATGGCTATTGCTTGTCCTACTCTGAATCCAGGATATAATAAGTAGCTGTGTATGTGTGTCCCTGGCTGGCATGAAACTTACTGTGCAGATCAGACTGACCTCCAAATCCCAGAAATCTACCTTCCTCTGCCTCCCAAGTGCTGAAATTAAAGGCATTTGTCAACTATGCCCAGTCCAGGAAACATTATTTCTTAAAAGCAAAAACTCCGTAACGAAGTTAACGTGTATGTCAAAACTTTTAAAAATTACTTACCTCGAGAATATAAACACTAAAGTCTTTCATCAACATTTTATTAACAATTCCCAAACCCCATACTAAATAATAAGACTTTCTAGAATTTAATATCATAAAGAAAGTTCACAACAGTGGGCATCACTTTCCTTACAGAAAGTAAGGTTTCCTTACTGGAAACCTCAACCACCAAACAAAATGTTCTTGCTTTTATTATTAATACATCCCCTCAACAACCATGTAACTAGAATTAGAATCTGAGAAACCAAATATTAGTTCTATTTATATACACATGGCTCTTTCTGAAAAGTAAGGTCACAGGAACTCACAACTAAGTGACAGACAGATTTATGTCTAGAACTAAATCATTGTAAAGGATAAAGACATTTAAAAACTTATTTTAAAAAAAGATGCCTAAGCACTTTAAAAGACAGGGAAACCTTAAACTCATAGTCCTGCTTCACCATCCTAAGTACCAGGTTTATATCATCATACCCAGAAGCAACTGCCCAATTTAAAGCAAGTCCTAAATTATAAATACTTAGCAACAAATATAAGAAAAATAGAATAAACACAACAGTCTGTATTCAGAGGAAATTTTTTAGAATATACAGTCTTGGTTTTCTTCTAACCAAATTCCTAGTCCAGGACACCAGCCTAAGTAACCCTACACTTATGCCAACTTCCACACTTTAGAAACGTAAAAGACATAGTATTCACATATGCAGTATGTACGGCAGCTAAGTAATGCCAGTCGATCAGTGGCATTCAAAACTGAAATGCAAAGGTTTCAAGTTTCCATGTAAAAATAGTCACTCAGTAGACAGTATCAAAACAACTTCTGGCAAACAAGTAAGATTTTTCTAACACATGTGAGCTTCACTAAAAACATAAACTTTTTAAGAGTGATGTAGACTAATCATTAGGCAAATATCTCTTTCAGAAGAGTTGTTTGAAAGACAACATCTTTGTTACTTCAGGTTTCTGTTTGTTGCTAAGAGGAAAATCAAGTGGTCAATCTTCATATCTGAAATCCTTGGACATTTTCATGGACGGGAATACAAATAAATGGAACACTCCAACAGTAACTTGTGGATAAGGAAACAGTTTCTGAGATTCTGACATAAAGTAGCAGAACATTTTATCATATAGCAAAAATATAGATGTACCTAGTAAATATGGTAGTTGCAACTAGACTTAAACCAAAGCAAGTCACATATGCCAAGGGACATCTACCCAAGTCTTAAGTGTCAAATGTTTGAAAATCTCCTAATACCATTATTTCTTTCTCTCTTCGTAAAGGATCACAAAGTATGTAACTGCTAAAACATTATGTTTAAAGCTTGGAATTCCATACAAGAACATAATACTGTAATTTCATAAAACTTTCATTAGAATTCAAATATATTCTTGTTAAAAAGTCTGGCATGATGGTACACACCTATAATTCAATTACTCAGGTAACCAGAACAAGAAGTTTATTACTTGAGGCTAGCCTAAGCTAAACAGTAAGATCAAGGAGAGCCCCGACTACATGTGAGACCCTGTCTCAAAAGCACAAACATTATTTATAGAGTCACATTTGTACCTTAGGAAAGCAATTTAACAATCTATCAAACAGACTTTAGGGTAGTAACAGGGTGATGCCTTTTTTAAGAGATAGAATATACAATGCCCAGTACAGGGTAGTGACTGAGCTAACTTGAGATGGAAAAGGAATATTTAAGATACTAAAAAGACAAAATAACCAGATGACTCGAGTTAAAAAAAAAACAATATATATATATAGATAGATAGATATATCTATCGATAGATAGATAGATAGATAGATAGATAGATAGATATCAGGAAAGGATCCTAATTCACACTATAAGTGGACATGCCAAATCATTCAGAATTAGTTAATTAAAAGGTAATAACTTTATAATGAGAGAATATTTAAAACATGACAAAATAAAAGTGACTAGAGAAAGTTACATACTGTTAAGCAAAAGCCACAAAGAAGAAACAGACTGACATACATACCATATGCATACTTAAAGAGTGAATACTTTAGTTGTGTACTTGCTGACATATACTGTATTTGCCCAAATACAGAGACATAAAAGCACTGACCTCTACAGTTTTGTCACAGGATATCAAGGTTGACATACAGAAGAGCTACACCAGTACCTGTGTGATTCTGGAACTATGGCAAGCTCTCCTCAGTCACACATATATAGCAATGTTGTACTACTCAGACAAGACTCTTTGAAACTTAAATCCAATGGCCAAAAGAACAAGCTTAATAGGAAACAACCCATGAGGCAAAGGTAGCATTGTTACTTCCATTGTTTAAGAGCTTAGAATTTAGTTAAGTGAAGTGGTGCACGTCTTTAATCCCTGGATGAAGAAAAAGGCAGAGGCAGATGCATGTGGAGCCAGTCTGGTCTAGAGCAAGTTACAGGACAAGCCAGAGCTGCATAAAGACCCACTATCAAACAAATTAACAGCACATAATCTGAAGTTTACTATTTAACGACTAAGTCGGTATTTTGAACTTCATTCAGTTTTCTCAATGGAAGCCCTAAGGAGTCTCTAAATACCACAGTTAAACTAAGGTAGTCTGTCTTAGAAAGAAAACCCAATCCTACATATAGTCAGAACACCAATCTGTTAGCATAAAACTGGTATGCTATTTCTGTCACTGTGTTCTCAAAATGAACAGGAAAAGAAACATTAAGAAGTAATTCTACAATTGCATAACAAGACACTATATTTATCCTGCTAAATAATAAAGTTTCTCAACCCCTTTAATTGTTGTTACTATACAGAAATAACTTTTCCCCCCCAAAAAAAACAAAAAATGTTTTAATAGAAAACTGCTATGAAATCTCCGCAAATTTTCTTATCTGCTTCACTTTGTTATTTTAAGCAAAGTTCTTTTTTAAAAGAAGGCATTAACTAGAAAGACCTCTATCAATACAAGTTTCAGCTTTTAGAATATAATAAGGACAACTTAAAGAAAACTATTTATGAAAAATAATTTTGAAGACTGAATAGAGGAGCAGTACATATTTCTGGAAATATACTACAAAACAAGTAGTAAGGACCATAGAAACCTTTTTTAAGCAATAAAATTAGTTACCTTGAAGAGACTGAGGCCGTACATGAGGATTAAAAGAAAAAAAAATCTCAATGTTGTAAGAATCGATGGTTTGTGCCCCAGGAATTTTCATTTACATTTATCCTGTGTGTGTGTGTGTGTGTGTGCATTGTGATCACTGGCATCTATATGTATGGGGCTCAGACAGGAGAAAGAGGTTATGAGGGTGGGGACATGTTCTCCCTGCACCACAACTGTAGCAATTAACACATTTCATTAAAATTCGTGGAATATGTGTGAGTTTCTCGTCTAAAACTGAGCTTACCGGAGCAGCACTGTCTTCCTCATTGTTACCAGCATCACAGAGGATGTCCTAAGGAAAAATTAATGCATGAGGGTTGTAGTGTTGTGAGTGGTTGCTTGCCTCATACACATGAAGCCCTGGATTCAATCTCTAGCAACTCAAATAAATGAAGATGTGTGCAGAAAGTAGCAATATTCTAAGTAGTCTAAGGTCTGGTGCAGTGATCATTTAAAGAATCGTGTTAACCACTTCAAAATCATTTTGTCATGTTTACAATACTCCACATTCCTAGAGTCACTACAGTGACACATTATCAAGCATCTTAATTACAAAGCCTGTATCTCAACACTAGGATACAAGAAGTGCTTCCAAAAAAGATGTCTATCTAGCTGAGAAAGAACTGATCTCCCTTTCATTTAGAGCAGAAAAAAGCCGAACTCAAACAAGAATACTTAAAGATATGTTTATATGGAGAAAGGTGCACAAAGCTACTGAGACATTACACACTAAGAGCTGGCCAATCACAGCTGGGCACAGCCAAATCTATAGAACTATACATACTTCAATGTAAAAATGCAAGATAAATTATTTTAGTTAATGGAAAGCCATTCTGTAAATTGCCTTTCCTTTTAAAATTGAAATAAACAATTTCTTCAAATCAGCTTAACTTACTGTCTCTTAAAATTATCCATTATTAATTTGTTAGTCTTTTCACCTGCTAATCTATCATAAATTTGAAAAAACCTTACAACAAAAGCAAAAGTTTATTATGAAGATGCTATACAGAAAAACATATACTTTCAAAATAAGTATCCAGTGACTATAGACTCAAGTCAGAGCCTTGATCCTTACACTATCAAATTGCCTCTGATTACTGTGTGAGCAATTGTAATACAGAGCTTCTCCTGTGTTCTGTTGGACTCTGCATTCCTACCACTGGGTGGCAGATGGACCAGAGAAACAACAGATTACAAGAAGAGTTCAGGCTCGTGGCTAAGTCTTTTTTAACTTTATAGAGGTTAGGGCTCTATCTTATATGTCCTTTAGAGTAATGTTTTCCAAATCTACAAACCCCTGACACAAATTAAAAATAAGAAATACGAAGAAACCTTATTTTTGGCAAATACTGCCTCAAAAGATTTCTATGCCAGTTTTCAATTCATCAGGAAATGCAAGATCAAAATGTTAATAGAATAAAAACCCATCACCTAATGTAAGAATTTAAAAATATTTATTTAAATGGAATAGGAAACCAAAATGAAAGCATTAACATAAGATCAGAGAATAATAATAAATCCATGATAAAGCAAAAGGTGCTTTCCTTTCTTCTTTGAAGATTTGATGGTTCAGAATTACAATCTCTCCTACAGGAAAGAAAACATTTTAAGTATCAAGCAGTATAAAATTCAAATTTTATATGCCAAATTACAAAGCTTATTATATTCTAAAATCTCACCAAATTACTCTACCTGATGACAGAGATACTAATTCTCAGCATTCTCAAAAGCAGTCCCATATAAAAACAAGAATTTACAAAGACCAACTTTCTAGGCAATCTGACATCTACTAGCAATATATTATTGGCCCTTGGGATGATGACCAGTCTCCAGGAGATGCCCACAGGTTTATGGGCAGCACAAACTGGACTCATTTGGTTATTTAAGAGAAAAGAGAAGATATGAAGTTAGGGGTGGGTAGAGAAGTAGGGATGAATCTGGGAGGAGTTAGAGGGGAAGTCGGAGAGGGCAATATGATCCAAATACATTGTATAAAATTCTCAAAACATATATAATAAAAATATCCCATTAAAACATACATTATGAGTACTATCCTTACCTCCACTAAAGCTGTAAGCTAGTAGTCCAGGGGGTGGCATATAGAAAAAATAAATTAAAAGAATTCTCCAAATCCCACCAAGAACAATTAAAAGGAAGCTAAGTTTGAGAATCTCTGCAGAGAAGATTACTGTAAAAATTTAAAAAGCACTTGAAGAAGTTCATTGAAATTGGGTCAATTTAGAGAAAATCATGTTCTAAAGTGTGAATAACCAAGTGTCCTGGTTTCTACCTGTCCCCATGCTACCTTCTTGCTTACAAGTGAACCAATTTGGATGAAAATTATGTCACTCTAGTTATCATTTAACCTAGTGAAAGGTCACAAGTAACTAAGGAGTTGATGTACCACCAACTCACCCTGAGTATTTGCAGTTTTCTGTCTTGGAGTGCTGTACTGTGGGTTTTACTAGCCTTCCTAAAGCACTCACATGCTTCTTCTCTTCTAGACACCATGTCCTCTCATCCCCACCCATTAGCAGATCTCACCTTATGTCTCATATGCTCTTGGAAAACCATCTACTCTAACTTCAACAAAGTCCTAGGCAAATGATAAACATTTCTTCTCAGGAAAATCAATGTTAGGGCTTTGGGAGTTGGAAATACTTGTCCGAAAATTTTATAACTTAAAAAAAAAAAACAAAACCATAAACCAAACATGCTACAAGCTTGACCATAAACTAAACATACAAGCACTTGGTGGGCAGAGGTAGGATTATTGCAGGTTCCAAACAAGCCTGAAATATACAACAAAACCCACAAGGAACTATATACAGACTGTTTGATTTTAATAAGTCAGAGGCATTCTTCTCTGTTAAATACATCTCTGGAATCTATCTCCTATCTTACACAATGTGAACACTATATCTAGTAGATGTGCTGATAGGATAATATAAACATATATGGATTCAGAGGTGAAGCCAAAACCCACCTCCCCACTTTTGAGTTCCAGGAAGAAAGAACAGAACCAGTAAAGGCTCTTTCCTGTGCCCAGATCATTGTTATTTTTTAACCACCAAGCCAAGGTAATCAGGAATTCACAGGACTTCCCACATCTAATGATTTATTCTGCCTATTCAGAAAGAATATTAGTTTGCTTCTCTGCCTATCTCCCTCACTGAGAAAACAAACACTAGTCCATGCCGCTGCCTCCTCCCCTCCCCGACCCCCCCCCCTTAGTCCAACTAGGAAAAGGAAAATCTTTACAGTCTACTTTCCAGAAGCTTTGCAAACCTCAGAAGAAACAGAAATCCCATTTATCCTACACATATTCACAATATGGAATAACTAACCAAACAATTTCTTAGGACTAACCTCCACCTCAGTGTAGTTTATACATGGATGGGGGAAGGTAATCAGGAGTTTATGGATTAGTGGAGAGAAAACAAATACAGGCAGCTGGCAGGATTTGCTAGTTACATAGCACAGAGATGGGGTTTGTCTGGAGGAGGTTTCTATTTTCACATGATAGTAATGAAAAGAATCCTAGATAAAAAGTAGATAAAGCTATCTCAGCAAGCAGGGTGTGTGTGTGTGTGTGTGTGTGTGTGTGTGTGTGTGTGTGTGTGCCTACGAGGGTCAACCTCACAGAGCAGGAAGCATGGAGGCATCTCATCTTTGCCTAAGTGAATGCCTAATGACCCTGAACTGTATCTTCTCTCTGCAACTTTACAAAGCCTCTAGATTTTTCAAACTGTAAATACAAACAGTGGAATCTCAATTATCTGCCACACATTTAGTAAACCTTAAGTTGGTCAAAATCAACAGCACCCTCTTAAGTATTACCATATTGTGGCAAACAGGCACCAAGACCACTAAGAAAGTAAAACTACCTTTAAAAGATCTTTTAAGGTGCTAAACGACAGGTGTAGCTAGAAATCTGAAACAGATAGCATATCTACATGGTTTTAAGTTTTGAACTAACTCCACAAGAAGAAGCATGAGCAATTTTAACACACTGCTAATAAATCACTATAAAATAAAGCTTAAGTATTTTTCCTAATGAGTTAACACTTGAGTCTTTTAATTTCTACAAAAGGAAATTAAATATTAGTGTAAAATCCCCATCCTCACACATATCATTACCACATTAATTATTCTTCTGATTCTAAGACCCATAACCACATACTCAACATAAAAAAAAAATTCATTTCATTTCTTTTCTTTTGGGAATGGAGGTGGTTGGGGGTGGTTGAGATGGAGTTTTTCTATGAAGTCCTGGCTATCCTTGAACTCACTATGTAGACCAGACTGGACTTAACTTTCTTTCTAAAAAGGCATTATAAAATATCATATACTTTGTCTTAAAAGCTGCCCAAATTAAGCTGATAAATGTTTTGTTGTTGTTGTTGTTTTGGTTTTTTTTGTTTGTTTTTTGTTTTTTGTTTTTTTGGTTTTTCAAGACAGGGTTTCTCTGTGTAGTCCTGGCTGTCCTGGAACTCAGGCTGGCCTCGAACTGAGAAATCCGCCTGCCTCTACCTCCCAAGTGCTAGGATTAAAGGAGTGCACGTGCGCCTGCGCCTGCCCCCGCCCCCACTCCCCCCCCACACCCCACACCCCCACCCCCCACACCCCCCACCCCCGCCCCGCTGATAAAATGTTTTAAACTTAGAAATTCTGCAAAAATTATACTAGGGTAACATGAACTAAAGGGAAAAACAAAAAAAACCTTAAATATGCAAGTTTTGACCATCATAAGCTCAATCGAGTGCACAAAGTCCTGGCTTCAAACTCTAGCACCACATAAACTAGACAATGGTGTATATCTGTAATCCCAGCACTCTGAAAGTGGAGGCAGAAGGATCAAAATGTTGGAAGCCAGCTTTAGTTATAAAACAAGTTCAAAGCTACCTTGGGCTACATGAGATCTTCAAACATTACCCTCCAAAAATAGTTTGTGTAGGAGGAAGGACACCATACTATTTCATAATATATACAAACTGAATTTTATCACTGAAAATAATGTTATTTGATTCACTGTGTAAAAACCATCAACCCACCAACACAATATACTACAGTAAGAAATTGGAGGACTTAATATATTTTATAAAGCAGTATTAGATGACTTTTTCTATTAAAATTTGAAAAGACGGTAGCATTTTAAGTGCACGGAACAGGGACACACTTTTAATTCCAGCACTTGGGAGGCAGCACTCTGTGATAACTGGATAGCCACTCTGGTCTACAGAGAGAGCATATGCTAGCCAGGGTTACAGAATGAGACCGTGTCAAGAAAGGAAGGAAGGAAAGAAGGAGGGGAGGAAGGAGGGAGGGGAAAGGATGAGGAAGGGAGGGGAAAGGAGGAGGGAGTAAGGGAAGAGAAAGGGAGGGGAGGGAAGGAAGAGAGGGAAGGAGGGACAGAAGGAAGAGAAAGAAGGAGGGAGGAAAGGAAGATAGCTTAAGAATACATCATATTAGCCGGGCGGTGGTGGCGCACGCCTTTGATCCCAGCACTTGGGAGGCAGAGGCAGGTGGATTTCTGAGTTCGAGGCCAGCCTGTTCTACAGAGTGAGTTCCAGGACAGCCAGGGCTACACAGAGAAACCCTGTCTCAAAAAACAAAAACAAACAAAAAACCATCATATTTAATGCCTCACTGAATTTTTTATTTGGCTTGAAGTATACCAACCACAGTAACAACTACAGTAATGCTAATAATAAAGACCTCAAGACTAAACGCAGCTGCTTCTTTCATTTAAGTATCTGTAACCAAATAGACGGCATGACAGTTTCAAAAATTAAATTTAATCTATGAATGACATTTGAAAAGTCTTGATAAACTTCTGAAAGGATCTTATGGTTTTTGTTGGCTTATCATGTGGAAATAATATAAACCTTAAGTAGTACAGAGAGCTAGTCACCTTAAAAAACTTAACCACCTTTCTACTGTCATTCTACAAAGTCAATATTTAACTTCCAGTGTAATTTTATCAAAGAATCCTCAAATAAATCTTATGCTCAACTAATAGGCTACTACAGGAAATACTACTTTTCTAGTTGAGCCTTCCTTAAACCCGACAAACACTGGAGTATATGAACCAGCTTATTCTTTCAAGGCTGCTGTTGGACACCACCTTTTAGAATGACTATAATTGGCAAGTGAGAAAGAAGGTGTCTATTTTTAGACCTTCTTCTGACACCGTCCTTTAAAGCTCATCTGTCCCTGTCAGCAGTCTTTTGGAGTTTCACTAGTGAGCCTTACTCCCTTAATAGTCTGTCCTAAGTGCTACTCCATCTGTGCTTCAATAGTAATGAGGACAGAATTTCTCTATCCTTAAAGTTCTGCTGCAGAGTTTCCTAGCTCTTTCAAGCACGTCATTCATCTCCATGGGAACTGACTATACTACCATGTATCAGGGCTGTAACATAACAAATGAGTAAAGGATCTAGAATCAAATTCTAAATTCACTCTTGATCATTATGTCTTCAGCTATCTCAGCCATTTAGTTTCTTCTTTGTATTTGTTTTGGCCAGGCATGGAGCACAAACCTGCAATCCTAGGGCTGAGTAGGGAACATTGCCAAAGAGTTGAAGGTCACCTGTTTTACATAGTGAGTTCCAAACCAGCCTAGGTTATATTGTAAGACTGTCTCAAACCCCAAATGAGCAAACCAGAACTACATGAGACTCCATCTCAGGAGAAAAAAAAAGTAACCTCCAGTGTACTCACTGGCCTTATAAATCAAAGCCCCAATTCCCATAGGCAGCTCACCTGAAATAACATTAGCAACTACAATTTGAAATCAGCTTCCTATTCTACTAACCTCACAGAAATGCTACCAAACTCCTCCCTTTCCTTTCCAAAGATGTAATCTGAAAATAAACTGGAAGCAAGCAAATGTTAAAAAGGCAACTTTTCTAAGCATAACTACAAACTGAACATGATTAAAAATTATATAAACTACACCAATAGGTTGTCTATTTGTCAGTCACTAGGGGAACAAAAACAAACAAAAACCAAAAGGAAGGAGAAATACCAAATCAACTAAAAACTAGCTATACAATTTACTTCTTAACAATAGGTAGCAAGCCAGGCAGTGGTGGTGCACGCCTTTGATCCCAGCACTTGGGAGGCAGAGGCAGGCAGATTTCTGAGTTCGAGGCCAGCCTGGTCTACAGAGTGAGTTCCAATACAGCCAGGGCTACACAGAGAAACCCTGTCTTGAAAAAAACAAAAAAACAAAGAGCAAACAAACAAAAACCAATAGGCAGCAGGACAGTCTCACAAGAACTAGTAAAACATTCACTGTGAGTAAACATCAACTCCTCTCTTCTACTAGCAGTTATCATAGGTAGAGATTTCAGTCCAAACTATGCACGCAATTACATACTTTTCAAATGTAGCCCTGATCTACTATAGAATTCTAGCATAAGAAAATGTACTCATTTTCTTATATAACACACCACAAACACACATACACAGAGAGAGAGAGGCGGTAGTCCTCCCAACAAGCAACTAAAAATTCTTAATGGTAACAAATCTTATATTCCTATAGTTGAATTAGATAAAATAAAGACTAAAATAAAGCTTATGGTAAGAATCTATAATTCATCATTTAACTATTCTAAGATGCTACTTTCTTAGAGACAGTACAGAGTAATTGATAATGACACTCTTCATAACACTTTCAACTGTTCTATTATGATAAAGCCAAAATTACAGGAAAATTACTCACTGTACATCATTTAGTCTATGAAAATAGTTACAAGCATTGCTACTAACACCCTTAACCTTTTCCTAATAAAAAAACCTAATTCTGGTATGAATTCTCTTAACTGACAAGTGAACCAACTTAAGATCAATATCACATGACATGTTTTCAACATTAAAACATTAATTACACTTGAAACTGTTCACTGAATGGTTCACTAGCCCAGTACACTAAACCCATTGTTGTCATCAAAGGCATATTAAAAGCACTTGTGGTAGAGTACTCCTGTAATCCCAGCACTCAGAAGACAAAAGCACGAAGATCAGACGTTCAGTGTTAAGTCTCAGCCACATGAGGACCTTTGTCCAAAACACAACACAACATAAAACACAATAAATATTTACCAAAAATACATTTCTACAACAGGCATTCTCAGTTCAAGAGATAAAGAAGCAAGTAAACCAGTCCCTATTTTCAGGAATAGGTACTGAGTACAAAAATAAAAATTAAATACCTCCAGTAGGGGTATGGGAAGCAATCTTATTGCAGTTGCTACATGTGGCTGGTCAAGTAAGTCCAGCTAGACAGTTGGGATTGGGAAGTCCTGTCCTTCACTGAACAAAGGCTTCCAACCTAATGTACAAATAAAGAGATCCTCTGACAACATGAAGTAAAAACTTAAAAAGCAAACATGACATATATCTGAAGAGGCTGCTAGGAAGCTTTTTATCATATATTTTTATATTAGTTACATATTTCCAAAAAAGGTACAAGAAATTTCACATTTTGTTAGCCATTTTTTTCCTAAAACACAATCACATAAAAGAATGCCACCATAGCATGGATCACAAGCTCTACTTTTAAAGTAATAATATATTAGTACATGAGACTGAACACTGATGGGAAATAAAGCAACACCTAAGTAGACAAACGGCCTCTGACTGTAGTTTTCAAAGGCTGTGACAGTAGTTGCCAAAGCCAAGAACAAAAAAGCTAAAGGAGCACAAATAGAGCAGCGTCACAGAATAGCAGAGAAAAGGGTAATTTAGAAAATAAGCAAGCTGAGTAATGGATCTTCTAAGGTCATACAGAAAGAAGGCCAGCACCAATACTCCACAAGGTGAGTTCCCTTCTTAAAGTGCTATTTCCCCAGTCTCTAAAAGTCTTCTGTGAGCTAAGGGGTTTTTCTCCAGACTTCCAGTCAAGGTTCTTTATTATCATCTGAAAGTAAATGTACTCTGACCAAAAAGAAAAAAGTTAAGACTAGGAATGTGTGTATCACGGAAGTAAGAATACTTGTCTAGTATGCATTGAGGCTCTGGGTTCAAACCTCAGCACTGCAAGATAAGTAATTAAATGGGTAAATGTCGATGTATTCTTTCTTTTTTTAAGGGTGAGGAGTTGAGACAGTGTCTCACTATATAGCTGTCACTGCCCTGGAACTCTAGACCAGGCTGGACTTGAACTTCTAAAAATCTGACTGCCTCTGCCTCCTGGATGCTGGGATTAATGACATGTACCACCTTTATAAACTAGAACAAGATTATTAAATAGAATTTTTATAGGTTTTATAAGTATGTTACTACATGTCAATGCTAAACACAAAGAAATATCAATCCAAATCTTAATTGTTCTCCAACTCTGTGTATACTGTACCCTAACTAAACTAATCTTATCCAACTCTGTGTAATACTGAAGTTTTCTTAAACTTTTAACAAACTTTTACTTTGCCGGACATAGTGGTACATGCCTTTAAACCCAACACTCAGGAAACAGGTATGTGGGATACACACTAAGACCTGGTCAAAAAAACGAAAAGACGGGAGGTAGGGATCTACATTTAGGTCAAAATTAGGTTTATATTAAGCCTTTTGTTGTTCTTCTTCAATGATCCCATTCACCTGAAAGACAAATACCCCCCAAACATGAGTACTTATCACTGTTTTATTAATAATCATCTGTAATAATAAAGTAACAAAAATTGAAATGATAGTATATAATACAGTAATATAATAAAATGATATTAAAGAAATACAGATATTGGAACTAGTCAAAATTTAAAGTCTATCCCAGAGTTGTGATAGTTATCCTACCACTTGGAAGGCTGAGGAAGGAGAAATCCCAAATTTGAGACCAGCTTGGGCAAACAGTGAAACTCCAGCTCAAAACAAAATAGCCTAGCTTAGTGGAGCCACCTATAATTCAGGAGTCTGAGGACAGCCTGGGCTAAATATAGAAATTAGCAGGCCAACTACAGCTACATAGCTCTGTCTTAAAGAAACAAAAAAACAAAGGTTTGAGGCCACAATCTAGTAACTTACGCTTCTAGTAAGCAAATGTAGAAGATATAAGATAAAATTTAGCTTTCAAAGAAAGCAAAGTCTTCTTGTCCCATTTTCATGCTAGCAAAATACACAGTAGCTCCAACAATAGTACAATTTGACCAAAACTACCGAGCTCTGAATAAAGGTGTGTTGTTAAAATTCAACTCCTTCTACATCTGGCCTTAAGTCAATTACTTCAACTACATTTTGACCCTTATATAGCCCCAAAGAATCCCACTTGGCAACAGAGCACTTGTTCACATAAACACTGCTGCAGTCTTCCTACCTACAGGTCTGTACATTCTTTTCCTCTGCATGGAATTCCTATTGTTCCTCATTACTCATCACTGAAGGCCCAGATGCCCCACCTTCTAAAGGCAGTGCCTCCCCATCTGATTCTAAGTATCACTGAATTAGTATCTATCCTAGATTGCCTGGTAATACTATTATACATATATGTCATTTTCCTTACTAGATTAAGAACCCAATGAGCAATTTCACTTCTAGATTTGCCAATAATCTCCACACAGGAACCTGGGCATATAATGTCAACAGTGAATATGTAATTGCTAGGAAATTTATTAATTCCTACCAGACTATAAGTCTCATTTGGTAGATTCAGCTCTTAAAACATTAAGAATGACTGTTTACAAATATACCTAAATAGTTAAATCAAATCAAAGAGAACCTCCTAAAATCTTTAGAATTTACTATTGTCTAACGAGTTTATGTCCATTCATAAATTTAGAGCCCCCCGCAAAAGCTAGATTTCCAGACAAGCCTACAAAGAACGAAAGATTACAGTATATCTGGTTTCATTTGAGTTAAAACTCAAACAATAATGCATAACAACATTTAAAGTCCACTTGCAGGTTCTGACATATATGGGACATCTACAGGATCCTTTGTTCTGTCTTTCCTTTCCTGTCCTGTCCCGAGCAGCCTATAAACTATCAAGTAGAAGAAAAAGCATTCCCCCGCTTCTTGGCTCTGGCATCTAACAACAGTAAAGGGAGAGGAGCTCTAAGATGAAGTTTGGTGAAGTAAAGGTTGAAAACAAAGCCTACCAAAGTAACAAGACCTTTAAGGGCTCCTAGTCAGCCGCATCTAGCAACTTCTCTAAAACTTCTTTGTACCAAGTAAGTTACCACCCTCTCCCAGCACTATAAAGCTCTTTCTTACCCTCATGTCACTGCATATGATAATTTAAAAAGAACTTCTTATCCATCTGCAAAATCACTATATATCCTTTAAATTCTGGTCCCCTCCTCCGTGTAAACTTCACCAACCTCCTTTAAACTTCACTCCTCCCTCTTTCTTTCAAATTTCCCACACGAACTCTATACATGTTCCTCAATGTACATCAATTACTTGGCTGTTTAGCACTCGTGGTCCTTTTAAGGTGAGGACAAAGTCACACTGTTATACTCTTCTTTAAACCTTGACCATTTTCCTTCAGCACCCAACTCTAATTCTTCAAGACTGGCAAAAGTTCTGCCCAATATTAACCCAAAGGTAGGCACAGTAGTTCACACCTGTAATCCCAAGAGGTGAAAAAGACTGCTGCTGGGTTGTAGGTCAGTCAAGGATACAGTGAAACACTGCACAAAACTTTTTTCTTTCAATATCAGCTTTTCTGGAAACTTGCATTAAAATACTAAAAAAGTCTCATTTTGTCATCTAAACCTTCTTCAAGAAAAACAGTCTCATTCAAAGATAAACCCACAAGTCTGCTTTCTAAAACAGCATGGAAATCAGGAGAGAAAGGATACAGCTGAGGCAAGTAAACAGAAGACACTCCCACTTCCACTCATAGCAGTGTATTAAAGGTCTAGCCTTCATTTCTTACTATTTCTTTTACACTTTTTAAATGTTTTTACCAGTACTTTATATCACAGCACACAAGCATTTAGTAAATAAAGTCTTATATCCTCCAAGATACAAACTATTGGAAATAAACAAAATTTAAAACCAATGACTGTCTAGAATTCATTTTTAACTAGATAAGCCCATAATCCTAGAAAGCAGAAAAGCTGAAGGAAAGAAAGACTTTACTGACAAACTGTTTAAAATCAAATATACCAGCAAAAGGTAGGCTCTGGAATAAATACTTTTGTGTCAAACTGCCCTAGTTTTACATGAACTAAGTCCAAATGTTTATTTTCCTATTTCCATCATTCCCTTTCTCTCAAAGCAGAGTAAAAATGTACTTGAGTCTGAAAAGAAACTGTTTAAACAAATCATTAACAGAGTAAACACTATTACTTTTAGCAATCTCTCTCTCCATTTCATAAGATCCAAAAGTTATGACTATAACTTCATGGAAACCCTCACCCCTATTTGACCCAGTCAGCATTTTATTGCATACTTGTCCCATGCTGCATTTTAAACATTTCACATGTTTAAAGGAGACACATGGGGATCCTTTCCATACATATAAGAGCTATTAGGAAACAAAAACAAACCTATCATTATAATGATACAAAATGTTATCATTAGAGGGAAGTACAAGACATTTTCGTATGACCAAAACCATTGTTTATTGATGTTTCACCTCCATACAATTAAAAAGCAACACATAACTCAATCTAAAAACATACTGATCAAGTGGTCCATCCAACTGAGAGAATGTTTGAGACAAATAACTCCATTCACTCATCAAAAAACTATAGCCAGTATTATAGGTTAACATGAAAAAAATTTCTATTTCCATATTACATTGAGGAGTAGAACTGGACTTCCTGTTGAGCACAAAAGAAAGAGTTTTTTTTTAAACAAACAAAAAAAAATTAAGCCTTTGAGCCTTCTTTGGAGTCTCTTAACCTGTTACTCCAACAGCAAGGATGACCCTTCAGAGCACTATGCTTTGACGCAAAGATCATATGCTCTGAGTTTACTAACATGAAATGCCTAAAACAGACACAATAGATTCCTGATTGTGGTAGGACTGAAGAGACTAAGAATGACTATTATCATTTCTTCATGGGGGACAGAAAATATTGTAAAGCTAGATAATAGTGATGGGCACATACATATCATGAAAACACACACCACTGAACACTTTGAAACAGTAAGCAGTAGGCAATGTGAACTGTGTCTCAATTAACAATTACAAAATTCTCTCTCAACTTAAAATGTGTAAATACAATATCTGAGACATACATATATACATACGGGGTTGGGGGGAAGCATACTGCTTCACAATCACCTTCATGCCACCTTAGAACTAGTTAAATATAAACATAACTTTAAATTACTTAATACAATGAGTAAATGAAATTTCTTTAAACAAATACCTGAAGTACATCAGAATTTTATCAATACTCTCTATATAAACATGCCATAATATTTGTTGGTATATAGTTAAAGTACTATATCTAATTCCTTCCCCTCTCTCCCTCCCCACCCTCCTCTCACACACTCTCTCTCTCAGAAGTTATAGTGATGTAAAGAGCCATAATCAATACGAATATACACTAAAATACAGCAACTGGCCACATCCTGTGAAGACACCTGCAAAGCAAACCTGCAGTCTGTAGAAAGCAAAGTCCACTATAAAAGATGCCTAGCTTCTTCACCCACTCCTTGGAAGAACTATCCTCGAGGAATATTTGACCCCTACAATTCTGTCAAGTAATAAGTTGATGCTACAGTTTCTGGCACATTTCTAAGATTAGAATTCCCAGGTTTCAGAGAAAACTTTTCATCAATCCCTGGCAAACAGTGAAGGTTCCAGATATAGTAATATTTTTACTAACATCACTACCTCTCCTAATCGTTACCTCAGATTTCATTCTAAAAGTTATTTCATTTCTATCTGATAACTGTTTATTTTTCCTTTGTTATATCAAATAAGTGAATAGGTAGATTGGTAGGTAGAGGTAGGTGGGTGGGTAGACGGACAGACAGATGGACGGACAAATGGATGGACGGGTGAGACCTTGCCACACAGTTGTTCCCTTAGAGACCAATGTGATCAGTACCTCCTTGGAGTAGTGTAAAGAAGAGACTCAAACATTTCAGATCCAGTTTCAGGTCCTACTTTATAGTTAAAACTGCACTTCTACTTTCAAGAACAGCCTTCAAGATGTGCATTTTAACACCTCCTTCAAACGGAACAGCCATAACTAAAGTTTTCCTCAGTACAATGTTACTCTGTTATCATCAACCAACAACTAAACTAAACCAATCCTCTTAAGGGATTCTGAGGCCAAAGAAACCCACAGCAGTATGTTACAATGTCTTAATGATGTTAGTACCAAAGAACTGATTTACTTTACCACAAGTAAACTGTCACAAGGAAAACGTTGTTAAAGTGTTGAAACATATATCTATGCTGTTTCCTCAGGCTTAGTCTGAACTATAAAGGAAAATATATGCTCACTCACTATTTACTGAACCCTCAAGAGGGCTACTGAGTATGTTACTGAAGGGATACAAAAAAAGCCAGGGAAACAAAAATGAAACAGAAGTCCCTATGCTACAAAGAAAACGTTTCACATAAATCCCACAAGTATGTCTACCCTGCAACACAAATTTTATAAATGGTAGTAAATGTGAGAGAGAGATGGCTCAGTGATTAAGAATGCTTACTTGGTGAACCATCTACATGCGATTCAGAGCTTAGATTCCACAAAATATATATGGGGTAAAATATTTTTTAAAAAAGAAAGTGTTTACTGCTCTTTCAGAGGACCTGAGTTCAGTTCTCAGCACCCATGCCATACATCTTACAAATACCTATGACTTCAAGGGAAATCAAGACCTCCGGCCTCTGTGGCACCACACTTATATTCAGACCCAAACACACATAACTAAAAATAACTAATATTTTTTAAAATCTTTTGCACACCAAGTTCCTCCTAGAACAACCTTTACTCTTTCCTAATAGCCTTCCCAGAAGCATGTATTTTAGTCTTGGTACCTTTTACTCATAAAAACTAGGACTCTAAAGAACTTTTTAAATGAGATTTCTGTCAGAAATTAAAACTGAGTTTTAAATTTATTCATTTGGAAACAACAAATTCCACTCATTGTATTAACACGTTTTATAAAAATTGTATTTAAAATCTAGAAGAGCAGCACTAGAAGAGATGGGTTTCTGTAAAAGTCTTTACTACAGGGCTTGACAGAAGAGTCGAGCTCTTACAGTTTGCTACGCATTCAACCTACTGCAACAATCACACAGCAAAAAGCTTCTGGGAAACTCTACAATAGAGAAGGGAAGTTGTACCTTAGGATATGGATACTAAGTATTGACCTCACAAGCTTGCTGGAGGTTACAGAGATTCCCAGGAGTTCTTTGTTCATACCTGAAAAACCAGTGCAAAGGAGCAAAGCCCAGGTCTACTGTGTGAGAACAAATGAACATACCTATGTAAAAGAGTCCATGAATGACACAGATCTTACACCTTTCACAAAAATATGCTCAAAATGATACAAAACCATATGAAAACTACAAAACAAAGTTTCTGGAAGACAATATTGGAAGTAATCCAAATGACTCTGGGTTTGGTGATTACATCTTAGGAACAACACTGAAGGAATAATCCAAGAAGTGATGGTCTAGACCAATGGTTCTCAACCTTTGTAAAGCTGCATGAAACCCTTTAACACAATTCTTCATGGTGTGGTAACCTCCAACCATAAATTATTTCATTACTACTTCATAATTGTAATTTTGATATTGTTATTAATTGTAATGTAAATATTTGATATGCTGGATATCTGATATGTGACCCCTATGGCAAAATCATTTAAACCCCCAAAGGGGTAGCAACCCACAGATGAGAACTGCTAGTCTAGACTACACTGAAACTAAAAAGTTTTCTGCTTTCTGGAAGACCCTGTCAAGAGACAAAAAGACTAGCCACAGATACAGTATTTGGAAAAGATGTGAGAAAGTCAATTATCCAAAATATACAAATAATAAAAACAAAAATCACGTCTTAAAATGCAGTAAGAAAACAATCTGACTTTTAAGAATGGTCACAAACTTTAACAGAAGAAAGCTCAGAAAATATTCACAGATACCAACCAAGAAATAGAAGAACTATGCTGTGAGGCAACAGTATGAACCCTACCACCCACCTAAAGGGTGGATAAATCCAGAATGAAACAAAAATATCAAATGCATGACAGGATATGAATAGGAGTTCTCATTCATTTCTGGAAGGAATAAAAAGTGATGAGATGACTCTGGGAAAAGTGGAAATTTAGCAGTTTCCCATATAACAAAACATACTGTAACAGAGAAGAATACTGATGAAAGGTTAAATCATAATTGGCAAAACTTGGACAGAATAAGATAGCCTTGAGTAGAATGGACAAATAATCCATGGTGCACACAACAGAGTGATATTCAGTGTTTAAAGGAAATGAGCTGTGTTCAGCCATGGAAAGACAGGATCATTTGAAGTGTTTGATACTGGGTTAAAAACCCAATGTGAAAAGGCTACCTACTGTATGGAAGATCCCAATCACATGGCTTTCTGAAACAAGGAAAGCTAAGAAGACAGAAAAAGATCAGAGGCTTCAAGGGGTTTTAGAAAAACCACAAAACTTTTCACAACAGTCATATTAACTTCTTATAACAATTTAATAGTGAATATATGCAGCTATTAGCCCAAACCTATAGAATGTACAAAAGCAAAAGTGAATCTTAACGTTACTGCTTCCTTTGGGTGATGTATTAAAATAGGTTTATCATTTATACATGTACCACTTTAATCAGGGTTTTTGATAATAAAAGACGTGTGGGAATGTGCGACTATATGGAAATCTTTGACCCTATGAACTGAATAATGCTCTAAAAAATACTCATTTTGGGGGATAGAAAATTATGTAAAAAGTCACTAAAACCTTAGCATACTCTAATGCTAGACTTGAGCTCAATGCCCAGTCTACCACTTCCTGGATGTGAGCTTGTACAGAAACAAAGCCTCTCATCACATGAAGATATTACAAGGAAAGAACTAGTTAATAAATGTAAGGTATTTAGCATACAATAAACCCAAAATATTCATTAAAAAAAAAAATCAATTAAGGGCATGGTGGAAGTACAGGCAGAAGGACTAGAAATTTAAGGTACCAGCTTATATCGTGAGCTTGAAGCTAGCCTGGTCTACATGAGACCCTATTTAAAAAAAAAAAAAAAAAAAAAAAAAAACAAGAACAGAACAAGTCATAAGCCCAAAAACTATACACCAACTACATACAAATATATAAGAAATCCTTAGCATTATGACAAAATTCAGCAAATCACAACTCTAAATTTAAATTTTAATGCAAAAGTTTAGGTTCAAATCAAAAAATTGCTAAGTTTTTAAATAAATTCATTAGTCAAAACTAAAAGAACAATTCTCATGAAAAGAACAATAATCACAATGAACATAAAAAATTCAAAAACGTCATACTGAAACTTCCAATTCTCTAAAGAAATACATAAAGCACTTCAACCAGGAACACAATGAAAAGAGAACACAAAGTAACGGAAATGCTGCTTTAACCACCAAAGGAACAGGAAGAGCAAATACCGTTACTTTTCAAGCCTAAGGACACCTTAGGAGATAGGACTCCATCCAACCTCTTTCCCAAGAAATCTTTATATACTTTGTTTCTTACTTGTTTGATTTTAAAAAAACAAACAAAATCCAGTAAACTTAAACACTTTGAAAATAAGTAAAAAAAAATAAACGTGCAACTTTCTATGAATTATTGTAAACTTTCATTTTAATAATCTAAATAATAATCAAAGTAAACACTTATAAACTACAACAAAACATTGGGCCTGGCAGCACAGGCCTATAATCATAATACTCAGAAAGCGAAGGCAGAATCAAGTTCAAGGCCTGCCTCCTGGGCTACAAAGAAAATTCAAGACTACCCTGTCTCAAGAAGAAAAGAAAAAAAAAACTTCTAAGGGCTGAGTATATAACTCAGAAGTAGAACATTTGCCAGGATGTATAAGGCCCTAGACTCAATCTCTATTGTTGTAAATTAAGTCAATTTTGATAACTAAAATTTTTACACAGTATTTTCAGATATTTCATGCAAATGTTCTGCAAGCAATCATGGAGGTTCATGCTTGTCATCAATTCCACCTTTCAGGAGACACAGGCAAGATTGTGGGTTCAAGGCCAACACAGGATACACAGATTTCCAGACCAACCTAAGCGTTCAAAACATAAGAAAATAGCCAAGTCACTGAGAAGTGTTTCATTTTTCACTTGCACCATTAAACTAAAAGATGCGTTAAAATTATCCACATGAGAGAGATCTACAATAAACCTAAGAAACATGATTGACCAACTATATTATTAAGCACTCCTTAAATATAATTACTTTTTAAAAAGAGTTTTAGAATTCATTTGGTTAATTACAAACAGAACAGCTAGCTATAAAGGATGAATGTCAGTTCCCTGCAGAGTTTCTTTTAATACACGTGTTACAGTTGGCCCTCTGTTTACATGGATTCCACAACATCAGATCAAAAACATCTGAATTACACACATTTTTTTTTTTTGGTCACTGTTCCCTGGACAATACTACAACTGTTTCCATAGCATTCACATCATACAGGTATAAGTAATGTGGAAGTGCTTTAAGATCTATGGGAGGATGTGTAGCTGTGTGCTAACACTGTACACTTTACACAAAGGACTTGAACAGCTATGGATCTAGGTGGGAAGACAGCTGTATCTGAAATTTTAAGGGTTGTGCTCTTCTATCTTGATTATAAATGGCCATTAGAAGCCTGAATTTAAATGAAAATCTGTCAAATTTAACAACTTCACAGTAGGAACATTAAAATACTTTTATGTACTAGTACCTATAAGAAAAAAAAAAAAAAAAAAAAAATCAATAAGCATACAATGTAATATGAATTGACTCGTAATTTATGAACAATAATCACTTCCTAATATGGAAAAATTTTGTCAAGGAAGTACACAAAAGCCACTTCCACAAGCTAAAGGATTTATAGGAAAGGCAAATTACTAGGCATACTTTTGTTAAATGCTACCATTTTAAAAATGAAATTATTTCTACTAAATTCAAAGAAGTAGACATTAGTAGTTGAAGACATTAAAGGGCATAAGAGAATTAAGCTTTCAAAACTAAGAAAAATTCTTAAAGGGTCAAAAACTACTCAAAGGAGCAAAAATTACTTGAAATGATGCATTTCTCTATTACATACAGCCTGAAGTTCATGAGATTGACAACAAAAACTGTCTCTGGGTAACTTTTCAAAGCATGTTGAAGTGTGAAGGGAGGGTTGTAACCCAATCATTAGTGAGATTTTTCTAAAGTATTAGTGAGAAACAGCTTACAATAAGGAAAAATATTATCATTGTTTTAAAACCTCACTAAGAAGAAACAAGAGGCACCTTATTTTTAATAAACTAGTATTAAAAAAAATTACCAAGTATATTCAAGCTCTAAAAGTATGGGAGTTTGTAATCAGCTTCAACAGAGAAAAGTTAGGTTATCCTTAAATACCAACATCAATCTATAATAGTGACTATTACAAAAGGTCGCTAACTAGATAAAACCAAAACCTTTGCTTCTAACCTCAAAAAGGAAAAAAGGGGGAAAAAGAGCCAACAGTCTAACTTTATCCACTTTAGCAACACTTTTCAGTATCACTGCTGCAACTGAAGATGCACCTTCATAAAAAGCATTTCAATGCTGTATCTGTTATGATTTATCACTTTGAGTTAAAGAACATTTCACATATTACCAAGTATCTTCTACCCCCTCCACACCAAGAAACAAAAACAAATTAAAACCCACAAACAGCACTGACACAGAAACAGTAGGGTTTTGTACCACAGAACCAACCCAGCATTGTGTAGGGCTGAGGCAGAACTATGGTCTCAAGTTCAAGGCCAGCTTGGACTACATGGTCAAATTTGAGACAAGCCTGGAACTGGATCCATGGGAAAAAAGGATCCCATGGGTAGTCTTTCAAAAGGATGTAAACAAAAGCATCTTCTCCAAGTATGTATTTTCCAAACCCATTTACAATTTAGTCACAATATCCTAAAGAATGTTTATAGAAGTGTCACCATTTAAATATATCTTCCACTTTTCTAAACAGGGTCAGTTAAAAAGCAGCCTGTCTGAGTACCACAGCCAACCAAAATGATGACTTTTATGAAACTTTTCCACGGCGAGGGAACAAATCACAATGAATAATGGGTTTGTCTGGGGCAATAACTTGTTCTAACAGCACTTCATGAGCAGTGTATCTTAGAATTCACACGCTGTATTTTTTTTTCCAAGTGCAAACCTCACAGCCAAAGTCCAAACGAGAAACAAGATTCCTTACAGTGAATTCCCTTTCTAGACAAGCTCACTCTTGCTTCACAGGGCAAAGCAACTTTCATGTATGATGAAAGTCAGTTTAGCTAATGTGTCCGGGAGTCATTTAAAAAGAGAATTTTTACTATCCTTGCCTATATCCCTATTTTTTTTCCTGAAACATTCCACTGACTCAAGGATTGAGTGATCCACTGAGCTCTGTACCCTAGGGCAAAGAAGCAAGAAGAAAAAGGAGGTGGTTTTACAGGTGGCTCCCAGTTTAGAAAGCAATTGGAAGGAGTTTGCTCTATTAACTGTAACTAAGTTAGTGCTGGAGTTACATTGGTTATCCAAAATACAACTAGCATAAATTAAAACGTTTCCAACCCTAATTTATTTGTACTTAAATATATTAATCCATTTCGAATCCCAACACATGACATGCAAGCTTCTAAATTCAAACCGCCAATGTTAACAGTTCCAGGAACTGATACTAAAACCAGCAAAGCCCTCTTCCATATCCTCATATGGATTAAAAAGGGGGAAAGGTCGGACATGCACAACTCACACAACTTCAAAACTCAGACAATATAATGATGGCCAAATAAAGATAGTAACTTCCCACAACGCTTTCCCCACACCACACTGAATCCCTTTGTTTCTACTCCCCACAAACGTAAATGGAATAAAAGCCGAGTAACTGGGTATAGGATTGAAAGAAGGAGGTGACAAGAAGTCAAAGGAACTTTACGGAAGCTAGAAAGGCAAAGATAACCGAAAAGGTAGATAGAAAGGTAGGAAAGGAAACCAGAAAGATATGGAAGTAAAAACACTTCAAGGGCTGAGAAGTGACAGAAACCTGGGCCCACCAAGCCGAGTTAGTACGGAAACCCGAAGGGAAAAAAACGCTAATGGAACAATGGGGCGATGAGTCCAGGAGACACTAGCCGGGGAGACACTGAGCCGACGGCGGCTAGGAGGTACGGGACGGGTGGGATGGAAAGGCAAAAAGGCTGCAGTAGCTGGGAGAGGAGTTTGGATGAGGAGCTGGGTGGGAGGCAAGTTGGTGGAGCGCGATGGGCTTGGTGGTGCCTGGGGCTAGGAGGCGAGGGTCTCAGGGGATCTCCGGGGATGGGGGGCGGGGGAGGGAATGGCTTGTCATATTTCTTTCTCTGAGAGAAGAGCAGAGGCCGTTAAAGGCAGGTGTGATGGAAGCAGAAAAGAACACAGCTCGATCAGACACAGGAGCCATCGTGCAGATAAGACGCAGGGAGGGAAAGGGCAGCCCAAGAGGGAGAGGAAAACGATGGAGAGGGGTCGGGAGAGGGTGCGGGGGGCTTCACTCACAGTCCAGGTGCTTTTTCTTGGGGCCCATGATCTCGTGGGTCGTGGCCTTGCATACTGTCTTAGATACCGCGGAGCCAGTGACACTGTGCTGGGCCGCGGTGATTCGGTCCGTCAGGCTCTGGCCAGACATCTCTGCGGCTTGTCCGCCACCCCTTCCGCTCCGCAGCCGACGGGCCTGGGACCCCCCCAAGCGCCCGAGGGTCCCCACCCCCCACCGCACCCCCTACCCCCACCGGCTCCTGGCCCGCCTGCCGGCCTGGGGCGGGGCTCAGGGCCGCGCGCCGCCACCCGCTCCGAGAGCCCCGGCTCGCGTGTTCCCCACGGGCTCCCACACCAAGTCGGGGCACTCCCGGGCCCCGCGCTTCAGCCTCAGCCCACCCCTTCCCTGGTCAGCTGGAGCCCGACCGGGCAAGAGGGACAGGCAGCTGCAGGAAAATGGCGGCGCCAGGCTCCTCCTCGGAGCTTTCCGGGCTGCCCCTGTGTCACGTGACTCGGGTTCCGCCCCCTGCTCTCTTCCTCCCGCCCCTTCTCCCTTCCCTTTCCTCTCCGGCGCGCCCCCCTCCCTCGCTCCGGCGAGGGAAGAGCGGGGCGGCGCCCGCGCGCTACGTGGTGGAACCCGCCCGGCGGGCGCAACAGGAGGCCCGCCCGCGGGGACGGCGCGGCCCGCCGCGTCACGTGACGCTCCCTGCCAACAGGTCGCCCGAGGCAGGGCCCCGCGTGTCGTAGGGGGCGGGGGGAGGGGCGGCCCGCTGCGCCCCTCTTTCACCCCGAGGCGAGGACATCCTCGTGTATGAGGATGACGCCGTGGGCTTGACAAAGAGGTGAGGCAGCTGCCTGTGCGTAGTTTCTCCCCGAGGTGGAGGCGCCTGGGCTCCCGAGCTTCTCCTCGCTCAATTTGGCGCCGACCCCACGGACCTCCTCCTGCCTTAAAGAAAACGGCTTCAGCCAGTCTCTTTTTCTGAGCCTACAAGCAGGCCTCATAGCTATGGAACTCTTCAAATACACCCCACTTCCCCTTTTAATAACAGAGATTTTTGCTCTTTTGCACCCCGTCGTCGTCCTTGAGAGTGTTGGAAAAGTCACCTAGTTTTGTTTATCTCGACTTACTAAAAGTCGCCACGTTCCTGCCAATCTAAATTTAGATATAAACCAGCCCCGTATTCATTCTCTGCGGTGTCAAATACGACAGGAAACACATAGCTTCAGTGGAATTTGAAAAGGGAAGTAGTAGGATGATGTCAACAGTGATTAACTTGACCCTACAAGGCTGACAACTAGAGAGATTAAAGGTCCACACCATAGAAGGAAGTGAGACAGCTCGGTAAAAGGAGAAGTCCCATTCAGAGTCAGACATCAGTACCTGCGATCTCCCCTGGTTTAGTCTTTCTTCCCTTTGGCCTCTTTTCTCCTCTTGTGTGAGCCAGATTTCCATGGAAAGATATTGACTCTGCCCTGTAGGCATTTTAGAACAGTATTAACATACTGAGACTCAGATCTATGAAATCCAGGAGATCTATTAACAAAGCCTTTTTAAATTTTATTAGTGCTCCACATTTAACTCAGGGTTAGGGATAAATTTAAAATTCTCTGTGAATGTTAAGTTACCATCATGGCTCTATGTAATCTTGCTAGTTTCAAATGAGATGCGAGCGTACTCAAAAATCTGTGTACACCATCTGCCAACCAAATCTAGAATACTGTGCTTAAATCTGTTAACTCTCAACGGATAAAAAGCTAATAGATGTTTAAAATTGTGTGTGGTATGAGGAATTCTGTGGTCTCTTCCCATTCCCTTTCTTTCTCACACGCACCATTCTGAAACACGGTGCTTTTGGCAAAAACTCACAGTTATTAAACCTGCAAGTTTCATTCTTGTCAAACTAGCTTGAAAATTCACAAAATTGTAAAACCCCCTTTGATGCATCTGCATTCCATCTGTACTTTGGTACAGATTTTTATCAGACTGTGGAATGACCAGGGATTTTTTTTTGTGTTTTGCATTTGTGTGTGGTGTGCACTCAAGTATGCATGTTCACATGACACACACGTGTGTGCAAGTTTTAATCCATTATAATCTCTTTTATTCTCAAACTATTCTACTAATTTCTTAGCTAATTTCTTTATCATTGTTTAACCAACTATCCAGTTTATAGTTTCTGAACTTATAGTGGGGTTGTCTTTGCACTAAAATTGTCTAGGAACTCTCTAATGATTGTGTCTCCACAATGTGCCCACCCATGACCTACCCCCATACCACCAATTAATATGTATTTTAATCCTCAACAGTGTTAAGATGTGGCCTAATGGGAAGCATTTAGATCATAAATGGATTAATACTAATTATAAAAGTACTTGAAGTTCCAACTCTTTTTCTCTCTAGCTCACTTTCTTTTTGCCTTGTGCTCTAAAATTACCAAGTTCTTGATTTTGGACCTCCTAGCCTCTAGAATTGATCAATGTATGTTTATTAAAAATTAGCCAGTTCTGTGGGTTGTGGTGCTTGCCTTTAATTATATCGTTTGGGAGGCAGAAGAAGGCTGATCTCTGAGTTTGAGGCCAGCCTGGTCTACACAGAGAAACTCTGTCTTGAAAAACAAAAAGTTACCCAGTGGTTGTGGTGGTGGTGGTGGTGATGGTGGTAATCCGGGAGGTGGGAGTGATGGTAATGGAGCTGATGGTGGTGGTGGGGGTGGTGGTGATTATGGTGGTGATGATAGCAGTGGTGATAGTGGTGATGAGAGAGTTGATGGTGGTAATGATGGTGAGATGCGCCTTTCTGTCCAGTGCTTAGAAGGAGGAGACAGGTTGATCTCTATGAAGTCGCAGCCTGAACATAGTAAGTTTCAGGAGAGCCAGGGCTACATAGAATGACCGTGTCTCAAAAAAATAAACAAAAATTATCCAATCTGTAGTATTCTGCTATAGCAACAAAAAGTAAAGCAAAATCCACTGTCACCATCCTAGAAGATAAGAATCGGGTCTCTGAGCCATGGAGACAGGACTCTTTAGGATCTTCCCTGACCTAACTACTTACTGAACCTCATCTGTTCCCATTCTCCTACATGTATGCTGCCTACTACACTTAGAAATACCATTTTGGTTTGCATCCTAATGGGTGTGAATCTCCCTTTGCTAGTAATAGTATTCTGTACTTAGTTCTTCAATTGCTGTACTAACATGGGGAGGGGAAAGAGAGAGACTTATGGTTTCAATCTGGACTGCCTCCTACAGAATCATGTGTTTTATGTAAATACCTATTCTTGGGGCTGAGAGAGGGGTGAGTGTTAAGAACATTTGCTGTTCGTGCTGAGAACCTGAGTTCAGTTCCCAGCAGCTGGGTTAAATCATAGCCATCTCAAATCCCCGCTCCAGGGGATCCAATGCCCTGTCCTGGCCTCTGAAGACAGATGCACAGACACACGGGGCCCTATAAATAATTTTTAAATAGTAAAAATTTTAAAATAAATAAATACCTGGTCCTGAACTGGTAGTGCTGTTTGGGGAGGTTGTGGGGCCTGTCTGATGGAGGTAGGCCTTAGGAGGTACTCCTCTGAGGGTTATAGCCTGGCCTACTACTTCTGGTCCTGCTGTGTGCTTTCTGTTTGATCTGTCACATTAGGCGCTCTGCCACATGTTCCCAGGAACACAGTGCCACTGTACATATCTCCCCACTATTGATGAATGGGCTGAGACACCCTGAAACCAGGAATGACAATCCTGTCATGAGGTACTTCGGTCGGATATTTTTGTCTTAATAATGAGAAAAGCAACTGATACATATCCTCAAGCTACATTACAGCTGATGTGCATCAGATTTACAGTGTAATAGTTGAATGAATGAATGAAACAATTTACTTAGATAGACCATCACTGCAAATCTTCCATTTGATAAAATCTTCCCGCCTTTCTATTAATATATCATGTCCATCCTATAATTATCCTATAATTATCTGTCTGAGGCAACATCCTTACTCAGATTTTGTTAATCCATTCTTTCAAGAACTATGTGTTGAACTTTTACTGTATGTCAGGCACTGATTCAGATGCTATATCCTGGTCTAATGATGAACCCAATAGTTCTATGTGAACTTACTAATTCTCTATTTCAGTTCAACTTCAAGACAAGTTTGCTTTACAAATGAACAGTCCTCAAACAAAAGGAAACAATGTTAATAGTATATGTTAGTCTCTAAGCTCTCACAACTAACTGTGTGTGTGTTGGAGAGAGTCCTGGAGTCCAAGAGGAAGGATAAACAATTTTTCAATGCCTTCTGTCGACTACAAATACAGCAAAACTTTTGCAAAAAGTATTGTACTTGTCTAATACAGGAATAAAAACAAGCCCAATAAATTAACCTCTCTAAGTTCCACAGATTCTAAGTGGCAGAAACAAGATTTAGAAACTCATTTTATCTCTATTAATTGTATACAGACCATTTAGTCAATAATTGAAGCAACTGACAATATAAATTAAAATCAGTCAACAAATAGATTTTCTTCTCTGTAGACAGTGTTCTAGGTCCTGTTGAATATTATAATATACAAGGTAAGCATGGTCTCTGTTCTTAGACCGCGGTTGGATAGGAATTGTATTTGTAGGCTTCCATGTTCTGTTACTTTATTTTGAGGTAGGCTCTTATTCTGTAGCCTAAGATGGACTTAAATTTATTTTTTAGCCCAGGCTAACCACAAACTCATGTTTCTCTGGCCCCAGACTTCTGAGTATTGAGATTGCAGACATGTACCATCATCCCTGGCCTGTTCTTAGACCTTAAAAATCTTGAAGTAGGAAAAGAGGAGAAAATAAGTGGGAATTAAAATGTATGCTTGATCTGAGGATCCTGATAATTTCTATAACTTAAAAGTAAGAAAGTGGGCCTGGCATGGTGGCACACGCCTGTAATTCCAGAACTTGGGAAATAAAGAGCTCAAAGCCAATCTGATCTGCATAGACCTGTGTCAAAAGAAAGTAAAGGGGAAAAAACATGGAAAAGAATGACAAGATTTTTGTAGTTGTTACTTTAGTTAAACCTATCTTGAGCTCCAAAGAAAGCCTAATTATTCTCTGTTCTCCTCAGACATTATTGTTTTCTAAATCAAATCCCTTTGGCATGTGTTGCTATGAACATCCAGCAACTCATTCTTCCCTTATCTTTACCTGCTTCTTCTACTTAAAGATGCAGCCAAATGAGTAAAAGATTGCCTTATATAACACGCTTTTCTTTGTAACAGAGAACTCAAGCAACGACTCTGCTTCAACTGAAGGAGACTAATTCAAGCTCTCAGCATTCATATTTGTGATAATACTAACATTCAAGTGTTGATTACTTTTTCTGTGCCAAGCATGTAACATGCATTATCTCCTTCATTCTAAAACAGCTTCATGACTTCAAGGAGTACAAACATCTGATGGCCAAATGGTTTCTTTCCTCCCTTAAGCATACAGTTAGACTGTTTCCTGGCCACCTTTATGATTAGTTGGGGCCAAATGCCTGATGTCTGTCCAAGAGAACACAGACAGAAAATGATGATGGTTTGGGCAATGAGCCCTGAAAACCTCTAACATATGTTCGACATTCTTTTCCTACTCCCAGCTGAATAAAGACTTCAGAGAATTAAGAAGTTGAAACCACAACATGGAAGACACCTGGGGTTGACAAGTGAGTCATTGGAGAAGCACTTCCTAGGAGAGCTATGTGACCAGGAACACCTAGAGTAATGTATTTGCTTTGTTAAAGAATGACTTGTATGAAAGGAAAATTTTCCATAAAAGTACAAAAAAAGAATGACTGAAATCTCTCAAATTGTTATCTAAAATATGTCCGATACTGTGGCTCTATAATCTAATTTGAGATCAGAAGCTTCGGCTGATTTTTCTGCATTGTAGTTTGGCTATTTGGATCCTTTGTGCTTTATATGAATTTTAGGATTTTTCTTTTTCTTCTTCCTGTGAATAATGCCATTGAATTTTGGTAGCAGTTTCATTGAATCAGTTTTACAGTATCAATTCTGCCAATTCAGAACATGGGAGGCTTTTTTTCTATCTTCTAGTGTCTTCAATTTTATTCTTCATTGCTTTAAAAGTTTTTATTATAGAGGTCTTCCTTGGTTAAGCTTTTTCCTAGTTGTGATACTTAATCTTGGTTGTCAACTTGACAGGATTTAGAATCACCATGGAAATAACTCTCTGATCATGTCTGTGAAGATTTTCTAGGATTGGTTAATTGAAGTGGGGAAGACTATCCTAAATGTGAGCCAGGTTCCATGGACTGGGGGTCTCTGCCTGAATGAAAAGAGAGAAAGGGGGCTGGGCAAGAGTGCTCATGGCTCTGCTTCTTGACTATAGATACAATGCGACCAGCTGCCTCAAGTTCCTGTTGCCATCACATTCCTGCAATGATAGACTGCAATGTTAGATTGAACTGTAGCCCAAATAAACCCTTCCTGCTTTAGGTTGCTTTTGTCGGCTATTCTGTCACAGCAATAAAACTAATACACATAGGTACCTATCTATAGGCAAGAACTGAAAAGTACTTCAGTAGCTCAAGAAAGAAGAGCACGATTGACAGTGGGATCACATCCAGTTAAAAATCTTCTTCTTTGCACATACATTGGTTAAACAGATTACTAACAGATGGGTGAAATCTTTGTCAACTATTCATCAAGTGTGGAATTAATATCTAGACTATGTAAGGAATCATTAGTTAAACACTAGTAACAAATTGTACCATCAATAAATTGGCAAATGAATTTAGCACATAGTTCTCAAAAGAAGGACAGATCTCCAATATGTTAACATCCTTAGCCATCATAGAAGCACAAATCAAAATGTACACTGAGGTCCCATCTACACCCTGTCAAATGTCCATCACTTACAAAACAAATGCAAAGGGGAGTGAGGAGTAATCAGCTGTGAGCATGCTCAGTATCGTGGGGGAGGGTCAGGGAAACCCGTTGTGTTGTCCAACAAATATGCACGATTTGTTAAAAGACAAATAGAAGAATAGGACTTCAATCTGGAGCTTTTCTATGATGAGCCTCGACTTGAGTGGCTATTGTGGCTCAAGCTTATAATCCCAAGAAGACAAAAGCAAAGACTGCCAGGAGTTTGAGGTCATCTAAAGAATGAGTTCTTGTCTCAAAAAAATGAAAGAGCAAAAGGGGTACAAACAAGGGAGAGATATTGGGGGAGGGGAAGGAAAGATCATTTTATATAAAGAAAACAATAAATAAAAAGACTCTCAGCCAAGAACAAATTGAACTTGTTTACATAATAGAAGACTAGTGTGTCCAGAGAGGATAAAGACGAAATGGAATCTTAGGAGTTGACCTCAGGGATATTGCCAGGATATGAAGGATTTTATATGGCATGTTGAGAACTCCAGATAATATAAGTAGATAGCTATCTAGTGGGAACCATTGATGACGACTATATGAAGAAGGTTCTTCCCATCTAAGAATATTGGAACAAGACTCCACAGAGGATCACATTCTTCTTTGCATGCTTGTTCTCTTGGTCTTGCTTATTTATCATCTTAGCTATATTATCACCTCCCTTTAGAATAATTCCCTTCTTTGGTAATGGAACCTGTTGGCCTTTACTCAGGGTGCCTCAGACCATAACCTTGACACTGGCCAGACATGGGACTAATTCTTCAGGTTCTGGTAAGGTTAAATGATGATACCCAGATTTTAAAAAGAAAAAAATATATATGTCCTGGAATCTTTAAAAAAAGAAAAAAGTCTAAATAGATTATAGCACATAGTTTTATTGCCTTTGCTTTAGATCTAGGGTTATGGCTTTGAAATGCCTTTAAAGGTCTTATTTCATCTTACTCTCTAGACAGATAATACAACATATTACCAGATATATGCTTCTCAGTCACAAATGCCACAAGTCAGTATTACATTGGATGATTTACAAATGAACATCCAACCAAAAGAACAAGATAGCATGATACTTACAGAAGTTAAGGTGACTACCGTGCAAAGAACATACAATTGCAGCTTAACAAATAACACTACAAATCTGGATTGATTGAGTATCAGAAAAATATGGTATTTGTTTTAGCAGAGAATATTGACCAAAAGAAGAGGGAGGGAGTAATAAAGCATACACTAAGAATTTGCAAAATGGATCAGTTGTATCATCCATAACATGCAACCTCCCTATGAAAACTTTATTTATTTATTTATTTTAGTTTTTTAAGACTGGCTCTCACTCATAGCCCAGACTGGCCTGAAACTTACAACAGTATTCCTATCTGTATTTCTCAAGTGTTGGAATTTCAGGTGTGAGCCACCATGAGCAGCTTTAACATTTTTCAAATTCTTTGGTAATTTCATATACTAATAAAATGTATTAAGATCATATCTACTCTTTTCCAACTCCTCTTTGGCTCCCCATGTCTATCCCATCAAGTAAACTGTATTGATATTTTAAAAGACATTTTAGGTTCACAGAAAATTTGAGCATAAAACACTGATTTCCTATATGGGGGAAAAGTATTCCCATGCTTATACAACTTCCCCCACTGTGCATCATATGCATTTTGACAATAAATGCCACTGATATATCATTATTACCCAACACACAGAGTTTACATTAGTCTCCGCACTCAGTGTTGCACAGCCTATAGGTATTGATGAGTATATGATAACCTGAATCTTCTATTACAGTATGCAGAATAGCTTACCTATTCTGAAAACCCTCACTGTTCTACCTGTCTAGCTACTGCCACTCCACTGATACCAGAATCCAGATGCTTTCTTGGAATCCCCCAGGCCTTCAGTACCAGGCTAGGACTTCTGAGACAGCCAGCCCAACAGACTGGGCAGCTACCAGATTCTCAGCCTCTCCAGTGTGAAGACAATATGAAGACAGCCAGTGTTAGACTACCCAAACTATATCATAGAAACCAATCTAATAATCTTTTAATGTATATTCACTCTCTTAGTTGTGTTTCTTCTGTTTCTGTATAGAAGACTATTACTTGATTTACCCTATGACTTCACTGTTTTAAGTGATCCAAAATATGTTGTTAATATTTTCATTTGTTCAACTTTTACTTATTTAGTGATTTTTTTTCATTTATTCAGCATTCGACCTGTTACAATAAAGTAGTAACTTCTAAGGTATGTCCAAGCTGAAATGGAAACTGGGAGTCTTTGCATACTGATTTTTTAATTGCTTATGAGACATCCAAATGGATCTGAGATACCAAAGGAGCCTCATGTAGCTTCCAGTAAAGGTTCTAGTGTGTCAGACAATTCAAGAGTGCCTGTGAGTGGTGAAGTCGTGAAATTATGAAGGTTAGCTGAGAACAAGCTAAAGGCAGAATAGTCTTGGGAAATGCCAACCTTAAAGAGGCAGCATATAATTTCAAACAAACATTGAAACTACAGCTACTCTGATACAAACTAAGTTTTGCCTGATACCGTCTTACTGCTCATATAAATTTATCAAAGTTCATTACCTTTTACTCTTTTACACCTACACCTCCTACACCCCCATTAACTGAAGCAATCGTGTTATGTAACCTGCTCATCCTGGGGCTTTAAAAAAAGATGTAGACTTTTTAACAGTAGAATAAATTATCTCAGACTGGGGTGTGTATGTGTGTGTGTTTGTGTATGTGTAGCAGAGGTATATATATATATATATATTCTCCCCTCTCACTCTGCACCTTTATTTTTTGAGATAGGGTGTCTAGATTGGCTAGCCAACAAGCCCCTGGGTCAGCTTATCTCCGCCTCCCCATCACAAGGATTAAAGACATAAGTTGCCACACCTAGCTTTCATATATGAGTATTTGATATCTGAACTCAGATCCTCAAGCATGGACAGCAAGCACTTAACACACTGAGCCACATTCCCAGGCTCTCAGACTGACTTCTATGTAAGGTTCTATATGTTATTCAGTACATACGTTGTTTAAATATTTTAAAACAAGTTCATTTTTATTCTAATTGATAATTCAGAAAAAGTTTTGAGTTCCAAATTATAAGCTTCCAAAAATAGAGTTAAAACTTGTGATTCTGGAAGTTGCCAGGAAACAGTAACATTTCTATATGCTACGGTAAAGGAGGGGCAAGAAGGGCACGTCTGCCAAACTTATAATTAAGTCACTTTGTACTGACATGGCTTTAGTTTATAAGGGAATGCTTGTGGGGATTTTTAATCAGATAAAAATAAGGCCGTTGTTTTCTCTATACCAATTAACATAGTTGACATTTAGCCAAATCTTCCCTGGTCACTGCAGGGGATGTACAGTTTGTCCTGATTCTGTGGGAAATGAAAAATGTAGAAGTTGGCATGAGTAAAAAAATGTGAACCCCGAAAAAATGTTGCCAAATATGCACATCAAATCATATCAATTGATTTACTAAAGGACAGTCTTATGCTTTCGAGAGAACAAAACTGAAAGACAGTCTGAAACACTAAAACTGTAATGATAAGGGAGTATGAGCTTAAGTAGTACTACGGCATGTTAGTAAAATAACGTGTTTGGTTGAAGACAGTCAACTAGGATGCATGAAATAGTCCTGAACACACATTTTAGAAAGGAGGTGATAGTGACTCATGTACAGTATATGAAAACACATTTAAAATTGTAACACAAAAAGACTACTGTGAGTCATCCAGTCCCATTCTTTAATTTGCACTGACCATGGAGCATACCATTTTGACTAGATTAGCTGGCCAACAGGCCCCAGAGCTCCTTCCGTCTGTATGTCTCTAATGCTGAGATTACTATAGGTATACGCCATCGAACTTAGGACTTCATAGCTGTGTGGCAAGCAAGCACTTCAACCACTGCTCTATCTCCCTAGCCCCAGGGGATATAACCCCCTTGAGAAAAGACTTTTCTGTTAGCCAGGCTGGTTTAAATTACTAGGATCAAATGGCTCTGTCATCTTATTCTCCCATGCATCTGGGACTGTAAGCACACAGCACCACACACAGCAAAGTAGAACAATTATAGCAATGTGACATGGTCGACAAACACACTCTGTGCATCCCTGTCATTCGTTTGGGCTGAAAAGTCTTATTCGGTTGGCATGAATGGTTGGTGAATTGAATTGGGTGTTACCTGATAATGACTGAAGTATAAACAGTGATCTTAGAGATTAGGTAACAGCTACATACTGAGAATGTCAAAGCAACAGTATAGATAGTTTGTGTCTTTGGTGACTTCCATCTCCTAGCCGTAAGCTACAATACTCATTCTATTTATATTAAAGAGAAATGGGTTTACATCTTAAAACATGATTACTGAGACTGGCATGTTAGCTTAGTTGGTAAAGGGCTTGCCTTGCAAGCACAAGGACCTAAATTGGAGTCTCAATACCTACTAAAAATAAAAGCTGGGTTTAGTGGTGCTTATAATCCTAGCTCTCTGGAGGCAGAAACAGGCAGAGTCCTTTGGGTGACCTAGATTAACATACTTGGTGAACCCAAGGCCAATGAGAGACCCTGTCAAACAAGGTCAACTGCAACTGAGGAACGCCACTAATTTTCTCATCCTCGGGCCTATACACACACATGCACCTGTATGAACATAAGCATGCACATACAAAAACATGATTATCTGTGGTTTCTATCTTCCCTATTGTATACCTACCTATCCCCAGGAGGCAGAAGCTCTATTAGGTTTTTCATGTATTGTTCTCTGGGGTGAACAAAAGAGGAAGATCTGAACTTATCTCACTAGTCATCTTCCTCTTCCACTTAGGCCAAATTATCCTAATTCTCTGTGCCTTCAAGAAGTCAACAACATCAAGACAGCTTCTTTGAGGATGAGGACATTGTCAGTTTACTGTAGTTCATTAAGAATGTTTTCTAAATGTTATGCTTATATTCTTCCAGAATGGCAAATTAGGTAATTTGGGTTCTTTCCTATCAAATTAGGTTAAACAATTATTCTGTATTTTACAGAGTTCATTGATTTGCATTTTTAAAAGGATCCTAGGATGCTTTCTTAGAGTACCAAAGAGGTCAACAAAGCACATGTAACTTTCAACCTCAGACTGCAAGCTGGTTAATTTATTATGTTTACTAAAACTATGTTATTTTAACACAAGACAAAGCCTATATTTGAGCTTTCTTACACATTAGGCATTTTGGCTAAGTACAGTCTTAAATAAGGCATACCAAAAGGTTTTTAACCAGCATCAGGAACAAAAACCAAAGGCAGGCTTTCTTTATGATCTAATATAATAATTTTGTCTTCACAATTAGCAAATTGGTATTACTAAAATAGCACATAAAAGAGAATGGAGAAATGTTCCCTGGTGGAACAAGTACATCATTCAGAGAATGAGCAGGACTGATGGGATTAGTGGGGGAAAAGTACACAGTTGCCAGGTCATATCCTTGGGTGCCTGTTGCAGTAATTTTTTACCCCAATAAGCCCATATAAAAAACCACACAACTCAGTTATTATATTTATAAGCTATATGCCTAGATTGGGTAGCTCTATCACTATACTAATTTGTGCCCCAGCTATGAGACCCCTTGCTACTTGTGACTTCTTCAGGCTATGTGGTTCTGCTCCACCTTCCTTCCACCTCTTCCTCCTCTCTGAGACCTCCAATCCCACCTTTCCCTTCCACAGCCCAATCATCAGCTCTAGCCTTTATTTGACCAGTCAGAATGGTCATGTTGTTCCTTCAAGCAATAACACCCTAAGACAATGACCAAGCAAAGGAACACCTGAGAGTTCACATCTTGATCTACAACAATGAGGCAGAGACAGAACACTGGGAATTGTCCAAGCCTTTTGAAACCCATCTCCAGTGACATACCTCATCCAAAAAGGCCTCTAATCCTTCTCTAAGGAGTTCACCAACTGAGAACCAAATATTCAAGCACATGAACTTAGGGAGGGCACCCTTATTCAAACCACCACATTCCACTCCCTGACCCCAGAGGCTCATAGCCATATCATAATACAAAGTGCATTTAGTCCAACCTCAATAGTTTCCATAGTCTTTCATAATCTCAGGCGTTTGAAAGTCCAGTCTCCTCTGAGACTCAAAGCAATTTGTTAATTGAAACTTTCTGCAAAATCAAAAAGCAGATCACATACTTCCAACATACAATGGCACGGAATGCACATTACCATTCCAAAGGGAGGAATGGGAACAGCAGCATGAAGGAATACTGGCTCAAAGCAAGACCAAAACCCAGCAGAGCAATAATAAAGCTCTATGTCTGATACTAAAGAGCTTAGATGGCTCTGCCCTTCCTGCTCTGCTGCTTGCAACACACATCTCTCTCTTGGGCTGGTTCCATTCCTTTTATGTAGCTCTTTTTGGCAGATATTCCACAACTCTGGCACCTTTAACATCTTGGGGTCTCCAATGCAATCTAGGCTTCATACAATGGTGTTTCAGAGCCTCCATGTAGGGACTTTCTTGCCACATGCCTGGCCTGTGTGGTTCTCCTCAGCCATGGAGGAATATTCAAACAACCCCTTTATTCTTATATTATTCATGACTCACAAAGCCAGAATCACAAGGCCAACATTGCCAAGGTTAACTACAAAATTGGGGTGTACCCTGGTACCCTTGACTCATATCTATGGCAGTTTTGATTTGTTGTTGTTTTATAGGAGCAAAAAACTCCTTGTTTTTTTTTTTTTTTTTAAGTTGGAGGTTTCTCTGGGTGGGATCCTGCCCTGAGAGCACCCCTTCATTTATTCCATTTATGTCCACCATCTCTTCAATCTTATCTCTTTCAACACAAGCCTTGATTCCAACATTAAATTTCCAGCTGCTCCTTTCCTTCTTCTTCTTCTTCTTTTTTTTTTTTTCTTTTTGGTTTTTCAAGACAGGGTTTCTCTGTATAGCCTTTGCTGTCCTGGTTCTTGCTCTGTAGACCAGGCTGGCCTTGAACTCAGAAATCCACCTGCCTCTACCTCCCATGTGCTGGGATTAAAGACGTGTGCCACCACTGCCCAGCTCCTTCTTTTTTTTTCTATTTATCATTTTATTCATTTACATTTCAAATGATATCACCTTTCCTGGTTACCCCTCCACCAACTCCCTATCTCAATCTCCTCTCCTCTCTCCCCTTTGACTCTATGAGGGTGCTTCTCCACCCATTTACCCACTCCTGCCTCACCTCTCTAGCATCCCCTTACACTGGGGCATCAAGCCTCCCTCTCCTCTGATTGATGTCAGATAAGGCCATCCTCTGCTACACATGTATCTGGAGTCCTGGCTCCCTCCATGTATACTCTTTGGTTGATGGTTTAGTCCCTAGGAACTCTGGGTGGTCTAGTTAGTTGCTATTGTTCTTCTTATGGGGTTGCAATCCCCTTCAGCTTCTTCAGTCCTTCCCCTAGCTCTTCCATTGGAGTCCCCGGGGCTCAGTCTGATGGTTGGCTGTAAGTGTCTGCATCTGTATTGGTCAGGTGCTGGTAGAACCTCCCAGGGAACAGCCATATCAGGCTCCTGTCAGCAAGCACTTCTTGGCATCAGCAATAGTCTGGGGATTTGGTGTCTGCAGATGGAATGGATCACTAGGTGGGGCGGTCTCTGGATGGCCTTTTACTTCAGTCTCTGTTCCATTTTTTGTCCTTGTCTTTCTTTCGGACAGGAACATTTCTGGGTTTAAACCCAGATTTTTTGAGATTCGTGGTTGGCCCCATCCCTCAACTGGGGGCTGTGCCTATCTCCTGGAAGTAGTCTCTACAGGTTATATCTCCCCTTTGTTGGGTATTTCAGCTAAAGCCTTTGGCTCACACACATTGGCACAGGGAAAATTTCCTAAACAGAACATCAATGGCTCATGTTTTAAGATCAACATTTGAACAATTGGACCTCATAAAATTGAAAAGCTTCTATAAGGCAAAGGACACTGTCACTAGGACAAAATGGCAACCTACAGATTGGAAAAAGATCTTTACCAAATCCTACGTCCAATAGTGGGTTAATATCCATAATATACAAAAAACTGAAGAAGCTAAACTCCAGAGAACCAAATAACCATATTTAAACATGGGGAACAGAGCTAAACAAAGACTTCTCAACTGAAGAATCTTGAATGGCTGAGAAGCACTTAAAGAAATGTTCAGCATCCTTAGTCATTGGGGAAATCAAAATGACCCTGAGATTCCATCTCACACAAATCAGAATGGCTAAGATAAAAAAGGTGAGAGCAGATGCTGGCAAGGATGTGGAGAAAGGAACACTCCTCCCTTGTTGGTGGGACTGCTAGCTGGTAAAACCACTTTGGAAATCAATCTGGTGGTTCCTCAGAAAAATGGAAATAGTTGTACCTGATGACCCAGATGTACACTACTGGGCATATCCCTAAAAGACACTCCAACATATAACAATGACACATGCTCTATTATGTTTATAGCAGCCTTATTTATAATAGTCAGAAGCTGGAAACAACCCAGATGTTTCTCAACAGAAGACTGGATACAGAAATTGTGGTACATTTACTACTACTCAGCCATTAAAAACAATGACTTCATGAAATTTGCAGGCAAATGGATGGAACTAGAAAATATCATCCCGAGTGAGGTAACCCAGACACAAAAGAACACACAAGGTATGTACTCACTGATAAGTGGATTTTAGCCCAAAAGCTCAGAATACCCATGATACAACCCACAAACCATATGCAGCTTAAGAAGGAAGACCAAAGTGTACATGCTTCAATCCTACATAGAACAGGGAACAAAATAATCACAGGAGCTAGAGGGAGGGAGGGACCAGGGACAGAGAGAGGAGGGGGAGGGGAAAGGGGGTAGAAGCAGGTATTGGGAAGGACAGGAGAGAAGTACAGAGGATCAAGAAATTGAATAAAACATGTCGAAGAGGGGCCTGAAGTAGCCACTAGAAAGTCTCAGATTCCAGGGAAACAAGAGGCTCCTTTCCTTCTTAAACTATATTGTTTGTATTTCTTTTTACTCCACTTGCTTTTTCATTGTAGGCTTGCATAAGAGTGATTACTAATAACCACATGACAGAGTCGATATTAGGCTGTCGTGAAATCTTTGCCAAAGAAATTAGTCCATAATTTTTCAATTCAGTTATAAGACAAGGGCAAATACTTTCAATAAAGTTACTCAGTACGATTAGCATGTAAGGACAAAGGTGCATTTGTTACTGGTTAAAGTGATTGAATTTTCCATGAGAAGAACTCCAGCTTCTGACTAACTAGAGTTTCTTTCCCCACTGTACTCAGTTCACACAGCTGCTGAGGCCTCTGATAACAACCATCGAATTCCTGCCATTTCTAACCTTTAAAAGTTGACGTCATTATTTTAGTCCTTTCATCATTCTTCAAGCAAAGCTCTTTCAATTATGAAGGGGTAGAGAAAAGCTACAGTGTGCTTGCTGGCCAGCTTTATGTCAACATGACACATTGGAGAGGAAGGAACCTCAACTGAGAAGATTCTTCCATAAGATCAGGCTGTAGGCCAGCCAGTGCACAGCACTCTATGGCCTCTGCATCTGCTCCTGCCTCCAGGTTTCTTCCCTGTTTGAGTTCCTGTCCTGACTTCCTTTATGATGAATAGCTATGTGGAAATGTAAACCAAATAAGCCCTTTCCTCCCCAAGTTGCTTTTGGTCATGGTGTTTCGTGACTAACATGGTAGTCCTAACTAACTGTTACAAATGGACAGGTGTCCTGGCCTCCCGAGGATTTAAAGGCAATCTAAGATCAAGTCATCTGAATTCTTGTTGTCAAACAAATTTGTTGATGTGTAGCAAAGTCCATTTAAACAGATGGATAACAGATTTCTTGAGATGAAAGATATCCCTAGGAAATTACACGAGGGCTGGAAAACTTGCTCAGTGGTTGAGAGCACTTGCTGCTCTTCCAGAAGACCTGGGTTCATTTCCCAGCACCCACGTGGTGGCTCACAACTCCAGTTCCAAATAATTCCAGTTCCAGAAGATCCAGCAACTTTTTCTATCTTCCTCAGGCACCAGTCACAGATTTGGTACACATACATACAGCAGGAAAAACACCTGAACACATAAAATGAAAACAAGCTTTTTGTGTGTGAGCAAATAGTTGATTTAATAGAATCGCTTTGGATATAATCCTTTTTAAAATTTTATGCCTTAGTTTACCCCCTCCCTCTCTTTGTGTGTATGTGTGTGTGTGTATGTGTGTGTGTGTGTGTGTGTGTGTGTGTGTGTGTGTGTGTGTGTATTTTGGTCTGTATGGTTTTTTTAAAAAAATTATTACTTTTATTTTTTTACAGTCCAGTCATTGCCCCCTCCTAGTCTGGCCTCCCACAGTTCCTCATCCTCTTCCTCCTCCCCCTATCTCCAAGAGTATGTCATCTCTCCCCCTAAAAAATTTTTTTGAAGAAACTATGTGGGATACCTCAGCAGCTTTTATAGAGTAGGGAATTCTGTAAAGCTTCTGCAAACATTGAACAGATAATTCTTTAATCACTTGTTCTCCACTAGACGTACTGCAAACATACTGCGCTGCTCCAGGCTCTTTGGAAGTGCCTTCAGTAAGAATGACTCAGAAATTAAGACACTCCTTACAATAAAGCACAAATACTAGGCCATTTCTCAATGGCCCAGACAAGACAAATTGCTTAAGGAAGCTGGCTTCAGGATATAGATCGTGTAGTCAGAGTGTCAGAGCTGGAAATGACGGCAGAAGATAACAACTCTGCTTTATAAAGAAAAACATGAAATCTGGAAAGATTGCAAGCTGTCTCAAATTGGGAGCTGATTAAATAAGCATCAACCGAGTATAAACTGTGTCAGGTTGTCGACACCAGAAGAGAACTAAAGCACGACTCTTTTCCAAGCAATAGAAGACTAAGACAATTACTGCCGTTAGACTATTGTAAAACCAGGACTCCAACTCTGTGTGCCATGTTTTCAAGCCAGAGATTTTCCAGCCACCGTGCAATGTCTCTTATATTAAAAAGCACTTAATATTCATAGTACTTAATATTCATAGTATTCTTATTGAAAACTAAATAGAATTCTTTGTTGGTATATCCAGAAAAGTATCGATGTCACCAAGGTCTTTGGGGTGTACAGGTACTTGTTCTTATTTCTTGAAGACCTTTGAGTAATACAGGAGATCCTATCTTATATGAAAGGACATCCTTATGAAGAATTTTTAGCAATCCTTAGAAAAACTTGACTTTTTCTTTCTTTCCTCCTCCTCTTCTTCTTCCTCCTCTTTCTTTTTTTTTTTTTTTTTTTTTTTTTTTTTTTTTTTTTTGGGATAGCATTTCTCTGTGTACCTAACTGTCCTAGAACTTGCTTTGTAGACCAGGCTAGCTTTGAACTCAGAGATCTGCCTGTCTCTGCCTTCCTAATCCTGGGATGAAAGACATGTGCCACCATTGCCCAATAGAAAGATTTCTTAGAATGCTAGGAAATTAAGAATTGAAAGTTCTACCAACCCCCCACCCCCAAAAAAAACAAACAAACAATGGACGCACTCTTTGTCCTAACTTTTGAAGAAGTTACCCCTGAGGTAAATCATGAAAACTTCCACTACCTTTTTGAATAGCTACTCTAACTGTGTAGAAGTTCATTGAGTTGTATAGACTTTGGGTTTGAGTCTAGTTAATTTTAGCATGTGGTCTTCTTTTTGCAGGGTGGCGTTGAGACGGAGTCTCTCTATATAGACCTGGCTGTCCTAGAATTCTCTATGTAGACTAGGCTGGCCTCAAACTCACAGAGATCCACCTACCTTTGCCTCTGGAGTGCTGGGAATTAAATATATGCACTACTACTCCCGGCGTATGATTGTTTTTTTACTAATATAATAAGGTTTAAGATAAATTGAAAAGATATTTTTTGTAAATTTCCACTGCCTATAGACTTACTTTTTAAACTACAAACTATATTATTAAAAAGAACTTGCAAATAAGAAAATCATACACCAAACTTAATCAGACCCAAACTCTATAAATCTCAATGAGCTTCTATACAGTTAGAGTAACCATTCAGAATGTAAGCTATAGAACTTCACATTTGATTTTACACTTTCATTATCAAAAACATTTTTATGCATTTATCTACCCCAAAATAAAAGATTTATAACAGAATTAGAGAAACAATTAGCTCTATATCTTACTTCAAAACTTGTGTTCAGTCCTTCTTCATCTCCTTATATTTAGCTTTTTTGTACTCTTTTCTACATGCTATGCTGTTCCCACATGCACATTTGTTTATATATATTATTGGCTAGAGCTCACATATAACAGAGAACTTGCATTTTTTCTTTCTGAGGTTATGTGACCTTGCTTAATATTATACATTTTCAGATTATCTATATATATGCCAAATTTTCATTATCCAGTCATCTGTTGATTCAAATTCTTGGCCACAGTGAATAAAGCAACAATAAACACAAGAGTGCAAGTATCTCTACGGTTAGGGTATGGGGTTCACTGGTATATGCTCAGTAACAAAATAGCTGCATCAGTGTCTTGAGAAATCTCTAAGCTGATTTCCACAATGTCTGCATTACTTTGTACCCACACCAACAGTAAACACAGGTTCCTTTAACTCCACATCCCATCCAACATTTGTCAAGTCAGATGTGTCGGCCACTGCCTTGCTTTTCTACTGACTCAAGAGCTTTTCTGCTCTTGCAGAGGACCCAGTTTCGGTTCCTAGCAACCAAAGGGCAGCTCAAAAACATCTGTAACTCTAGTTCCAAGAGATAGAGTACCTTCTTCTCATCTCTTGGGAACCAAGAATACACATGGTGCACATATGTACATGCAGGCAAATATTCATACACATAAAACTAAATATTAAAAAAGAGAGACAAAAACTTCAGGAAAACATAAAAATGTGTATAACAGTTATATAGATTAGTCATACACTGGCAGTAAAAGAAAGCCATGATTTTTTTGTTTCAAGCTCTTGGGCACTTTCTGATTTTTCCAGAATGAGAGAAAAATAAAGTACACGTTGTTCATACAATTGATTATTAATGAGCATGTTTACATATTCACATGGATGGTTATTTCAGTCCTTCCCAAAATACACTGCATATCAAGCTTTTATGGTATAAAGAATTTTATCATTGTCACTTGCAGAATGTCAGATGAAGAGAAATAAAGACTAATAAGGTCTTGAACTACAGTTAATTAGGTAATTTATTTTATATAGTCAATATAGCCAGTACTCAAGTACCCTCCACATGTAGGCTTTGCAGAGGTGGTGTTTTGTTTGAGTTAAATTAGAGCCTTGCTATCTAGCATAGACTGGCCTCAAACTAAGAGTTTCACCTATATTTGTCTCCATAGTGCTAGAATTAAAAGCATGTACCACAATACTCAGCTTAACATACTATCTTATCCTAGGAACTATATTATAGGAACAAGGAGAAGGTGCTAGCTACTAGGCAACAAAAATACAAAGCTTCACAAAAAGAAATACATGATGGTAGCTGGATGTGATGGTGCATGCCTTTAATCCCAGAATTCAGGAGTAGAGGCAGGTAATCTCTGAGTTCCAGGACAGCCAGGGCTGTGCAGAGAAACCCTGTCTCAAAAAAAAAAAAAAAAAAAAAAAAAAAAAAAAAAAAAAAAAAAAAAAAGAGAAAGAAAGAAAAAGAAAGAAAGAAAGAAAGAAAGGTAAAACCAAGAAAACCAAGATAGTAAACCATGTCTATATTGTATGAATAAACTAACTACACTGGATAAATCTGTGATAGACAGTTTACTGGTTTACACTGACATGAGACAGGCACAAGTATAATATATATATATATATATATATATATATAATCTTGTGGTGATCCTCTTGCTTCAGCCTCCTTACTGATGGGATCATAGGTTTCATCCATCACACCTAACTTCCTTAGCTCTTCAAAACAGAAATGTGTCTACTCATCCCCCACTATTGCCACACTTCCAGCTGACTGCAGGGCTCAGAGGCAAGCTGAAAACAAATGAACTCAATGTCAGTTGTGTGCAAACCACTGGAACAGTTGATGGTTCCTTTAAGGAGCCCAGTAAATTCCTTGTGATAAATAGTCTTTCATTTGAAAAGAGCCACGGGTGTTCCACAGATATTTTCCTCATTCCTCCAAGTCTCTACACGTTATGTACAAAGTAAATTATCACCATTGACATTGTTATCCTGATATGAAACACAAAATACATGTCTGGATACCTGAAAAGCACCCAGATATTCAAGAACATAAAATATAACCTAAAACATCTAATAAGGTAAAATTCCATCTGAGAAAAGAAATAACAATTTGGATTCAACCAAGAATATATTTTTGTGCTGCTTTTATACATAATATTTAAGCTTTGTTTCTATGAAGCTTATAAAATTTCTCTAGCAGTATACTAACATGCAGTGTGTTAGTTAACACACAAGTCAGATCTTGTAGGTTATACCATTATAGCTATAATTATTATGCCTAATAATTATTATAATAAACATGTATGTGGTACTGTACATTACTGAAATGTTTTTACAATCCTTGTTACCCTTATTCTGCTGATACTAAGCCAGTTAAAGCTCCAGTGAGTTCTTACTCACTAATCAGAATTGAGTTTGACGTTTTTATAAAACCTACAGAAAAAAATTAGTATAAATTTCAATTAAAATAGTCGACTGTTGTCTTACTTATGTTTCTATTACTGTGATAAAGACCATGACTAAAATCAATTTATGGAGGAAGAGATTTATTTACCTTATAGCTTACAATTCATCATGAAGGAAGTCAGGGCAGGAACCTGGAGACAGAAACTGAAACAGAAGCCATGTTGAAAGTATAGCATGAAGGTCCTTATGCCCACAGATCTTCAGAGAAACCAAGAATGGTAAGCACACAGAATTGTCTTTCCAATGAGAAAGATGGAAAAACCTGTTCTTCCATCCAGAAAGCTGAGAACTGAAAGTGATTAACAGCCTGATGATCTGCATTGTCTGTTGGGCCAGGCCATAACAAGCTCCTACAACCAGGATCAAAGGTGGTTAGTAATATAAATGACCCTTATAGCCAGAGGCTCCCCAAAACTCCCACAACCAGGACCAGAGGTGGCTAGTAGCCTAAATGACTTTGATATCTGTATGACCAAGATCAGGTCAGACCCTTGGGTCCTTAGACTGTTAGGCTAGTACTGTAGTGTATCTTTAGGACCCATCTTCTTGGAAGAAATGACATATACCCTTAGTTTAGTTTCAATGTAATTATGTTTCCTTGTGCAATGAGGATTGTATTACATTAGGAAATTTTTTTCCAAAGTATACTGGTCTTAAATACATTGGGAATAAACAGCCTTTTATTAGACTTCCTGAAGTCTGATCCAGGTTAATGAAGTCAAGTTGCACCAGGTTTTTATTCTTATCTTTTTTTTCCTCGACTCACCACTATTCTTATCTTTTCACATGGTTCACTTTCCTGTATGATACCTGCAGGACCCCTTCAAAGCCACACAGCAATGTTGTTTACTGGCTTCCACCAATACACAGTTTTCTCAGCCTGATATCTTATATAACTCGGGACCACCTGTCCAGGGTAGTATTGCCCACAGTGGGCTGGGCCTTCCCATATCAATCATTAATTAAGAAAATTTCTCCCACAGACTTGCCTACAGGCCAATCTGATGGAGTAATTTTTACAGCTGAGGTTCCCTCTTCCTATTCAAAGTCTGGAATGCCCATGAAGAAGGGACATCAAGACACAGTTCTCTCTCCTGAAGCCGAGCTAGGAGGGTATGGGCCTCCACAAGTGTTGACAGTTGCTAGACATGAGACTTGTTTGTATAGTAGCATATATATTTTCATGTTTCTCTTTCAGGGAATGCTCTCCCTGTTAAGGATAATGACTCCATGACAATTAGGAAGAGCATGACTCCAGGAAGCAAGAATGTGTTTTTGTGATGCTGAGACCTTCAGGCAGGTCTTAAGGCTGTGGGAAAGAACTCTGAAAACGTGAGCTCAAAAATATATAAACAGGATTTCTCAACTATGCAAAATATAAGGATGCAATATGAATTATATGAGGGGCTTCATGCACCTAAAAGATCAGAGGCAGCTGCGCTATGAGCCAGCTTATCAGAGAGTTCTAGGGAGTGGTGATTGTAGGGCAAGATCCCACCCAGCTAAACTTATTGTTTGTGCTTACAAAGGCAGGCAGATCTCTGAATTTATTTGCTATGTTTTTTTAAAATATATACTTGCTATCTTCTAAGAGTCAAGGGGTAAGGTCATAAAATGCTGATTCATGGGATGATCAAAAGGCACCTGGTTAAATGACTGGATTGATATGTAAATAAAAGACTGGGCTTTTGGTATGCAAGAAATAGCTGTATAGAGAGATATAGTATTTCTTCTTAAGAATTTGCTTGGCAGGCTTTCTGACTTTTGTCAGAAAACCAAGAATTTTTTTCTAGCATGTTTTCTGACTTTTTTTCTGGAAAATCCATGACCTATCCAGAGAGCTTTTAGAATTTTTTTCTAGCAAGTGGAGAGCTGTCTCTAACAGAAAGCTGTCTGGAGCAGAACATGAGACTGTCAGCTTGTATCCATGAGTGACTTCAAGTCATTTCTTCTGCTGCTCCCAAACACTCCTTTCTCAGGAACCCCTCTCAAAACTAAGGCTGGGCCTTTGCATTCCCAGATGACCCTGGCTTGTGTCAAAGTGACAAAATACTAATTAGACAACTGACTTGTCTAAGATCATAACAAACCTATGTATATTAAAATTAAGTTATAAAGATAATGCGTGCCATTTTGAGTTTTACTTATAGAATATAATCATTGATGGCCTGTGTTAGTGTTTTTACAACTTTGTGATCATATAAATCACAAGAAATGTTTATTTAAAATTACCTTTCTTGACCCCTAAACCTTGAGATTTCTGATTTATCATGTCTGAAGAACAATCAGAGAAATAATTTTTAAACAGTGACATAACTATCTTCATGATGGTGGCATATGCCTTTAATCCCAGCACTTGGAAATCAGAGGCAGGTGAATCTCTGAGTTTTGACACCAGCGAGGTCTATACTAAGAAACCCTCTCTCAGAAGAAAGAAGGAAGAAAGAAAGAAAGAAAGAAAGAAAGAAAGAAAGAAAGAAAGAAAGAAAG
>JANHMN010000003.1:81810086-81827666 GCA_030674055.1 Rhabdomys pumilio | reverse complement strand
CAGCTCACCAGCTCACCAGCTCACCAGCTCACCAGCTCACCAGCTCATCAGCTCAATCACTATCTTTTAAAGACATAAATGGGGGTCTGAGAAGGTAGAAAGTGCTTGCTGTACAACATAAGGTCCTGAGTTCAATTCCTAGAGCACCTATAAAAACGGGGTACGGTGTGTGGCTGTAATCTTCAGAGCTAGGAAAGCAGAGATGAAAAAACATCCCTAGAACTCCCTGGATATCTAAGCCTAACCTAATTGGTAAACTCTAAGTCCCAGTACAAGACCTTGTCTCAAGAACATAAGGCAGTTAGCTCCTGAGGGTGATCTCTGGCTTACACATATACCTGCCCTCAGATGAACATGACCATGCACACGTATCTGTGCATGATGCACTCACACACAAAGTCCATACCTCTTCCTTGCTTAATCCAACTCTGCCCATAGTCTCTCACTATAATTAGAACAAGTTTTGCCATACCCAATAAAACTTTATGTGATCTGCTTCTGGCTATCTCTGCAATCTCACTTCCTACTTAGATGGACTCAACTATGCTGTGCTCTTTTCTTGCCTAAGCTCCTTTGTACCAGAACCTTTGGACTGCTACTCCCTCTCCTTAATATGATTGTCCTTAGATCCTCAGAGTTATCGCCCCACAGTTCACATCTTGGCTCCTTACCAGCTTCTTGGAGGAGCCTTCCTCTTCTTTCCCTACTCATTAGACTTCAAAAAGAAGACATGTAGATTTTATTTGCAAATTTAAATAAATATAAAAATAAACAAAATACTCTCTCTATTCACTATTATGGAGCTTTGTTTTTTCTACTGAAGACATTATCTGACTGAATTAGTTTTCTTTGTCTACATGTTTGCCTGTTTATTGTGTTCCCCACTACAGTGTAAGCAACATGAGAATGAAGATTTGTTCCAGTGACCCCATGACTGCCTTACTGACCAGTGCATCCCAGCTCTTCCAACGCCATTGTAAACTGGGAATTGTCAATACATATTTGTTAAATGAATAGATTTCAGCTAAGAGACAAGCAAACAGTGCCCTGATAATGGTTGCATGCGTTTCAACTAAATCTTTTGCACAATTTGGAGTTTGTTTCTATATGAAGCTATTATCACCAGACCCGTGCAGATGATTCAGATGAAAAATTGTCAACATTTGTACAGAGGCTATAAAAATAGAAAGTAGATTAGCATCCACATTTATTTCAACATGCCAATGCTAAGTTCATCTCGAACTGAACACTGGAAGGCAAAAATCACTGTTGACGTAGATCTGAAAGCTAACATGCTTCTCTGCTTTCTAGGCAGTGGGAAACTGGAACAGTGGCTATGGCTGCTGCAGATCTAGAGCTTGAGAATAACAAGGATGGTTTGTAGCACAGTAAGATGAAAGGAGTAAGAGGAGAGGACAAACTGGTTAGAGACATATGGTTAGGAGACAATGGGTTGATTTGGAACTTCAAAAAACTAGTACTTCTTGTGAGTGGAGTGTACCTGGCCACTGTCTTTAATTCCTACAGAAATTCCTATGGTAGGTGTTATTTCTTCACAATGAGTAAGATGAAAATTGGGATATTTAAAAACTTACCAAAAGCATATAGCCGTGCTCAAAACGGAGGCAAGGGTAGAAATTAGAGTGTTTCATATCCCAGAGGCAGCTTGTTCTCTCTTTTACTATTCTGTCTTCTTTTGCAGTGGCACAGCACCTTCCAACTATTTCTTGACTCTGGGCACTGCTTTTAGAGCTCAGCATTGAACCCTTAATGAAACACCCCAAGCTGGACAACAAACACCTCTGCTACTATTGGAAGGACAGACAACTAAGAGAAATGTTCAGCTAGAGTCCACCATTTGCCTACTAAGCAGGTTTCAAGACTCGTGCACACATTTCTCCCCTGACTGCTCTTTCACTATCCATTCAGAGTTGAGCCCAGCTCAGGGTTTCCATGGTCCACTGTGAAAAGCATCTTCCAGATGCTAATAAGAACTTTACTGTGGCTGTGATATGAAGGAAATTGGCAGCTTAGTGGGAGCACTGCCGAGAGTCTGGGAAGACTAGACAGCATGATCTGAAGAGCTGGAGCAGTCAGCCAATAAAGAGAACGAAGGGCCAAATGCAAAACCAAAGATGGAGACAGCAAAAGAGAAAAATCTTCCTGGCAGAAATGTATTAGTTACAGGACTCACTCACCAAAGGAAGAGACTACTCCATTTCCTGAGATTCTTTAAGGAGAAACTATAAATGGAAGACAAATGTGAGAGATGGTGTGGAGGGCAAGAGTGTTGCTGAGTAATCCATGTTTTCTCCCTCTGAGTTTTATGAAGATTACTGAAGCATTTTTAAATGGAGGAAGAAATAAAAATGGAGGAATGGGGCTGACCAAGGCATTACAATGAAGAATGAGGCATCTTGTCCTCACAATGAGTGAAGAAAAGAATTTCCTCCAACTGGGAGAGACAAAGCTATCTAGTTCAGAGACTTGAATTCAGAGTTCAGGCTCTTGCAGGGACCATGGTATGTATATCAGCAAATTACTTATCCCCTAAAGAAGAACAAAAAAAAGACCACTACTCACCCTACTTCTTTAGGTCATTTCTCATTATAAAATATAAATAACATCATTGCAGATGGGCCTCGTGATGTTGAGATAACCCATATAAAAAGGAGTATCTAGCATTTAGTGTGCACCCAATAATAATAGTTATTATTAAGACTTGGCTTTCTGGAGAAGGGATTATGGCTGGGTCATTACCAAGGCCACATTATGGGGACAGTTCTTCCCTTTAAATGGTGCCTCCTTGGTTTAATTACTTGTGTTAATAGCCCATGTTGTCTACCCTGTCTTGGCGTTGCTCTCACAGGAAAGATGAGGTCCAAATGTGATAAGTATCGCCTCTAAGACTAAACAAGCTTGCCAAAGAATAGCTCAACCCATTTGTTCCTCTGAGTCATTCTAAAGATAAAGCCATCTCCACATCAGCGAAGGGCACTGAGCACAGGAGAAAATACTGATGATACTGTCCAGTCATCTAGTCTTCTACAGCTTACAAAACGTTCTTGCCTCGCAAAGGTTTCTACCTTCCATTTTATACATAAGGCAACAGACAGAGGGATAAAGCAACTAGAAATGACACAGGTAATTGATCTGTGGAGCAGGACCCACCCCAGGCTTGCTTGGTTTGGTTTCTACATTTGCTGTTGTTTGTTTTATTTTCATCGGTTGATTTTTTTTGTTTGTGGGTTTTGTTTGTTTGGTCAATGCTAACGGTTAAAAGCAAGGACTTCTACTAAGGCACATCCCTAGCCACTCTAAAGGCTGTCACATGACAGCATACTGTAGGTGGCTCAAACAGGTTCGTAATTCCTGCAATCAACAGTGACTTTGCAAACAGAAAGATGTTTTAGATTGCCTGATCTGTTGATTCTTAGGCTGTGTCCAGGAATAAAGTAGGAGGTGTGAGAGCCAACAAAAGTAGGTGGGATTGTATGCAGCTAAGCTTTTATCAGCTAAGTTTATAACACGAAAACTGTTCTGTTGAACAAATGTTTGGAACGTTAAGACTTACTTATAAGAAAGAGGAAAAAAGAAAACAGTAAAAGAGAAAACGCAGTTGGAGAAACCTGTTTTAGATCAGCTGCCTCGTGCTGGGGGTGTAGCTCAGGAGTAGCACACTTACACAACATGTGAGTGGTCTTGTGTTCCATCGCCGACATTGGGAAAAAGAGGTTAAAACAACTGTCTTTCTCCAAAAAGTTTGTAGATGCCCAGAGAGTTTACACAACTTACCTAAATACAGAGTTAAGTTAGCATTCAGTCTTTAATCATATGCATATTTGATAAGTATGTCATAAATGTCCTCATTCTCCAAGTATTTTTCTTTGATTACCTCAAGTGAGCCATGGGAAAGAAGTTGGCTCTTACGTTAGCTCTCCTGGTGACTCAGAAAGTGACTTCCAGTCAGCAAATCTTTGAATTCTCAGCTTTTCTAGGGCAAAGTGGTCTAGACAACTCTCAATGGGGCTGCTGTACGGATTTGGAAGAAAAGAAGTGGTTTATGTGCTTGGGGATCTGCCCAGGCAGGAGACATGCATGATAAATCCAAAGTCCCATTGCTTACAAATGCCTATCAAGAGTATCCAGACTTCAGAGCTGTTATCAGTAACTTATTGTCCTCATTAATCTGCCATTCCTCATCCAGAGGGCAAGGAGGTTTGTAGCCATATTGGGTACTATATGTGTTTATAAAACCGTCTCAGAACTTCTTACCATACAGCTTGCCTTCTCTCTACCTGCTCGTGGGCAGTACATTTAGGCCGAACGTGTTTTGTTTTGTTCTGTTCTGTTCTGTTTTGTTCGAGGTAAAGGCAGCTATCTCTCTGAGGATTCTAGAGCCAGATAGAATCACAGACCTTGTTGGCAGGTAGCTGTGTTTGGAATTCAGCCGCCCACCTGTCAGTTTCTCGTTCAATAGGGAACAACAAGAAGAGGCTGTCACAGAACCCTAGGCTGCTTGTGGTTCCAGTCAAACTGCTCTCTGACCTTCAGCTTTCTTCCATGTACCTTTCCCATCTCACAGGACTGGCAAGGACCAGAAGCAAGAATCCAAGGTGACATGCTTTTAAAATTGGAAGTAGCTGCAAACTAAAGGGTTCATTGCTTTAGAGAATGCCACAAACATTACAATTATTTACAATGTGCCTTTCAACCAACTCCTTTCAATATTTTAGAAATACCATATAAAAAGAGCAAGTATTTGGTCGGAAGAGAGGTAGTATGTTGATTTATGTTTCTTTCTGTAAAAAAATAAATAAATAAAAGTAAAATGCAGCATTAAATAAGACAAAGAACTAGAGATGTGGTTATCTCCATACTTAGCCTGGTCAAAGAACAGAAAAGACATATTTCCAACTAAAAGCTTTTCATTTAAAAACAAAATCAAAAGACCATTGCCAAAATTACACTTTACATACCGAAAATTTATTTTTATTTATTTATTTTATTTATTTATTTATTTTGGAATAAGATCTCGTTCTGAAGTCCAGGCTCACGTGAAACTCATGATGTAGCCTATGCTGGCCCCAGTCTGGCAGCACTCGCTCCTCCTGCCTCAGCTACCAAACGTTGGGATTACAGATGTGAGCCAGGCTTGTGCCAAACTCCTAACTCCTCACTGGCAGACAGGGATTTCTCTGTGTATCCAAGATGATCCTTCTAAAAGTCTGGACCTAGTTTTCATTATGCAGACAACCCAGTCACAGAAGCCAAACAGTATTTTAAGACTGCGGTATTTACTAATGGATGTCTGGCTAGAAACAGTGTTGGCAGAATCCTGGCAGAGGCGTCAACTCTCTCTAATGATGTGGAACTGGGCTGCATAATTATGTCCACTTGGATTAAGTCTAGTCAAGACTGTCATGTTTTGCAATGGAACCAGAAACAAGCACCCGCCCCGTGCCACAGTGTTGGGATTTTCCTACAATGACATCAGAACTTGAGAACTTGTTCAAACATTCCCAAAATCCTTACTCCAGCCATTCATTTCATTTGGGGACTTTCTCTGAAAAACAAAACAAAACTGGCTTCAGATATTATTTTCGTTTTATAGAATACTTTGGCCTATAGATGGTATATACCATAAGTATGATCCCGGGTCAGAAAAAAAAATGCTTTGGAAAGAAGTGCTCTGTACTTTTTGAAGATATATTAACATATTCTTAATATAAGACACTCCATCTAACATGTATCTTCTGCTCCAGAAAAACAATTGCCCAATATGCATTATTGATTTCTTTTCTAGCTGTTTCTGAGACTTCAAGCATCTATCACTAAGGAAGAAATACAAAGGCTGGGGAGATGGATCAGTAAAGTACTTGCCACATAAGCACGAGGGCCTCAACATGATCCCGGCAGTGACCACACAACGAGCTAAAAAGCTGGACCCAGCCTCAGGTGCCTATAATCCTAGCGCTGAGAAGATGGAGGACGTGAGCAAGTTCACTGGAGTTGGCTGCCTAGCAGGTATGAATGAACAAGTGAGCTTTAGGATCAAAGTCTCATCAGATCCTAATTATGTTTTTATTAGAGATGGGATTCTGAAACATCAAAATTTGAATACTGCATTTGAAAAACTCTACTCCTTCCATAGTTTCTATAATGCGTCTCCCTTTCAAAATAAATGATCACTGCTCTCTGGCAGGTAGGGGTAAAGACTAATTAGAGAAGGCACTGAACACCGACATCTGCCCCCTCTCCCCAGAGAGAGGGGGCACACACGTACATCAACAACCATAAAAAGGGGGGAGGGGATAACACTTATTTGGTTCCTGGACACTGTTACTGTACATGCTACCTAACTTTATGTCAACTTGCCACAAGCTATGGTCATTTTGGAACCTCCACTGAGAGAATGCCTCCAACCATGGGTAAGTCTGTGGTACGTTTTTTGACTGATGATTGATGTGAGAGGGTCCAGCCCACTGTGGGTGGTGCCATCCCTGAGCCTGTAGTCCTAGATGCTATAAGAATGCAGGCTGAGCAAACCATGAGAATAAACTAGCACCCAGCACTCCTGCCCAGCCTCTGCTCTAGTTCCTGCCTCCAGTATCCTGCCTTGAGTTCCTGTCCTGATTTCCTTAATGATGGACTGTGGCCTGAGAGCTACAGACTGGAATAAACCCTCTCCTCCCCAAGCTGCTTTTGACCACGATGTTTCATCATAGCAATAGAAACCCTAACTAAGGCTTCTGTATCAGACTTCTGGAAAAACATATTTTTGACTATTAAAAGAGTTAGATTGTAAACTCAGATGTGTGGAAAAGCATTTGCTTTTATTTAAATTCAAGTCATGCATGTAGCCTTAGGAAATGAAAATTAATAAAACATTAGGCAAGGAAAGTGAAAAACAGCAATCCTTTCAAATGGAAATCCTTGGAATAAAGGAATAGCTCTTGTTATTATATTAACATTATTCTGGGGTTGAACATATTGATAGCATTGTCAGATTTCTTACCCTTCTGCCTAGTTTCCAGACCTCTGCAGAGCTTCATTCCATATGTGAAGTAAGATGCTGCATCATAGACTTTAGAAGTGAACTGTGAAGTGAGGGTGCTGAGGAATATGTGTTTTGTAGATTGCTATTAAACAATATCTTTATCCTGTATTAACTTAATGGCAAATGCTCAAGTAACATTTTAAATATTTGGCTGTGTTAGAGCTATTCATGTTCTGAACCCAAAATATTATGACTATTTCAAGCAAATTGGAATTTTTATCTGAAGCAAGAACAACTCTCTGTCTCCCTCCCTCCCTTTCCTCCCTCCCTCTGAGACAGATAGCATAGGCTAGCCTCAAATTCCTCCTGCTATTTTGACTTTCAGAGACTGTTGAGATGTTAGGCATGGTACCATTCCTGCCTTCTTTTTTGAAATAGACTCCCATGTTGCCTAGGCTGACTTCATGTAAGGTTTGTGGCCAAGGCTAACCTTGAATTCCTTATCCTTCTCCCTCACTTCTCAAGAACCAGCTTCTTTCTTTCACGTACCCTTTCTCTGATTCTTTAAGCTGTCTGCTGCTCCCTATCTAATACAATGGCAATATTGTACTGGTGAGGGAGTGTTCAGGAAGCAATGTTCCAACATGCTTATGTGGTGGCGTTCAACCAAATTATATTCTTGCAAGCAAGATGCTGTGCTGCTGCTGACACACACACACACACACACACACACACACACACACACACACAAAACACTCTTGCCTTAACTATTGTCACAGAGGCAGCAGGAGCTTAGCCCTGCTGAGCATCATGGTACAGGGCTGTAATCTGAGTTCAGGAGGATCACAAATTTGAAGCCAGCTTGGGCTAGAGTAAAACTTGGTCTCAAAAAAAGGAAAAAGCTATTCCTTTGCTCGTTAACACAGTCAAAGTTAATACATACCCTTTGCTTTTCAGCATGGTCAATGTTTATATAAACCTTTTAATTTTTAACATTACCAAAGTTAATATAATCCACTAATGCTTTTCAGCTGATCAAACACAGGAATGATCACTATGAAGTAGTTGTATCAGTAGATTTTCCAGTCAGTAGCCAGTATATTTCAATGAGTATGATATAGTGATAACTTCACTTGGTTGCAAAGCTTCTTTGGGAGAAAAAATTTGTATCAAATTGTACATTGTATCGAAGACTCTGTAGACCACTGCCCAGAATCCCAGGTTTCATTCCAACTTTTACTGACCTGTTCTTTCTGTATCTCCCCTGGGTTTCATTCCCTGGATGTGTCCTGTCTGCCTCTCTCTTTCTATCTCTGTCTGTCTCTCTGTATATCTGTGTCTCTCTCTCCCCTTTCCTTACCCCCTCCCTCTCAGCTAATGAAGAAAAATTCCAACCTGCTCTTCTGACATCCTTCCATCTGGGTTAGTCCCCTAGGTTTTAGTAATCCTGAGGTTTATGATGCCTCTCTAAAATGATGCTTGAGAGAATAAAACAAGAGCTTATCCAAAGCCATTTCTGGCTGCCAGTATTAGTGCACTCATGCACTGAGAAATACTGAGGCCCAAATTCAGAACATTCCAATTTCACGTACAATGCTTCGTATGTATTCTTTACATATGTTTCAAATCATTGTGAAACTCCATTTCTTTATATTTTTAAATGTTATTTCTGAGAAACCCAGATTCTTTTTATCTTGTTTACTTAGAGTTTTTCAAATGACTAGGAAGCTGCCTTGAACAACTGGCTTTTGTAGCTAAGCAGAGTATACTTGCATGTTTTTGTAAAATGGCCTTGACTAATTAAGATGCAACACAAAACCTCTCAGTGTTTTAACACACCAGAAACAAATTGAATCAGTCTTGAGTGTCTCCGCTTTAGAAAGACCAATCTCTCCCTGAATGTATGGCTTGACTTTCTTCTTCACTTTGGGGACTGTCCCGAAGCCTCCACGTCACTCTGTCACTCTGTCACTCTGTCACTCTGTCATTCTGTCACCGACTCACCCACCCCTCTCCCAACTCTCTGTGAGTCTCCTATAAAAACTCCAGCATGGACAAAAACGTTTTCCCTTAACAAACCTGGCTGGTATTTTCAAGAACAGCTTTTATTAAACATGAGGGGAAACAGAAAAGAAATAATTACGGAAAACATACAGAGTATAAAAATAGCCATGTTCCCAACTGGAGGCTTCTGCTTCTAAAAATCCCACTGGAAACAGGAAAGTTTCACTGGGCACTGAGCTCCTCAGCCTTGGGCAGCCACACCCTTTCATTTCCCGTCCTGTCAGGATGCTGCCTCCCACCAGGACCTCCGCCATCTCTAAGCCCCACCACCTGAAGCAACTAACTTATTTCTTGAACCCATATTTCAAAGGAAAAGAAAACTTTATATTTAAAAATAAGTACTTTCCGAATACAGGACTCACAAAGAACTTTTAAAATGTTGACTTATATGACACTTGCCAATTTTGCCACTAAATAACCATTAAGCTTTAAGCATTGCTCCTCTAAATATTAGCATAAATCACACAGTATACCCTAGGATTTATTCCCAGAAGGATGAAGTTATTACACAGTGATGGGTAGGGTCATGTGTTTTAATTAATTTGATAGTTCTGTGTTAAGATAATTTGTATAATTTTCTTCACTATGTAGTTTTTAAAGCCTCTTCATGCATGCAACAAATATTTATTGAGCACCTATAACGTTTTGATATGAGGAAACCTCAATAAAGGACTGACAAGATAGCTAGAATGTCAGCCCTGGCTTTGTAGAATTTCTACTTCATATGATTAACAAGAAAACGTGATCATTTCAAATACTGATGTGGTCTGTGAAGCCTTTAAGTGATGATGTTGCCAAGATTAGCTGGAAATGGCAAGTCTAAAGACTTGGCAGGAAGAAGTCTGGCATGTTAAAGAAAGAAAAGAACCTTTGTGTCTATAGATGAGTAGCCAGGGACGAATGTACGGAAGATGAGATTTGAACTCAGAGACATAGCAATGCGAAGGGGGAATCTACTTGAAAATTTCTGACATAATACTATTTGAAAAAGAAAAATTCTACTTAGTTGATCTGTAGAGAAGGGAATTTAGGGGCCAAGGTTTTAATGAAAGTGGTTCAGACAGTCTCACAGTTAGTAGTTCATCTGAGAAGTGATGATCGATGTTTTTGTGGGTGGCTCTGGCAGGTACTTGAGAAGTAGGGGCAGAAGGATTCTTCCTTAGGGTACTGTGATAAACCAGAGAGAGGACAGTAATGACTTCTCACTATGGTAGCGGCCTTGGCCGAGCTTGGTAGAGTAGGGAGGCTTAAAGGGTAAAGCGAATTAAGACATTCTTATTTATGTAAGTACAAGATAACTACACAAGGTGCTGTCAGACATGTACACATGCGCACACACACACTCTAGAGGGAGAGAGGGAGAGGGCAAGAGAGAGAGGGAGAGAGATGGTGGAGGGAGAGAGAGAAAGAGAGAGAGAGAGAGAGAGAGAGAGAGAGATCCCTAAAGCTGCCTCAGATCCCAGTAACCTCCTAGCACCAGATGAGTTCCCTCTCAGTAATTCTTTAATATGGTTTTTCACTTACAGACTTCTGAGAAGTTTTTATTCCTTATAACTAAACAGCTCCTCACTAGAAAATGGGAAGGAGGATCAATATAAACTCCTTACAGTAATCAAAGGTGTTCTGGTATAGTGTGTGCAGGTAGGCATACCCATATGCCAGTATCAGAAAAGTTACACACTTCACAGGAACAAAACCAGAGGTCAGCTATTTCTTTGTCTTGGGAGCATCAGCCTTCCTCCACCATGAAAACAACTATGGCAAATATAGAGAATGGCAAAAGTTTGCTGATGTGAGGCTGTGCTCAGCAAGGCTATAAAGGAACAATTCACATTACCATTAGCCTGTGCCTGCTTGTGGGTTTTGGCCTAGGTCATGAGAGCGGCATTTCACTTAGCAGTAAATGGGCTTTTGTGGGAACATTCATCTATAGAGAAAAGAATGTTTAGGTCTCCTTAGACCAGTGCTTCTCAACCTTCCTAATGCTGCAACCTTTTAATACACTTCCTCATGTTGTAGTGACCCTAACCATAGAATTATTTTCATTGCTACGTTGTAGCGGTAATTGTGCTACTGTTATTAACCATAATGCAAATCTCTGATATGCAGGATATCTGATATGTGACCCCTGTGAAAGGGTCATTCCACCCCTAAAGGGATAATGACCCACAGGCTGAGACCTGCTGCCCAAGAAGCTCATCTGTTTTGCCACAGTGGAGGAGGAGGGATAGAAGGGAATGAAAAGTATGCCCCAGAGTGTTTTCCTTAGAAACACAGCCCTTTCAGATGCCATGTGGCAAAATGTTCTAAGGTCATACACATTTGGGGTAGGTTGCCTCTCCCTTCTCTCACGGAATCATGATACACACAAACATGTAGAAAGTTTCCTTTGCTGGCTCCTCGTCTGTATCCGTGCCTTGGGCTTTGCCTTTGGGCCTTAGCTACTTTCCACACTCTCCCTCAGTGAGCTTCTCCACTTGTATGACTTTACTGTATACTGATGTCCCTTCTACTTTGTATCTCAACCCTTCTCCTAGGCTGTGGATTTACTTATAATCTCTCTCTCTTTCCTCTTCTTGCTGCCCTCCCCCTTTATCTTCTCTGCTCCTTATATTAGACAGAGCTGCACAACCACACAGAGACTTGGGAGCTTTCACAGTGTCTCTGAGATCACTCATGTTTTATAATTGCAGACCAACAAATCGAAATAAAATGTTCTGTGTCTGCATATTATAACCTAAGTGGACTACACTTGTTTTTGAGGTCTTCATTTATAAAGGGAAGACCAACACACATGGAGGGGAAATGTGACCCAGGAGAAGCAGTCCTAGCTAGGTTTGGTTACCTGAATTTGGCTTCTGTCCCATAGTAGGCAGGTAGCTTAATCTGAGTCTCAAAGGGGGGAGAGTGGGGCTGGAGAGGTGGCTCATTACGCTGAGGGATTGCTGTGTAAACATGAGCATGTAAGTACAGAGCTCCATCACCCACATTAAAAGGCAAGAGTCACAGTGCACATCTGTCATCCAGTGCTAGGGAGGCAGAGAGACTAGGGCATTGGAACTTCCTATGAAACAAGCCTGGATGATGTGGGAACAAATCTGCTTTGGACTCAGTGAATGGTCCTGTCTCAAAAATTTACCTCTGGCTTCCTTGTGTATGTACAACAACAGACATACATGTACATACCCACATGAGGACATATACCATACACAGAGATACACACATACACAGAGAGAAAGAGAGAGAGAGAGAGAGAGAGAGAGACAGAGACAGAGACAGAGACAGAGACAGAGACAGACTGGGCAAGGATAGGGATTAGATAGGGACAGGTGATCTTTATGATGCTCTCATGGTGTGACATGGCTGGAGCCATGTAACTGATCACAGCACAGTAGAAAACACCCCTTCCACTACCTGTTCTAGTAGTCTTTTTTTATTACACCATGCTACATGAAAATTAAAACTTTTGGTTTTATCCTAACTCATTTTTCTCAGCTCCTTTGGAATTTTGTAAAACCATTGTAAAAGGGTACCATGGCAAAGAGAACAAAGTATACACGTGAGAGCAGAAGGCCTGAGTCTGGGTCTACTTTCTGGTCTGTGATCTTGAATGAGTCACATGACTCCTCGGACTTAGTTTTGTCACCTGTCATATGTGACTGTGACATGCAATAGGGAAGCTGGTCAGATTAAGTGAGATTGTGTCTCCAAAGTGGTGTGAACACAAGTAGATAAAATCTGTCACCTCCTGTTCCATGTCTCAATCTTCCGTAACTAGTGGGGAGATAAGGAAATGTACTGGCAGCTTTATTTTCTGTGCAAACAGTGTTGAAACAAGGAACGCTTTGCTTTCATTCTTCTTGAAAATTTGTTCCCCCTCTGAAAAACACACACTGGGAATACAATAGAATCTTTCTTGATTCTTGAAGAGTCCGCCATGATTTATGCTTACTGTGTTGAACTTTATCCAGATTATTCAGCGGCTTGGAGAAGCACAGTGAGGGAGGGTATAAGCTTAAAAAGTGTTGCACCTAGGAAATCTAAAAAGTCTATTGCTTGTTTAGAATTGAAATTCTTGTGAACAATTTCTCCGTGGTTCACATTTGTAAATAGTACGCGCACTAAATTTATAGTAGAAGATGTTGGAAAATATTTTCTGGCTGAATAAACAATGAACAAACTTTAACGCGAACTTTGTGCAGGAAGTGAGTGAGGCAGGACTTTAGACACAAGGAATTGCAAAGACTAGTTGACTGCAGGACTCGAAGGCATGTGCCTGTAATCCCAACACTTGGGAGGTTGACACTGGAGGATGGTCATGGTTTTGAAATCAGCTTGGGCTACATAGAGATCTCTAAACTAGCCTGGAGCACAGCATGGGGTCCTGTCTTTACAGTAAAAACAACAATGAAAAGAAATGTTTATGCAGACTTCCAGGCAAAATGGCAAATGAGTAGCCATGGTTGGTACAATTGGAAGACAAGATTTAAAAATAATAATAAGTAAATCATGTTGGGAGGTACATGTGTATAATTCCAGCACTGGGAAGGTGAAGGCAGGAGGATCAGGAGTTCAAGGACACCCTTTGCTACATAAGTTCCAGGCCATTAAACGCCAAATGAGATATTGTCCCTTGTTTTCAAAGGTCCTATTCACATAATCGAAGGGCTAGAGGAAAAAGAAAAGAGGCTGAGTAGGAATTTCTCTGCAAAGCAGCAGCCGAGCTGCCTGCACCACTTTGTACTGTGTCACTGTGCCAGCCAGTGTTAGCAGTAACTGAGAGGCAAATGCCAGAGAGAGAAGGTCCCCTATGTCCAAGCACCCAGAGACTGGATCTGTGTGCCCAAGGAGACATCTGAAGAAGAAATGTAGCACAGGACCCTGAAGCTGCAATGAGAAGACATTTGCTAGAGAAGGCAGATACCCTTCACACACACACACACACACGCACACACACACACACACACACACACACACACAAACTGTTGTATGGAATTATAGGAAGTGTGCTGCCAAACTTGTCACAAAATCCTGACTGGAGTAACAAAAGGTAAGCACAGGCCTGCATGCTTTCCACAGCCCTTGGAACCTCAGTCTTAGGAAGCCTTTGGCTGGAAAGAATGATCCCCAAATACCAGAGATGAGGTTGTAATTTGCAGGCAGAGAGCTTCAGACTGGGGAATTTTGGCAGAAAATAGACTTTGGTCACACAAAACCTTCTCATCTGGCAGGACACACTATGTTATCTGCATCTCAGCCTGGGAAAGCTGATACAAAAGGCCGTCCAGTGAGAGGAAGCAATCCAATAAGGAAGAAATTCTGAGTGACTTAATAAACCCTTCCTTTGATTTTTCCCAATTATTTTAGTTTTACATATTTCTTTGTACCTTTGTACTTTATAAGTCTTCAGCTTTTGTGCTTTAACTTGTGTCTCTCTGGGATGGGCTTTTATAATTCGTTGGGTTTTTTTTTCTCTGCACGTTCTATGTAAGATGTTTCTTTATTTCTCATGCCTCTAGCCTGCCTAGTCTCATTCTTTTCCTTTTCCCCTTTGCCATTCTCTCTTCATTTAACTACAAAAGTATCAATACCTTTACTCTAAGAAGAACTGTAAACTACATTTTCCCCCAACCAGTACCCTTTGCTACTGTCCCTGAATCTTAGTGGGGACACCAGTGACATCCACAAGTGTCTGCAGCAAGTCTATACAGGTACTGTCGTCAAATCATTGTATCTGTAAGTTGCCTTCCCTGATGCATGATATGAGGAAACACAGATCCCCTGAAGATAAGTGACCAGAGAGACTCATATAAAGTAAAACAAAGGGGTGAGAGAGTGGGTTCCAGGTCAGCCAGGACTCTCTAGTGAACCTAAGATAGAGTGTGAAAGGAAAAAAACTACTAAGTGCCTGGAGGACATGTCCATCTCAGCAGATGTGCAAAACACACACAGCTGTGAAGCAACCCACTAGGACATATCCACAAGCTCACTACCACATAATACTGTAAACCCCAAATAATAGATAACTGAAATTCTAGAAAAAGACTCAACAGTCCTACATTTTAAAAGAACAACTATACACAAGACTTAAGAAGACTCCAATAGAATTAGGAAATCAGTTCAAGATCTAGACAAGAAGCTTAGAAAAGAAATAAAAAACATAGAGGAAAAACAAGAGCAAGGAGCTAGGCAGTAGTAGCCCATGCCTTTAAGAGGCTCCCATCACTCAAGAGGCAGAGTAGATCTCTAACTTCAAGGCCAGCCTGATCTACATACAGAGTGAGTTCCAGAACAGCCATGGCTACACAGAGAAACCATGTTTCAGAAAGAAAAAAAAAAGGAACACGAAAATATAGACTCTATTGTGGTTTGAATAAGAATACCTCTCATAGGCTCATATATTTGATGCTCAGTCATCAGGGAATGTTCAAACGCCTATGCCAAGCCCAAACTCTCATCTACAGGTCAGGATGCAGCCCTCAGCTACTGCTTCAGCATTCTGCCTGCCTGCCACCATGCTCCCTGCCATGATGATAATGGACCAAGCCTCCAGAACTATAGTAAGCCCCAGTTAAATGCTCTTTTTGTTTGAATTGTTTTGGTCATTGTGTCTTTTCACAGCAATACAACAGTGACTAAGACAGGCTCTAAAAAAGAACAGAACAGAGATTCTGGAAATGAAGAATACATCAAAATTTAAAACATAGTAAGATTGGAGAAATGGTATGGGCAGATCAAAGTGCTTTGCCACGCAAGGCTGATGACCTGAGTTCAATATCAGGGACCCACATAAAGTTACAAAGAAAGAATTGATACTTGAGAGCTGAGAGTCATCTTTTGATGTTCACACAGTGCCAGTACACACACACACACACACACACACACACACACACAATGGAAGGGAGGATCATTAATAGACATGACAAAGAAAAGCAGAGCAAATTTCAGAGATGAATGAATGACAAGGTCAATATAGCAATTCATTCAGACCAAGGAAGAGAAAAGTTTGAATCAGTACATGGGGACAGGAAACTTAGAGTTTCTCCAAGATAATTAAAGCTAACACAAGAAACTCAATTTAAACCTTTGTAGTTTGTTTGTTTGTTTGTTTGTTTGTGGACAGTCTTACTTTGTAGCCCAGGCTAGCCTTGACTTCATCGCAATCCTCTTATGTCACCCTGCCAAGAGCTGTATTACAGCTGTATGCTTCCACACTCAACCACATTCCTAGGTCTTCATAGTATGTACTGAGTATCCAGACACCTAAGTGTTTCTCAGACCTCTGTACTTATGAGAAAGTGATCTGTCATACATTCTTTCCTAAGTTATTTTACTGTTGTAGGCTGACAATATGTAGACCATAGAGAGTTCTAGAAGTAGCACATTTGCTTTCTGTTTGAGTCCTACACCCATCTGCTGGACATCAGACATGCCCAAAGTGACCAGCCAGTGCTACCAAGATCTGTTCTCCTATCTAGAAAAACTGCAGAGATATGAGACACGTTCTGTGTTTGGATATCAACTGCCCCTCCTTAAACGTGCAAGCAGGAGTATGCAAGAGGGAGAAGTAAGTTTCTCTCAACTTGTGTCCACTTGACTCATTTGCCTCCTTGCCTGTCAGGTAAGCCTTGTACCCATTTCTGTCACACGAGAACACGACCATTTTTCTCAGAGGTAAAGCAGCATGTGACCTAATAATCAACAAATGTACATACATTGTTATGAATGTGGAAAACGTGAGAAAAGGATGGGAGGGAGCTCTCTGTAGCGCCCTGGTATGGTAGGACATAACTTGGCCAGCGCTCCAAGAAGAGGTAAAAATGATGTGTGAGGGTAATGTGTGTTCCATAGTGAAGTGTAGGGGTAGTTAGCTGCTTGTCAACAGTTGCTATGTAAATACTTCCTCAGGCATCTCTCAGGATTGATTGTGCTAGGTCACAGACGATTTGGCCACTTTTCTGTTTCCCAGGAGAGCCATGACTCTCCCCTGTAGTCTGTCAGTTAGAACAAAGGACTGACAGGTGCAATGCTGTGCCTGTCTCTTGTACTCAGGACTTGGCAGAGATGGTACACTGAGATCCCCACCCTGCTGCCTAGGACAATGACAACACTGAACTTTGGTCCTGCCCAGCACTTGCCTCCACGACTGCTGGCTAGGTGATGTGCTGTGCTGCTTTCCTATGCCCCTGAAAACATCAAGAGGTTAAGAGTACTTGCTGCTCTTGTACATGACCTAGGTTCAATTCCCAGCACCCGCACCCATCATTGCTCATGACCATCTGTAAGTCTAGTTCCAGGGACCTGATTCCCTCTCTGACTTTCAAGGGCACCAAGCATGCATGCGAGGCACAGACAGAAAGACAGACAAAACACTAGCATACATAAACTAACCAAATAAATCTTTAAAAAAAATAACCTATAAAACTCAGAACGTGCTCTGTTCTCTGGATTTAAATTTAAAGGTATGTCTCTCTCTCTCTCTCTCTCTCTCTCTCTCTCTCTCTCTCTCTCTCTCT
>JANHMN010000003.1:81770926-81806469 GCA_030674055.1 Rhabdomys pumilio | reverse complement strand
AAAAAAAAAAAAAAAAAAAAAAAAAAAAAAAAAAAAAAAGGAGCTAATGTGACATTACCCTGCAGAAGAACTTGAAGAATTATAGGTTCATGGCCATAACCAGCCACGATGAAGCCCTGAGACAGGAGGAAATTAGAAGAGTTGGGTCATTGCACTATGGATGGTGCAGGAAGAGCTTGAAAGAAGAGACAACATTCAATTCTAGGAATACTAAGAAAACTAGCACCAAACAGAGGCAGCATGGTGGGCTTAAACAGAGAGGGACCTCTCAGTATCATAAGATGGGAGTTTCTGACTGAAAGGTTTTCAGGAAGTAAGAGATGTTCCACACCACGTGCCTTAGCCTGGTCTAGCTCACATGTCAAAGATCTGGGAGGCAGGCACTAGGTAGAACCACAAACTTATTCTGCAGTTGCTGGAAGGGAAAGGAGAGATTTTTATCTCCTTGGCCTGGAGAGGGATGGGCTGCAGGAGGGTGTGCCATGGCTTCTGAGAGATGAGACAGGCAAAGCAGTAGTTACTATCTCTGGTAGCAAATAACGGAAATCAAGGCTCCAGTTGAGGAGCTGAACCCCAGACCGATCTAATGTTTTATCCTTTGCACACTACACCTCACTATCTTCATCTAAAAGGAAAAAAGTAGTCAGGTATAGTGGCACACAACTGAAATCCCAGCACCCAGGAGGCAGAGGCAGGAGGATCACTAGCTAGCCAGCAGTACAGTCAGACCGTATCTAGCAACATAAAGAAACAACAGAAACAGGGAAACGGAGACACTGAGCCAAAGCATAGTATGTATGATAGTGTTTCACTGAGTACACAGAGCTCGGGATAATCAGTGGGCACAGGTCCCCGCACATATGGAGCAAATGTGCTGTTTAGTTTTCATGCTGGTTCTCCAACAACTATAGCAGAGACTGTCCCTGATTCTGATGCCTGCCTGTGGATCCTGTTCCCCTAACTGGGCTGTCTTGTCTGTCTCAGTGGGAGCGGGTATGGCCTGTCCTGCTGTGACTTAATGTGCCAGGATGGGTTGGTACACATGGGGCCTCACTCTTCTTAGAGGAGATGGGGAGATGGGGGAGAGGCTGTGTGAAGGAAAGGCTTAGAGGAGAGGGGGGATGTAAATACATAAATAAATTTTAAAATAATATAAAAATCAGTGAGCAGTGTTAGAAATCTGGTGTCTGGGGAGAAAGAGAGAGTAAAAACATAGAAAAATAAATCTCAGAGTCCGGAAAGCAAAGTGTCACCTACTGCATGTAAGCTGCTTATGGTTTCAGCATAGAAAGATTTCCCGGGATATTTACAGCCCACCTTTATTCACTATGTCATGCAGACTTCAATTCTCAAACTGTCCATTTCTTAACAAAGATAGGCTTGGAGAAAGGCAACACAAGTTGGAGAAGCAACATCTAAAAGTATTGGTTTCTTTTCAGTGCTGGAGATCTAACCCAGGGTCTCATACATGCTAGGTAAGAATGACTGAGTGACATCCTTGGTCTGGTGGGATGATGGGCTAATGGAATTACATGATGTTGTTATAGGAATGATTGGGTTAGAGCCTGAGTCTTTATAGCATTCTAACAAGCCAGGTTTGGGCCACCCACCCTCAGTCATCCGAGAAACAAACAAGTAATAGAAGAAGCAAAATAAGGAGATTCCTTCAATGTGACCACATCGGGAAGGACAAATCTGCATTGGAAGCACTAATACACTGCTTAGATGTAAATAGGAAGCCAGAAGTATGCATAACTAAATATGGTTTTGTCATAGCCATTTTCTCACCACATTACACTATAAATTATAATGTATTAAATATCTGATATAATATTTAATGTGATATTATATATATTATCAGGATAGCTGATATGAGACCCATGTAAAAGTGCCAATTGACCTACAAAGGAGTTGCAACCTACAGGTTGAGAACCACCGCTCTACAACTTACTGTGTTGTGGCATTTTGGGATATTCTGTTTTATGGTTTTGCATCCCATTTGTCCATAAAACATCTGTTCAATAAGTTAGATGCATCAAATGCACTTCCTGTTTATACTCGGCCTGGGATAGTTTGATTGAGGTGTAACCCCAGTGTGAGTCGGGGAGCATCCGTGTGGGTGTGTATGCTCTTTATCTCGGGTTCTATCTAATAACTGCTAGGATTCTGACAAGTCACAAAGCCTTTGAGCCAAGGAGTAAGTACCAGAAAAACCTCTAGCAAGGACAAAGGAAGGGTCTTGTAGTGATTGTTTTAGGTATTTTTTTTCTTTTAACCAAAGGACTTCTGATTCATATAGCTATCTCTTGCCTGGTTCAGAAGAAGGCACATCAATTCCTCTATACACTTTTACTGAGATACTTTTTCAGACAAAGGTGCAAGATTCCAGGGCCATAGATGAGAAAATGAGGACTCGATCTTAGAGCTTTTTGACCCACAAGATGATTGGGGTGTGGGTGGGGTAAGTGAGCTAACAGATAAGCTTAGAACCCTGCAAGGACAAGAACACATGAATACACATTGCCCAGGAAAGTTATAGAGGGCCTAACTTAGGTTCTGAGTTGATTCTTCCAAGAAGAGTCATTGCTCCTCCAGGCAATAAAGGGCAAGGTATCCTATCAAAGGAAACTGCATGCAGGAGCACAAACCAGAAAATACAGGAACTAGAAAATAAATGTGTGGAAGAATTTGAAAGGAGAGATGGGGGGCAGCATCAGGAGAGGGGCTGGAAGATGAGCAAGGGCAGCTTGCTTTGAAGGAGTCTATGAAGTCTGATAAGGCATAAGTAAATATCACAACATCGTAGAAGATGGCATGGTCTTCAAAGGACCAAACGAAGTGCAGGGCAGCTCAGAAAGGGAGCCATGACTTCCCACTAGGATAAGGATCAGTCAGTGATGCCAAGCTACTGCCAGTTGGTCCTTTTCTTACGGCTGGAATTCAAATAGATGTCAAAGACCTGCAATGTAATTGTCTGCCTGACCATGCTCCCCTTGAGTTACAAATAGAACTTATTAGAGCTAATGTTAAAGTGATAACATACTATGTGTGACACCTATTCCTGTTATATAACATATTCCCTCTGTTCTTCACCGTTCTGTCTGCCACTGCCTAAAATGGTTCCTGACATTTAGATGGTGATACCTAAATACTTGTTGAATCAGTTTTTCAAGTGATGTATTTTCACCTCAACAACTACACACTATGAATTTCTTTCTGGAAATGTGTTTGTTACACATCTGGATTTCTAACTTAGAAAGTGTGGTAACAGGCCATACAGATGCAACCAAGGAAGGCTGCATGTTAATTTTTAGAAACTGCCCCTCCCTGTGCCAGCTGGAGTATTTGGGCAGAGGGAGGGAATTAGTGTGGTTTAGTGAGAGTGTGCTGTTTCTGGGCGGGTGGCCTCAGCCACTCCCTCTTGCATGGTTGGTGCCTATGCCATCTTAGACCAGGCCAGCTATTCTGTCTTGTTCTTTGCCCACTGAAGAGGCTTTGAGAATTTTGAGTGAAAGCAGAAAGCATTAGCATCTTGGAAAGGATGTAGTTGGAGCACTTGTGGCCTTGTTTGGCACTTTCAGACCTCCACTTTTGTAGAGAGGAAAGACTGTTCTACCCACAAACTTAGCAACTTGCAGGCACTGCTTGGAAGGTAACATTTAAACATGCTGGATTACCATCTCCAAACTAGCCCTGTGTGGCCTTTTTTTTTTTTTTTTTTTTTTTATGATTCCAGTTCTGTTCAATTTTAGGTTCAGGTGTGAAAATTTTGGTCGTATGCAGATTTTATTGTGAACTAAAGAGGCTTGTCTTATATTCTGAGTTTTCACAATGTATTTTTCTTGATGCTCCTTGAAGTTTGAAACCCTTCTATATTTAGAAAACAATAGAGAAAGTAGTCTTTCTCTGTGGATTTACCATCTCCACACCCACAGAGAAGTCTGATCTTTCCCCCCCATTTCCTTTACCATTCCAGTTTTGAGCCATCTTCAACCCACCCAAGATTATTCACACATATGTGTCTTCTTACCCCACATATAGACAAGTATGGGCTAGTCTACTAGTCTCTAATCTGACCTCCCTGACCTCAAGATCCCTTTGTCAAGCCAGTCTTTGAACTGCTGTCTAACTAAACTCCTTAAAATATAGTACAGACAATGGCTGAAGCCATGGAGAGCTTCTTATGATCCGAGAAAGAAAATGTAAAACTTGCAGACAGCATTTGGACATGGAAAATGAGTAGAAGAAAAGCATTTATAAAATAAATCAATTATATTACATAAGTGTTGTCCAAAAATCTACTGCCAAAAAAAATAGACCTAGGAGTCTGGGTTAACAGTATAGTAGTTAGCTGGTTCTAGGAAGGCCCTAGTTCTAGTATGTGCTTGTGTGCACATATACATGTAGAGAGATGTCACAGTATAAAAAAGATTGTTAAGTCATTAGGGTTTTAAGCTATCCAATGCAGGCTTTGTGAGCACCCTACAGGATATGTACAGTAAAAAAAATGTCCTATAATGCCAGTAAACAGATTAGAAAAATTATTAAAACCTAAAACCAATTTAAAGTAATATACTTTCATTCCTGTCCTTGAGGTGACCTAGTAAGCAAAGAATCCCATTTGTTCTGTAGCTAACAGCTATATGACTCCAGTGTACCAGAACATGCTCTAAAAGCTTGCTGGGTATTATCCTGATCTTCCAAGTTCATAAAAAGAGATATTATCTCCCCACTTTGTAAATAGGAAATAAAAAAAAAAAAGGAAATCAAGCACAAAGTCATACAGGGAATGCTAAATGTAGAATCGGTGATGGCTTGGTTCTCAAAGTTCTTATTGTCAATGAAACCCTGGTATTAACTGGAGAGTTCTTGGGAAGAATCAAGGCCAGTTACTCAGTGTCTAAGGCCATCAAGACAAGACTAAATGGGTGACAAAACTGGGTAGTTGGACACTTTGGTGATAGAGCAAAGAGATCAAACTGGAACAGACCTGAAAGCTTTCTACTTGTTAAATAGTTTTCACAGTGCCTGTGAAAGGTGTTGTGCAGGCTGCATGGCATCAGAAAGGCTTCAGTGCAGGCAACCCTGCATAATAAAATACTGGCCTGCCAGGCAAGATGTGACCATAGGTGTGTTAGTGACATGAAAGTTTTAGGGGTAAGACCTACCTGCTTTTAGACTGGATTTGAGGCCTGATCCACAGGGAGAAATTCAGGGCTGGTGCTGTCAACCTGCTCAAAATACCATAGCGTGGGCAGTCATAAGCCCAAAAGAAGGACCTACTATTGTTGTTTTTACTAAACCACATGTTGATAAATTGTCTTATAAATATTTATCTTACACCCACAGATAAGTGATTCTGTCAGCCTTGGCCAGAGAAGTTTCTCTCTGTAGTGGAGAGCAATTTATACAGGGACTCATAACTGGTCAAATGCTAAGAATAAGTGCCTACTGAATGTTCAGGATATCTGTATCAAGCCTCTGAGGCTCAGGAAACTCTATAGAAGAGAGGTGAATTTTAGAGCCAGAGGAGAGGAAGGAGAGCTACAAAGCACTGTCTCTGGGACATGACTTGGCCTTCGTACCCCTGAACTCCCTGCAGCCAACTCCATGCACAACATCAGCCAACATCCCAACAGGCATCACTAGTTGGACTTTGAGAATCAGTGAGAACAAGTGAGGACAGAGACCTTGCGGGTTTAGTGGAAGGAGTGGGAACAGGAAGCTGAGATGCATATGATCAAGATGCACCATTTACGTATTTGAAATTGTCAAAGGGTAAGTAAAAGAGATTCTATTTTAAAAACTAGGCAGTTGGGGTTGGAGACTTTGTATACAGCACTATGTTTAGGTAATTTTCATGCTGATAGCATTTTGATGTTCATATCATAAATAAAAGCCGTTAAAATATCAGTTTATAAGAGATCAAGTGATCTGTGTAGAGTCTCTCCAGACTTCAAATGACATGATGATCAGGTGGGAAATGTAAGAATGAGGCGTAGTCAGAGGACTGAGAGATGGGGAAGCTTAGAATTGGGGTAAGATTGCTAATTACATTAGTTTCAATATTTGCTTTATTTTATGTGTATGGGTGTTTTGCCTGCATACTGTAAACATGTTACTTCGAAGAGCAACAATGGGAGAAAGAGACTAAGAACAGATACAACTGCAGCCGGTCTTGGGAAGTCACAAAGAATGCATCTGGCGGAGTGACAGAAGGGAAGTCAGTATTCTGGTTTGTCAGAAAGAAAAAGCCATTCAAACAGCACTTTTGCAATGGATGAGTTTACAAAATTGTGAGAAGTATGACAAGATTTAAACATGGGATGTTTTCGAAACATCTTTAGTTTCTTGTTTTTCTTTGAATTACTTCCCATTGGAAAATTGAGATTGTTTAGTGAACTGGCACTTCTTGATACCAAGATAAATAGCCAGATATGTGTTGTGAGTTTTAAAAAAACAAAAAACTAGGATACCTAACCTTGTCCAAACTTAGGCTCTGCCACTCATTAGATGTGGGCTTTCAGTCAAATGTCAACCCCTCTAGCCATCAGTTCCTTTATCAATTAAAGAGAAAAAATATTCTGTCCTGGCTCTTAGGGGTTGTTACAGGTCTGAAATTGTGTCTGGCCCAATGCGCAGTCAGTAAGTATTTACCAAAGGTCAAGATGGATTAGTGGGGTTATAACTAATCCCTCATTCTACTTCTCTGTATTTCTCAGGTTCTGTACTATTTTGCTACCATATTACCTTTTGTATCTAGAAACAAACAAATGAACAGATACAGTTGAATGTATTCCTAAAACAGAAAGAGAATTCCCATATTCTGCATTTACTCTCCCCTCCTTTGCCTCTATGAATCTCTGCTCTTGTATTATAAAGCATGGCTCTTTCCTCCATAGCAGCATTCAGAAGACATCATAAGACGGCAATTACTCACCATACTCAAGTAAGCTGCTACAGAGGTCAGCTCTGCACCAGGCCTGCAGCACTCCAATCAGCCTGAGCTGAGAGTAAGAGCTCAGGGCCCACTGGGAGCTCTGTTCTATTGATTCCTGACCTGCTATTCTCTCACTCTGCCACTCAGTTGGATGCTTCTAGCTACCCCTGGTCCTCAGAGGACTCCACATCCCCCTTCTTTTAGTTCTTTTTATTTAGCACTAAGGACTGGAGGCTGACAGAGGAAAAGAGCCTGCAGTTGGTCTTTGGAAACCAGAGAAGAGTGTGGGCGAGTTACATGAAATGAAGTGAAGCACTGGCAGGAAACTAGCTTCTAATCTTGAAGCTTTCCCTGGACCTTTTCTTTTCCTTCATAATCCTATGTTTGTGGGTCCCTGATGCCCTCTTTGCCTTTCTTGAGTCGCCTTAGCAACTAAGAGAGAACAACATAGACACCAAGATTTAGAACTGAGTTAGTGTTACACTGTCACATTTGAAGCTACCTCGTTCGCCCACTGCTCTTGAGCAATGGTTTGTGTTCAGGGGTGTGAAGATGTAGGGTGGACCAAAAGGCCAGGGTTTTCTGAGTGTGTGAGCTTTCAGAGTGCAGACAATGCTCAGTAGCTTCCTCTCTAGCCACTCTTTTAGCCCGGCTCCCATCTCATTGTAGATGACTGCCTCTACCCATCTTCAGATGTCAGAAGTCTGGAGTTATCCCTAAGCACCTTTCCTCTTTCACATCCCCAGCTATCTTTCTCTTTATTCTTCCTCTTCCTCTTCTTCTGCCTCTTCTTACTTCTTTTCCTCCTCCTCCTCCTCCTCCTCCTCCTCCTTCTCCTTTGAAATAGTTTTGAAGGCATTCACTTCTTTCTATTCCATTGCTGCCAACTAGTTCAATCTATAATCTTTGTTTGATCATTTGGTTGTGTGTGTGTGTGTGTGTGTGTGTGTGTGTGTGTTCAAATATTTGTTCACAAGTGTGTGCAGGTATACATGCACATGTATGTATGTATACATGGAGGCCAAAAACCAATGTTAGGTGTCTCTTTTAATTGATCCCTGTCTTAATTTGTTTTGTTTTTGAGATAGAGTTTATCTCGGGCTGTCCTTGAACTCATGATGGTACTGCCAAAGTCTCTCGAGCGCTGAGACTGAAAGTATATGTCACATGCTTGGCTTCAACCATATTCTCATCTCTATAACTGATAGCATCCATAAGACATTATTTTAATATCAAATAGCAGCTCCATGACAGCCAGAGAGGATAAGGGGCATGGAAAGTCCACACAGATACTCTGCTTTTTGGGTTTATACAGAACAAAACAGTCTTTTCTGGGCTGGGTGAACACAGGATATACAAAGATGTTGGTGTCTCTCATCATTCTCTGAACATTTCTGCTGAATCTCCCCCTTTTCCTTTAGCCAAGTGACAATAGAGCTAGACTTCCCCTGCAACACATACTCTATGGAAGTAAGAAAAGAATCGTCACATAAACAACGTTACTCCCCTGATTTTCTTATATTAAATCTGGGCTCCATGTGACTATAGAGCCACTCGTTCTACCTTTGCAGCATAATTCTGTATAGCTTTGAAACAAGGAGATCAACTTAATTATTCACAAAATGGGAGCTAATTGTATTGGTCTTTCAGAATGATTGTATTAAGAAGGATAATGAATGTTGTTAAATATCTCAACAAGCATTAACTGAATGCCCATCATGTCCTGGACACTGTTCTGAATTCCTGGTGGAACACAACCCTGAAGAAAGGAGAAAAGATCTCTAGCTTTATGGAGCATATAGCCTACAACTTAAATATGAGCAGCATTCTGAGGGCTGTACAGTTTGAATAGAAGCCAAGGAGTGCCCTAGAGTCAAGTTTCTGTGACTTAAGCTAGGAATGCAAAAGTGGTGCTCACTAGTATGGTTATTATACAGAGACAAATGAAACAATAGGAATGCCACTGAAGCCTTTAGGTGTTATAATTTTCTTATGAGAATAACACTTTCAGAAAAAGATGAAAGGCTATATTGGTATTTCTGGAGCATAATAGCCATTACATCAACCATGGTTTCAAGTTGTCTTAGAAACCCTTTCTTTCCCATAAATCAAGTTCTGGGTAATTGAGTTAGCTTTCATGGTATGATTGATTGCTCAAATCTGAATCACTTTCTTGACTTTCTTAAGCTGAGTGTGAGATTCCAGCGAAGAACAGTGGCTTCGTTGAGGAAAAGATGCAGTAGCATTTATGGGAACAGTGCCAAGCTCTCTTCTCTTGTCTGCCTGCTAGAGCCATTGTTTCAAGTTGACTTCAGCCATCATCTTGCTTAGGATGCTGTGGAAACAGAATCAGCATGTAACATCAAGGATGCTTTCAGCTTTTCCAAGATCTGGGTCTTGACTCCCTTATCATCTCAGAACTTTCTCCCTCCCTTCTTCCCCCCCTCAAGAAATAGAAGTCATTTACTGTAAACTACGTAGTCTCTTCTCTAGGTTGAAACCACCATTCTTCCTGTTTCTCTGCAGTGTCAGACAATCCATGCTCTTGGGTGGGGAGAGCATGAAACCACCACCTAGTGTTCTACTTGAGGAGGGAAGTGGCCACAGATGTCACCATCTGTGTCAGAAGTGTGCAAGTATTTAGCAGGAAGCACCTTACATTTTCCAGTAAAGCAGAGTGGCTTATCTGGAAAGATGTTTCTCATTCACCATGCAAGAATGACAACTAAGATAGCTTTTAGTAAGCCTCCTGGCCCCATGCAATGCAGAAGAGACTTCTTAACACTGTCTGTATCTTCATGTGTTGGTCTTTTTCATTTTGGTTTTGGAGGGGGTGTTTTTGGTGTGTGTGTGTGTGTGTGTGTGTGTGTGTGTGTGTGTGTGTATACCTGTGTGTGTTGATCTTAATGATATTTATTTCCTTTTAAAATTTATTTGTATTTGTGTGTGAGTATATGTTTGTACATGTTCATGTGTATATGCACATGTATATGCTGGTCTGTAGAGGCCAGAGGCCAACATTGGGTGTCTTCCTCAATCAATCACTCTACACCTTATTTTTATCACTGGGTCTCTCACTGAATCAAGAAGTCACTGATTAGGCCGGGATGGCTGGCCAGTAAGCACCAAGAATCTTCCTGTCTCTACTTTCTCTGTGCTGAGATTACAGATGTGGATCACCACCCCCATCTTTTTATGTGGGTGCCGGGGATCCAAACCCAAGTGCTCATGCTAGCATGGCAAGCACTTTGCTGACTGGGCTATGTCTCCTGCCCCTTAAAGGTATTCCTAGTGGCTAGTGTTATATACAATTAGCCTAGCATTGAACTTGGTGGTTTATGTTATCTCAGTTAATATCACAATAATCTGCTAGGTAAACCTATTATTGTCTGGTTCTTGTAAGAAAACTACTTCAGAATGGGCAAGTGGCTTGTTCAAAGTAATTTAACTAATAAGATTCAGGACCAGCCTGGTGATGACAGAGCTTCTGGCCTTTTTACTCTCTTAACCCACCACCTCACCTGTGGGGTCTCATCCATTACCATGTCCTTGTCTGTTGTCCTCTATAGAGGTTTACACGTTCTGTAAAGGGGAGATGACTTATTTCATTACTAGATTCCTCTGTACAGAACAGAGCACTAGTGGATCAATAAATAATTTTTAAGAAAAAGTATACAACCTGAGTTCAAACCCAGGTATTTTCCAAGTCAAAATAAAAAACAAACATACATGTATGCAAAACAGAATATAATACTGTACCTTGACTGTCTGGCTCCTTGTACAAAATAACAGAAAGGTCTTCCCTTTAGAAAACGAAACTGTCTGTCTGTCTGTTTTTTGTGCTCAATACAAAGCACAAGTGGGGGTCAGAGGACAACTTTTGGGAGTCCATTCTCTCCATCATGTGGGATCTAGGGATTAAACTTAGGTCATCAACCTTGTTAGCAAGCACCTTTACCCAGTGAGCCATCTTAGCAGCTTTTTAAAGATTGATTTTCTTTTTTAAGATTAATAATAAATCATATCAATTTATGTAGCTAAAGTGTTGCTAGCATTGCAAAGGCTGAAAAAAAGAAAACTTTTCACTATGGTTAGAAATCATGCATCTTTTCGTCCGCAGCCAGGGAGAATAGAAGCATTCCATTCTTAGTATACCTCTCTGAAGACAGGCAGTTGTTCATATGTGGATTGAAAAACTTCTTGCTCTTCACAAACAGCAACGTGGTGGGAGTTACTGTGCAGAGGGCCTGACAGAAAGCTCTCCCTATACTAGCTTGGCCAGCTTGGAGCAGATGCAGAAAGATGGAGTTTCCTCCCTGCTGTTCCAGTTTGCCATCTTAAAAGGACCTCTCTGACTGGGATGGAAGATGCTTAGAAAAAAAATGGGTGTATAGGGATCAAAAAGCCAAGAAAAGGGCAGACCAGAGTATTTCAACAATGACCCACGAGTACTAAGGGTTTCCAGTGCATCAGACACTGTTTTAATCCTTATATGAGGCTGACGCTGAGGTGTATTTTACATGTAGAGATGAGGTTTAAAGGGTAACTTGCTCGTTTTCTCCCTGCCAGTAAGTGTAGAGCTGAGAGAACTAGATTCAAGTCTAACTGACGCCAACTCTAAGCTCTCAGACATTAATGCTAATTTTTAACTACTCATAATTAAACATTTTACCTTTTCCTTGGTGAGCAAGGACTGAGGGCTGGTTATAACACATCATTACATATCATCTACTGTCATTACTTACAATTATGTAGAAAATAGATGGTATCCACGTTACAGAGTTTATTGTTCACTGTTGACCTAAGTTCTGGGGTGGCAACCTCTGCCAGGTAACATACATGGACATCTGGGCTAACTGCCCCCAAACTGACAAGTTCACTCAAGAAACAGATGTGCAGAGCTGACACACCAGATAAGCAGGGCCTGTTGTTGGGCCTGACAGAAATCACCATCTGTCTCACTTAATTTAGAGAGTGGATTATAGTCTACAAGGTATTTTATTCATGTCTAGTGTTTGACATGGTCTTCTCAAGAATATTATAAAGTAGACAAAATAATTATAGAACATAGTCTCATACAGATGAGGAGATTTACATCAAATTATAAAATAAGTAAGTGGTAAAAGCAGGACTTGACAGTCTGGGACTCCAACCCCAAATAAACTAATTTCTATCTCTTTAAACAGGTAGAACCTATGCTCAAATATCGATCCTATCAGAGTATCAGTTTTTTATCTGTCCAAGTGGTAGTAAGGATGTGTATTTCACAGAATTGCAAAGCTAAATAAAATAATGTAGAAAATACAATAGTGAACAGGCAGACACAGATCCTGTCCCCTTGGAGATTATACTCTACTGACCAGAGAGCAAACATCCAGCAATTACACTTGACTAGAAAATTTCAATAATACAAAGTAAAGGAGGCTGGAGAGATGGCTCCACAGTTTAAGACTACATATTGCTCTTGCGGACCCAAGAGCTCAGTTCCCAGCATCTATATGAGGCAGCCTGTGAACACCTGTAACTAGCTGAGACCCAACACTTGCTTCTGGCCTCCTTTGGTACCTGTAAGCATGAGCTGGACATGCAGTCTAGCAGGAAAACACGTATACACAGGACCAAGAAAAGGAAAAGTAAGTGAAAATATAGTTCTATGCAATATAAATGGAGTGGCCTGACCGAGTGGGAGGCTCAGAGTAGGTCTCCCAAAGGAACGACAGCCAAGCTGGGACCTGAAGCAAGTAATTGACCAGGTGATGTAGGTAGGAGCATAGTCTCGGATATGGGTTATACCACAGGGTGCTCTAAGCAACATTGATAAAGAAGTAGGGACCTTTGAGAAACGAAGGAGTGGCCAAAGAGTCTCAGAAAAAATGACAACACAGAGCCACATAAGTAAGCCAATTTGCAGCTATGCAGGTCCTTTGTGGACCAACTGAAAATTTTTAAAAAACATCACTGGAAAGAAATTAAGAATGGGGACAATGTGATTGGATTTGAGCTTTTAAGTTTTGTATGTCCTGGCCAGACATGGTGGTATATGCCTATAATCCTATCAATTTAGAAGCTGAGGCAGGATGGCACTTGTGAGCTTCAGATAACGTGTTTTAGGCTACCCTATAGGATTATGGTCCTGTGTGACTGTGGTCTTGCCTCCTCAGAAGGATCAACAACAGCAGCAGCAGCAATGACAACAAACTTCTAGTTTCCAATGAGTAAAATAGAAAAATTCACTTATGTGTGTGATACTTTTCAAAAATAGCTTCTTAGGTCAGGGTGGTGTCATGTGTCTTTAAACCAAGCACTAGAGAGACAGAGGCAGGTAGATCTCTGTGAGTTTGAGGCCAGCCTGGACTACATAGTGAGTTGGGACAGCCAAGGGTATGTAGGGAAACTGTGTCTCAAAAAAAAAAAATTATCTTCTTCCAGTTGGGAGATGGCTCAGTGGATTAAGTGCTTGTCCCTGCAAGAGTAAGGACTTTAATTCTGTTCACCAGTACCCACAGAAAAAGCCAGGCACCTTGGAAGCCCTGCACTCCAGAGGCAGAGATGGGCCCTGCAGAACAAGATGACTAGCTAGACTTGCTAGAAAGTCAGTTCCCTCACCAAGAGACCCTACCTCAGCAAATAAAGAGAAAAATAATGGAAAAGTCTCATGACACTTAATGTCAACTTCAGGCCCACACACATGCAAGCATGCATACACACCTGCAAGCTCAACACACATGCACAATGCACATGTGTGTACACAAACAAACACATATACACAATACATGCATATACATAGACATGTACACATATAGGCATACACATGTACATGTGCGCATGAACACACACAAACCTTTTTAAAATTGTCTTTCTCTTTTATTAAACTTTATTAAAGATATTAGCCTTACCTTGTAAAGAGAGTCATAGACTGTTTTAAATGTAGAGTCAGAGGACCTAGAACAGTTAGATTCCTGGCTTTACTACTTTCAGGACCTAGGAAGTGTTAGCTAGGGCTCCTTTGCTTTAGCTATTTGATGCAGTTGCTTCTCTTTCTGGGTGAGTATTAACCTCCAGTCCTGAAAACTAGTGTGAGACCTGCATGACATTTCTGGAAAATGAATTTACCCACTCCCTTTGTTGAGCAAACATTTACTAAGCATCAACTGTGTACCCAGCACTATGTTGGCTGCTGAGAATGCAGAGCTAGATAATATGGGGGGCCTGTGGTTTAGGAACCTGCAGTACAGTGGGGAACTGGCCATGAAACTAAAGCAAACACATAATGACAACACAGTAGCATCTGCTGCAGGAGAGGAAGCAGGAAAGGAGCTCTGGAGCTAAGAGTTAGAGAAAGAGTTAGAAGGATCTCTATGTGCTGTGTGCTCAGTAGATACAGGACGGGGAGATAAACGCCTGAGCGGCTAAGGATAAGGGAACACAGAGCGGGCAGAGTAAGAGGAACAGTGAATACATTAGACCATAGATTAAGAAATAGTTTAAAGTGGTCTCTTGAGATTATTTAATCAGGAGTAAACTGGACGGTTTGAAAAGGAGAGATTACAAACCAGGAGGCAACTATCCCTGGTTAAAGTGGAAGTGAGGGATGTTTACTTGGCAGGAGCTAAGACTACCTTCCATTTCCTTAACCTTAAACTGCACTGGGCAGCACAGCGCCTGGCCCATGGGTGGTCCTTGCATCACCTTGTGAATCAGCACCTGTTGTAACACAGGCTAGTGACCATCTCACCTCCTGAAATCCTCCCAGCATCTAAAGCTCTACTCTGAATGCCATGCACACCTGCCAAAGTTGACTCCCTGGGCTGAGGTGGAAAAGATGGGGGCAGGAGGAGAGAGAGGAAAAGCATGGCTGCCAGTGAGGGCCCCAGAGGACTTGCTATTATCTTTCTTTTTCGTAAGTGCAGTGATGCATTCATGTGTTTGGTTTAATTCAATAACTTTTGAAAGACAAGGAAGCCACCAAAGATTACAGCATTGTTTTTATTGTGAAAGGTTTTAAGTACCTAAATATCCATCTGTAGACTATCGTGCCATTGAGGTGTGGTCACTGACGAAAAGAAGTTAATAATTTATAGTGTCGTTCAAAAGGAAGCAGATACTAGTCATCATGTTCTTAATCATCCTATCAACGTTAAAAACACTCATAACAGGTTTGAGATGACTTTATATGATGCTCACAGTTGTTTCTATTGTCAGTGGAAAGATGACTGTTCTTTTGCTTCTTTTCTGACCTCTGACCCCCCATTATGCCTTCATTCACTTTGCTAACTCCTAAACTTTCTGTAACAAAACCATTATTTAAAAATCCTGTTGTTTAAAAAAAGTAAGCAAAAAATAAAAGATGAAGAGAGAGAGGTAACTAAAAGAAATGTGTCATGATGGATGAGAGAGAGAGAAAAGGAGAAAGAGAGAAACAGAGAGAGAGAGAAAGACAGAGGGACAGAAAGAGAGAAAGAGACAGAGAAAGAAAATGTAAGGAAAAGATGTGTTTGGGGGTTTGGGGGAAAAAAAAACAACCAGATTTTCCAGAAAGTTAAGAGGGAAAATATTTTTGTTCTCAGAGTTTTTTAGTGTGCTTTCCAAGCCATTGCATTCCTAAATATAACCAAAGATGATCATTTCAGAAGCCAGCCAATATAAACATAGCAGATGTTTATATTTCAACATTAACAACATGACATTGGAGCTGCAGAAGATCTTTTAAGTTGGCTATATTTTACTTTTCTTAAAATTTTCCATTTCGAGTCCTCTTTTACAATGCATCCTTTTCCCCTCATCAGAACTGTATGGTGTCAAGGAGGGATGGAAGGGACAAGAAGGGTATGGCAGAAGACACATCATTTCTCAGTGACACGAAGAGGGATGAATTCTCCCCGGCCTTGCCCTAAAGCAGTAGCTCTGAAATGTTAGAGTGCCTTTGGTTCACCCTAGTGCTTATTAAAATGCAGCCTTTGGGAATGTTCATGCCAGTGGGGCATACAGCTTTGAGGGCAAGGACTAAAGAATTTGGGAATTTTTCAACCCAGTCTCATCTCACACTGGGAACCTCCGGTTGCAATGACCTCTTTCTAACCTAATAGTTTTGTCTTGTTTGTCTTTGGTTTGGGTTAAAATACCAAATAGTGAAACTTCTCAGAAAGTCAGCTGATCTTATCAGCTCTGATGCATCAGGAGTCTATAGAGGAGAAATCCTTTCCTGACATCAAAGAAGAAAAGGAAGGAAGTACATTGCCAGGGATCCCGAGCATGTGACGCTGATGCTATAATGGTGGAAATTCCTCGTATCTGCCCAGATGTAGAAACATTATTGGGACACTTGCCTGCTTGGAAACCCTAGTGCCCTGTCTTCCTGGTTTTGGCAACCTCGTCTTGGGAATCTGTCTCCATTCCCGTGTAGTAAGGCATGCGCTGTAGACAGAACTTCTGAGAGTTAATGTCACACTTCAGCATTTACAGTCTAATGTACTCAGTCCTCAATTCTAAGGCCGGTCTCCATTGTCTGTCTCCTTCCTGTAGAGTGGTCAACAGGCAAAGTCTCCACCCTCTTGCCTAAGGTCTCAGCCAAATGGCTCAAGTGCCCATCTGTCTGTATCACAGGACACAAACTCTTGCCTGACAACACCTTTCTAGACTGAGTCTCCCAGAGTGAGGAGATTCCAGTTCAGCCCTACAGCAGCCAAGCCTCCAGGACATCGGCAGCTTGGGAGGCGACTCTTCCTTCTCTCTAAGATAGTACCATGCACAAAGTGAGAAACAGCCCCTACTATGATAAGCGCTGGGTGGGAGACGGACCTGCTGGAGTGAGATTACCCCAGTCTCTGCTAAGCAGTTCTACATCAGGACTCAGAGGCTTGGACTCCTTGTCCTGAATCTACCGGACAGACCCTGAATCTACCGGACAGACCCACTACTCAGCTCGCCAGTCACTTTAAGCATGCCAGCTCCAGGCAGCTTTGTGGGGTTTCCTGAAGGCTCTGTGGAAGGGCTACCAACTCTGTCTACATTCCTGAGGTCCTCTTCCCCAGCTGAACCGCCTTCTGAGGTGCCCACTGGGGATGCAGAGACCCTGCCCACTACCAGAGTTGTTATTTTAACTCCAAGCTCAACGGAGGCTAGCCTGAATCATGTGGCTGGCTGGTACAAAGGCTGCTTTTTATAATGTTCTTCATTGGAATTTTTGGTGTCTGGAGAGGACTTCCTCTCCTCCCACAGTTAATTAACAACATCACACCATTTCCCTTTTTCCCCCCACACAAAGTCTGTGCTTGCCTCTGAGGCCAGGCAGAGGGGATTGCAGGTGTGGCTAAACACTCCTTGAGGTTAACCTCAAACTTAAGCTTAGGGCCATAACTTGGCCAGCAGTAGTGTGAAGTGCACGGTAGTTTCCATTCTGGGCCTAGTTGGCAAACGGGCGCAGGCCCAGGACAAGCTAGGGACTTGTTTTCTAGTGTCCCAGTCAAGTGAGGGATGAGAGGGGAGGGTGGGGAACCAATGTGTGTTTGGCACATTTGTAAATTGTTTCTTCAACAAAGACCTTTTTTTAAAAAAATAAAAAAAAGACAACAGAGTGAAGCTTTATATCTGTGAATGAGAGGCATACAAAAGGACACTGTCCTGAGATTCGCATGAGTAATTGTGCATGACTTCAGCCTTCCCGTTGAAATGATAGGGTGGTTGTAGGCATTTCAGCATTGTCTATAAGAAGGAGTCATGAGGAAGACAGATGAGTGGGAAGCTTGAGCCTGAGGCTCTCCGTGGGTCTCAGTTTGCGTTGATTTAATTGAAGTGCTTTCTCCTGCTTCCTGCCCTGCCCCATCACTTCTCGCTTCTGGTGACATCTATCTCCTGTCAGTTCACTGTTCACTGGACTATGGTTACAGACAACCACAGAACAGTGAGTGTTGTCCTGGAGGCCACGTTCTGCCAGACGTGTTATTCTGGGCAAGCTAGCTATCCTTCCTCAGTCTCACTTCTAGGGCTGTTGAGGGGTTAAATATGTGTATTCGTGTAAGATTTAGCTCAGTGCCTGGAACATAGTATCCCCTCAACAAAAGTCGGGATTACAGCCGGGCAGTGGTGGCGCACGCCTTTGATCCCAGCACTTGGGAGGCAGAGGCAGGCAGATTTCTGAGTTCGAGGCCAACCTGGTCTACAGAGTGAGTTCCAGGACAGCCAGGACTATACAGAGAAACCCTGTCTCAAAAAAAAAAAAATCAAACAAAAAAAGTTGGGATTATTTGTGTCCCACTTGCTAGCACAAGACATCATATGTCACAGATGACTACTTTTCATCTTGTATGTCATAATTGCTTGAGGAGCTTTAGAATTACAAGGATCAAGGTTCCATTATTCCAGGCATGAAAGCAGCTAATGATATTTTGAAAGGTTTCCCTATGTAGTTTTATTAGACAGCCACGCTGAGAACCGGTATCATAAGCGCACAATGAGTATTTGTTGAGAACGTACAGGAATAAACCAAGTGGGACCAGAAAGAACAAACCTGGGTTGTGCCATCTTTATGAACGTCAGCCATGATTCTGTCTCTTTTAGAGAGTTGTCTTCTCTCAACCAGTAGAGAGAACCAGAAGCTAACATGAGAGATCAGAAAGTGTGTCATTGTCTCCTGTCTGTCTGTGCAGACTTATTGCCTGGGGTTTGGAAGAACTCCAGCCAGAAGCTGGATTTTGAACTTTCCTCCACTTTTCATTTTGAATTGCAACCCGACTTTATTTTTTTTCCTCCAGATCTTTAATTTAATGGACACACAAAAAAACTTAAAGAACACAAATAAAATACTTGTACCACTCCAATATGTAATTTTCTACAGATAAGGGCATAACTGTAATTAAGTGAACACCTAGTTGGACCACAAAATTCACCCTGACTGCTGCTTGTTGAACATTGTGAGATGGCTAAATAGAAACAAGAGTCTACAGCCAAGGAAACCCTACCCCCACCCAGTGGCTTATGTGTTAATGAAAGAAGTAAAGGTAAACACACTCAGGAAGAGAAGAAACAAATATGGAAACAGCAAATTGCCATGGAAACAGGAGAGCAAGGGCGTTAGAGTCCACTCTGGGGCTAGTTCTTTGTGTCTGTGCTTTTAACTTACCTGAACCTTGGGTCTCTCATCTACTAAATGGGGTGGGGTTTGTTTCTTTCCGGTTTTTGGAGACAGACTCCATCATGAGGGTCACTAGGATTACATGGCCTTCTGAGCCATGGTTCAGCTCCTCTGTTCATGGTTCATGAGTAATGGTTCAGCTCCTCTGTCCTCCACCTCAGAGAGCTTTGGTGCGTGCGTGCGTGCGTGCGTGCGTGCGTGCGTGCGTGCGTGCGTGTGCCATTTGTGGGAGAGAATTGATGAGACAGCAGTGAGGCAACTGCTGGGATGTAAGCACCTAAGAACAAAGAGTGAGAGGGCTGGCTGTGAGCCTGGCTCTCCTACACAAGGGAAGGAGGTGGGGGAGGGGGAGCTGCCCCCATCACTGCACCACAGCTGCAGCTTCACCTAAGTAAAGGCCAGGAGTGGAGGACAGTGGTCCTCAAGCTTGCCTTCTAGCCCATGTGCATCTTCCAGGGAAGATGTCTTACTTACAGGGTCCACACTGACTTTCCATTCACCAGAGACTCCCGAAGGGAAATAAATATCTCAGTATTGGGGTTGCAAACTCGAGCAGCATACCCACTAACTAACATACCTTCAAACACAGGTAGGGGGAGGAAGCCCAGAACCACCAGACACCAGAGGAAAAGCAGCTGTTGCAAAATGAGCACAGATGAGCACATTGGAAAGCTAAGCCCAGAGGAAAGGTGGATAACTGAAGAGACAACTGCTTTGAACAGCAGCGTCCTTAAAGACACATGTGATAGTGCGCAGGTTGCTATGAAAAAGAAAGAACAAAGACAAAAGGAGATGGAGACGTAAAACAGTAAAACTTAACAAAGCAACGGATAGGGTGACTAACAGGACAAGTATGGGGGGCATAGAGAGTAGTGATTCAAACGCTAAGTAAAAAAAAAATATGGAAAAAAATTTTAAAAATGTGAAAAAAATGACAGTGCTTTGAATTATGTTGAAAATATACCTCTATTTGTATGTTGAAGCAATACACATGCACACACAAACATATACTCATGCGCGCACGCGCGCGCACACACACACACACACACACACACACACACACACATGTCACTACATTTGGAGGTAAGAGCTGTGTGTAGTTTACAAAAGTAAAATGAGATCATAGGGTAGAGTCCAATCCAACAAGGGGAGGAGGAAGGGCAAAACCGGTTTAGTTTTTGTTTTTTCTGTGCCTGGTGAGGATATGGCCAGAAGGGAGCATTTCGGAAGCAGGAAACTTTTGCCAGCGAGTGACTAGGCCAGCACCATAGAGCACTTGACTTCCTAGCCTCTGAGAAAACACATTTGGGATGTTGAAGCCACCCAGTGTGATGAGCTGGTTCTGTGGCATCTGCTTGAGACAACCCTAGCAGACAATGCAGAGTCACAAAGGATGCATTCAAAGGCCTCCATCCATTTGAAAGAAGTAGCCTGAGCAAAGCAAGTCCTGTTATGGAGGAGGCTCAGAGAGCAGTAATGGGAAAAATAATGTGACCCAAAGGAGGCTCAGGGCTTTCCTGGGGCCTGCCCAAGTGTCAGGAAAGACAAACCCTTGAAAATCCTTACTCAGATAAATCCTAGGGGCATTTCAGAGCCAAGAAAGAGAAAGCTTTAGACATTTTTAGAAAAGAGAGACACATTACCAAAAAGAAATAGAAATGAGATTGATTTTCACATATTTTCACTGAATACAGGTAGTAAAGAGACATGAATTTTAAAAAAAAATCTTTAAAACTTGTTTGAGATGATTAATTTTATGCGTGGAAGTTTGGCCTGTGTTTGTGTATGTGCACAACGTACATTCCTAGTGCCTGCAGAGGTCAGAAGAGGGCACCAGGGTCTCTGTGATGTTCCCATGTGGGTGCTGGGAACAGAACCCAGGTCCCTCTGTAAGAGTGACCAGTGCTCTTAACCACTAAACCATCTATCTCTCTATGTCCCAAAAAAGGAAATAATTTTGAGATTTGAGCTATGTGCTCTGCTGGCCGCAGTGGTATTCAAAGAAGATAGCCAAATATGGGCGTTTTCTAACCTGAGGCGTTGGCCTCCCATGTACTTTCTCCTAAGAACTGTTTTCCTCCCAGTTTTAGGATATGCGGTGCTGGAGCTCGTGCTCACCAATTTCTAGAGGGAAGACACTGTGCACATGGAGCAGTGATGAGGACAGAAACGTTTAGATGCATAGTTGTTGATTAATTTTTAATGCCCCATATGGAAAACAATGTATCAATCTGTAATCGACCCCAAATGAGGAAAACGCAGCAAGTATTGGGGAAGAATAATCTGGTACAAATACAAACAGAAAAATTCATACTGTATAAAAAAGTAATTTCCATAGAATACTTAAACCTAGGGCAAAAAAAAAAAAAAAAACCAAAACAAAACAAAACAAAAAAAAAAAACAAACTAGGCTTCTCTAACCAACAGAAAATAATAGCAGAAGGCTGAGAGAGGTGGAACAGAGGGTAGAGGTGCTTGCTGCGTAAGCCTAACAGCCTGAGTTCAATCCCTAGCATCCATGTAAAGACAGAGATGTCTTCCAATCTAATAGGAAATAAAAGAAAGATGTCATAAAATGACTGCACACATGAACCGTGCTCTTGGATGGAATGTCAGTATTGAAAAATTGTCAGTTCTCCTTGAATTGATCTCTAAACAATAAAATCCCAATTAAAAGTCGGATTATTTTTTTGTATATGTGTGTGTGTGTGAAACTTGATGAGCTGAATTCTCCAGCTCATCTGTAAGAGACAGGTGGCAAGATTTCCACTGAGCTAATGTTTCAGTGAGCCAACAGAAAAGGCTCAGTAAGTTCAGTGCAGGGCATTCCCTGTCAGTAAAAACAATAAAGTTCCTTAGCAGTTACGGATCCTATTAAGACTGAGTCTCCCTAACACTGTACCTGCTTATAACCCAGTGCTTCTGGGGCCTTCTAAACATGCTGCAGATTGCAGAGCCTTACAGCTTTTACTCTCCTGACCTCTCAGCACATGGCAGGGACTCTCCAAACACCATCTGTGCTCACCAGACTGAGGGACTGTTTTTCTGCCTGCGGGACTGATTTTCCCTTCTGCTCCTTGCCTGCAGCCTGATGGGCAGCAGAGCTAGCTTGGGCCTCTGATAACAATCCTGCTGACGCTAACACATACAGTTCCCGAACAGGGTAAACCAGGCACTGGAAATGAAATGACTGAGACCTGAGGGGAGGAGGGGAATAAGACCAGAGATTAGAAAAGAGTTTACCAGGAAACTAGACTGGGGGGGTGGAGTAGGAGGGACTACTGAGTGGAAAAGAGAAGCTGGAACAGGGCTCAGAACATCTTGAGGCCAGTAAAGGAAGTGGGAGAAATACATATATTACATATATTATATATAATACATCTCTTATTATATATAACATAAGTATGTAATATATTATCTATTATAGATATCATATAATAAAAGTAAATGCATGGATTCATCACAGAGCAGACCAATTAAATAATCAAATGCTTTAATGGGCTCCAGAGTGTTGTAGGAAACTTTCCTTGAGTGAACCAGGAAAGGACATGGGTCACAGCTGTGTGACATGGAACAAGTTCCTTTCCCCTTGACTTTGACTTTTTAGTCTGGACCCTTCTAAGCACTGCCTGAGTGCAGAGGAGTAACACTTTCAGCCCTCTTCATCCACTGTGCAGTGAGTCCGAATTGTCTTTCTCCTTCCATCGAAACACATCAGCTGCACTCTCTCCCCGCACAGAGGACGGATCAAATGACCCGGCTTTGACCTCTAGCATAAGCAAGTGTGTGGTATTTGCAGACTGTGTCTAAGACATTTGTAGTTGAGTACTCAGTCCTAACAATAACCCTGTGACATCAATAACTTATTATTCCCAGTTTACAAATGAGAAAATTTAGGCTCAAAGATGTTAAGCAATTTGCCCAAATTGCTGAGGGAATAAAGGGCTCTAATAAAGGGATCTAAACCACGTAGCTGTATTCCTTTCCATCAAAAAGGCAAAAAAACAGAAAGCAAAGCCACTGAAGGGTCTGGTGACGACACTGATGGAGGGGGCCCTTTCTCTATGGGAGGACATCTTGGAAGCTTTCTAGAAACCCCCCTTCTGACAGTGGGATCTGAGGGGATCAGCACAACCACTATGAAGCCTTAATATCCTTCTATGCACTCTGAAGATCCAAGATGACTCTGGGGATGGGGGGGGGGGGGCGCTAATTGCAGATACGGCCAAGATAAAGTGGAGCTGGGCATAGCCTGGTGTTCTAAATGTATCTTGACATCTAGGAGCACCGTGTGGTGATAAGCCCGAACAGAAGACTGAGAGGGTCTTCGAGCAGTCTGAAGTAAACAACGTTTGTGCACATGTCTGTTCAGTATGATTCAAAATGATCAGTGCTGGGGCTGTAGTGCCCCGGAAAGAGAGGAAAGGGAAGGAGATGCTGTCTAGGGAAGATAACACAAACACACATTCACACACACACACATACACACACACACACACACACACACACACACACACACACTAAAAATGTAAAAGAAATGACTATTGTCATCTATTCATTTATTTATATGTGTGTATGATATTCATGTTTTAGATATTGTGTCTTGATCCTATGACATTTTCTGTGGGCCCTGAATTCACTAAGTTTCCTTTTAAGTCTCTTTCATTTTATTAAACACTTGGACATGCTACCAGGAAGTATGTCAGATACTATACAGAGAGGTATCTATCAGACAGACATGTTCTCTGTCCACTCGGAGCAGTACACTACAGAGGTAGATAGTAATTATCGGTGGCCATCTCCAAGCAGGATAGACTTAAAGAACCACATCAGACCAAGTGGGGTCTAGTTTCACCAGGTGTAGGCACTCAGGAAACGAACATAGCTCTAAGTATGTTCTGTCTTATCTACAGTGTCATTTCTGCTTAATAGCAGAATAATTTGAATTTATAAAGTTCTCTCTTACTAGTCTAGTATCCAGCAGAAGCTACAAGATGTAGCAAAATGCTACCCAAGACTAAACTTCAGGAAGCTTTCCTGACTCCTCCTTGTTCCCTGGGGGGTTAAGTACTGGAGGCAGCAAGGACCCAAGATGATCTCCTTTTCCTGGTTCTCACACCTTCTTGTAATTTCCCACCTGTGCCATGCCAGTGTTGGAAAATGGGAGATGTGATAGGTGTTTCCTGTGAAGTGTGTGTGTGTGTGTGTGTGTGTGTGTGTGTGTGTGTGTGTGTGGTGTTTCACTTAGAATTTGGAAGAGAGACACATTTTGAGTAAAACTGTTGATGGACCCCATTTGGAGAGTAATGGAAGCCTTCTATAGACAACCACTCATAGTGAAGTAGCAAATATATTTTCTATGCCTACTTTAGTTTATTTGTTTTTTGAGGTTTTATTTATTTTTAATTTTATGTATGGGTATGTATGTATGCATGTATATCTGCACATCACATGGATGCAGTGTCCATGGAGGACAGAAGAAGGTATCAGAATTTCTAAAACTGGAATTACAGGTGATCGTGAGCTGCTGTGGGAGTGCTGAGAATTGAACACAGGTCCTCTGGAAGAGCAGCCAGGGCTCCTAACCACTGTGCCATCTCTCCAATCCTGAAGTCTAGTTTGTAAAGGCAATAGCTTGACTTATATGACAGATCATGAGCCATAACTATCCAGCCTGTTAATTCTCATATTCCTCATATTCATAAATGATGTAAGGGTTTTGGTTTTCTTTTTTTTTTATGCTGCAAAGTTGGTGGTAATCTGTTTTGCAACAATACATAAGCAACACAGTGCCTGCTCTTTGTACTTTGGGTATCCTGCTCCTCCCATGGGGCACTCACACGTGGTGTAATTACCCATTTACTTGTTTATCTCATCACACTGGGAGCTAAGGGAGATCATATTTCCAGTGCCTTTGTGCCCTGACCACCTGGCACACGCCTGACAGATCCATAGCAAGTAGCCACAATATGTTGTTGGATAAATAGCTCTCACTAGTGCAGAACATTCATATTGAAAACAACATTCCTGTTTCTATGCTACCATGTAGCCTCAGGCAACCCTAAGAGGTAAGTAGTCACAGACAACGGCACTGAGACATATTGCCTTGCTTACGGATTTCACCATTGGTAACTGATAAAATCAAGACTCAAACCCAAGTCACCCAACTCTATGCTCCTTCTACTAATCAACTGTTCTTCACTTAGCTTGGGGAAAAACTAAGAGACCAGCACTACCAGTCACTAGCAGAACTCCATAGAAGAGAGAACTGGGTAAGAATTGGCCCATTTATGGAGCTAGAGAGTTGAATGGTTAAGAGCACTAACTGCTCTTCCAGAAGTCCTGAGTTCAATTCCCAGCACTCACATAGTGACTGATAACCATCTACAACGAGGGTCTTCTGCCCTCTTCTGGTATGCAGATATACATGTAGACAATGCATCAAATACATAGTTGAATAAATCTGTGTGTGGGGTGGGGTGTGGGGAATGTGCCTCATTTGTGAGTTTGGCCAGTTCTGCAGGCCTAATCTCCAAAACATTCAAAATCTCATTTAATGTTTATAAAAATTTTGAATAGGAGATCAATTTTTTTCTTTTGTGGATAAGAGAATCAAGACAGGATCTCATATCTATATAATAGATGTAGATTTAAATGTATTCAAACTCTTGGTTCAAGGATATTTAAATTTTTTCACTTATTTAATGTTTATGGGTGGGTTATTTGTTTCTTTTAAAATAATTATTTTGTGGGATTATACTATAAGTATCTAATTTTTGCCTTCCCTGTCCTCCATTCAAACAGTCCTATGTATCTTCCCCCTCTTCCATGCCTTACTCTCTTTCAAGTTCATGACCTCTTTTTCTTTAATTTTTGATATATATATTTCTAAATTCATAAATACAACATGCTATGTCTGTACAATGTTACTTGTATATATATATATATATATATATATATATATATATATATATATGATTTCAGGAGTGTTCATTTGGCATTAGATAACTAGTTAGCGTGCTCTTCCCTGGGGAAGATTGTTTCTCCTGGTCTCAGCATTCCTTACTTGCCTGTAGCACTTGTCTCGTGTTGAGGCTTCATGAGCTTTTCCCATCCATGTTACATGTCTGTTGGTGTCATCCTTGTTCACATCATGTTTAAGCAGCCATGTTGGTGAAACTTCATATTTTGCCTGCATCTATGTCTGTGTATCATGTGCATACCTGGTGCCCAAAAAGGCCAGAAGAAGATAGTGGATCCCCTGCTACTGGTGTTATAGACAGTTAGCTGCTGTGTGGGTGCTGAGAATCAAACCTGGGTTCTCTGGAAGAGAATCCAGTGTTCATAACCTCTCTCTCCAGCCCCCAAACTGTTTCCTTTTCCCAACATTATATGTTTCAGCTCCAAGTATAATTCCTGATTATGGTAGTGGCACATGGGACAAGATGCCACCGTCTCAGACCATACCTATTTGGCTGTGTTCCATCTCATCTACAACCTAGGTTCCTGTCACTGATGCTTGGGACCAGGCTCTATGCTTTATGTTGTCCTATCGGTTGATGAAAAGGAATACACTGCTGTGCCTGGAGACTGCTTCCATTTCCATAACTTTAAAATGAGAAAAATGATTATTATGGTGATCGAATGAAAAGGTATTTGTTTGTTCTTTTGTTTTTATTGAGACAAGGTCTCTCTGTGTAAACTTGAATGTCCTGGAACCATGTAGTCCAGAATGGTCTTGACCTCACAGAGACCCACATGTCTCTGTCTCTAAGTGCTGGGATTAAAGACGTGATCTTAACTACCTGGTTAATGTGTGTCTGTATACACGTGTATATCCGTGTGTGTGTGTGTGTGTGTGTGTACGTACATAGTGTACATATACATGCTGAGGTGTGCACACACAGAGGCCAGAAGAGGGCACAGGATTCCTGGAGCGGGACTTAAGGGAATTGTGAGCTGCCCAGTGTGGGTATGGAGTATTGAACTGTGGTCCTTTTCAAGAGCAGCAAGCGTGGTTAACCATTGAACCATCTCTCTGGCCCCTGCTTGATGCTTTTAAGATAGAGTCTCTCACTGGCCTAGAACTTGCTACTGAACTCACAGGGCCAAGAGCACCAGGGATCATCCTATCTCTTCTTCTCCAGCACTGAGATTAGAAATCTGTGCCACCGTGCCTGACTTTGTGGTTGGGGGAGAGGGAGAAGAAAGCATATTTAAAATGTCTATCACATAGTAGGTGTTCACAAGCACATTCACATTCTTTTCCCCTTCTGGCTGTCTTCTATGTTCCACCTTTGAAGACGAGAGCACATAGCCTTCTGTGAGGCTCTCTTCTCTATTGTAAGCTGAGAGCTCAGCAGCAGGTGCAGAAAACATGAGAAATGGAAATTCATTAAGGTCCTGTACAGTCTCCAGCCTGAAAGGAGATCTGCTGTAAGAGTTTTCCATTCCACAGCTGCACAGTGGGGCTAGAGACCTCTGCCCTTGGACGGCCGGTATTCTGAGGAGTCAGACATGGGGTAAGTCTCAGCTGCTCTGTGGGCCATAATGGAATGTGGCTCAGGGCTGCCTGACGCCATGTAGAGTTGGATAAATTTGGTCTGTTCTCATCTCTCTGAGAGACCTTTCACCTTGAGGACTCAGTAACTAGAAAAACATTCCAGGAGCCAACAGTTTCACATTCTCCAGTGAGCCACAGAGCAGACTGCTGCTGCCCGAATAGCAGACAAAGTTATGGACTGTGAGGGGGATCTAAATCTGATCCTCGGAAATAGAATGTTGATTCTTGCACTAGAAGGCACAAGCTTCCTGTCAGCAAGACGATCTGGGCTCTGTCTTTCTGTGTACTAAGCAATATATTTAGATTGAGCTGTCCAAGGTTTCATAGGTAAGCAGAGGAGGTGGCCAGCCCAAAGACAATTCTGAATTTCATAGTCGTACTTAATGTAGTTTACAGAAGTTAACAGAGTAAGAACCTGCCTGGCAGGTCCACATATTATGGGATGTCATTGGCTTGAATGTTGGAGAAGTTTCCACTTAAACATTGCTCTCCCACCTACTATGCTTAGGAAAGATGCTACTAGAGCAGGAAAGATGGCTCAGTGGTTTAGAGCACTTGCTGTTCTTGCAGAGGACCCAGGCTCGATGCCCAGTGCCCACATGGTGTCTGAAAACCATCTGTAACTCCAGTTCCAGAGGATCCAACGCCCTCTTCTGGCTTCCACTGGGCCCAGGGACACTTGTGATGCACAATTGTATATGACAGCCAAACACTCCTATGTATAAAAGAAAATAAATCTAAAAATAAAATTAAAAACAAAAAGATACCTATCCATATCTAGCCCTAATTCTTTATCTGTAAAGAAACAGTGATAGGAATGCCTTGTTTGCAAGTCAAAGACAAAAAAAAAAAAAAAAAAAAAAAACCCACATAACACTCCCAAACGTAAAGGGTGGTGTTCAGTTAGTCGTTTTATCATTACATTTTGTATGGAGGGATGTGAATAACAGTTGCAGTCAGAGGACAAAACATGTAAAATTCAACTGACCTCATTTGACTTGTCTCAAACAACCATAGGAGACCTCCGAAGTGCTAACATATTGAAAATGAATGGCCTTTGGACTAAAGAAACTCATGCTTTTGGAAAGATGGATGAGTAAGCAAATAATTTCAGGGATGTGTGTGATAAAAGCAAGTGGAGATGCTTCAGCAGAAGAGTGGAGATGGTACTTAGACATCTGAAGGAGTCAGGGGAGGCCCTGCTGAAGAAGCAACTCTCGGATTCTGAGGACTGGGTTTTAAAAGCCAACCAAGCAGGAATTCACCAGCTGGAGTGAATGAGGGAAATTGTGGCAATACCTTTAAAAGCATGAAGAAAACGCCCAGAAGAATGAAAGCTCGTTGTGGGGGGAGGGGCATGGAGCATGCTTATCACTAACACGATGGAGTCAGCTTAAGATGCTCCCAGAGGACCTAGCCTGCCTGCTCAAGAGTCAGGCTTTGCTCTGGAGGCAACAAGGGGGCTGAGCAGACAAAACAACAGCATGAGTGATATGGGTGCGGGTGCGTATGTGCATGCCTGTGTGTGTGTGTTTTGTTTTGAGACAGAGATTCACTCTGTGTGTGTGTGTGTGTGTGTGTGTGTGTGTGTGTGTGTGTGTGTGTGTTACGTGCATGTGTGTGCCCAGGCTGGTCTCGAACTCTTGGCAGTCTGCCTGTTTCAGCCTCCCTCCCAAGTGCTGAGATTACCAGTTATATGACGCTGTATACAGGAATTTTTTTTTTTTCAAAAATATAATTGAGTGTACGACGGGTATAAAACAGAAAGACTTGGGGGCCAGGAGCCTTAAACTTGTGAAGATAAGCAACCCACCTAAATTTCTTAATTTGGAAGTCAGAGAGTGATCTAGAAAATGGCTAGACCTGGCTCTTAGGCTAAACTTGGCTGACTTGCTCCTTTATGTCCATCTCTGAAGCCTGCCTATTGTGTAGAAGTCGTATAGAGCAATGGTAACATGTGAGCAGGAAGATACAGCTACAAAGCGTCAGTGAGACTTGAGTTAGCCCACGCCTCTTCCAAACCCGTGGTTTGCCACTGCTTTAAAGAGCACTCAGCACTTTTCCTGCACTTCCACTTCCTGAGGTCTGTATTCACAAAGAGAATGAAAACCTTTATTGGAGGCAATCATTCATCCATTCACACATGGGACATGATGACAGAGCTTTAGTCTAGTCTCTGGTTGATTCCTGGGAGATAGAAGACAATTCTGCCCTCAGAGGACTCATGACTAAGTTCAGCCATGAAACTCGTGGACAAGGCCTGGTGATGTGAATGCTAATCCAACAAGAGGGGCATGCCTACTACTGCAGGAGCTTGACCGAGGATATGAGGCAGTCCTAGCAACCTGAAGCAGAGAGCCCTGTGCTAAACTCTGAGTGTCAAAGAGGGTATAGAGGAGCCCTAAACTAAACAAATACTCTAAGCTCTCTGGGTTTGCAGGGCAATTAGAATTCAACACAGCCATCTTTGCACTCCTAAAGCTGGATGCATGCTCTCTCTGTTTCCATTACTACACCAGGCTTAAAATATGACTTTCCTCTGGCTTATGACACTAAAATGCAGTCCTCCTCAAGTAGGTGGCATTGGTTTATCATTTTCTCAACTCCTCTGTTAGTTTCTGCTTCGAGGTATCCCCTTTCTGATCTCAAGGATCACCCAACAGCAAGGAATCATGGCAGCTCCTCCTGGACAGAGCCCCAGGTTCCCAGTTCGTTGTCATTCATCTCTCTGTCACACATTAGCGTGTGGGCTCAGTTTCTGAATGGCTTTTACACACTGAAATATGTGACACGTTCTCCCCACATTGTGACTACCACATAGTTTAAGGTGTTTGTCCTATGAGAGGATCTGTATTCAACATTGTTTTTCTTCTACTTGTCTTCAGTGAGACATACACTGTCACCATTTTTCCCATGAGCACACTCTCTCTTTATGGTTCTCTGTGATGTTTCTGTCTCTGTTGCCACCTACCTTTTGGCAGTCTCATTAATAAAACTCTGTCATGATACTTGTCCTACGTGGAGTTTTAACCATCTGTTTATTTTGGCCCTTCCATCAGATAAAAATCTCTGTGGCCTACTCATTTTTCTTCTCTAGTTCCTACACGTGGTGACATCAGTTAGTATTTGAAGAATGAATGAATTTGTAAAAGACTGGACAGACGCTTTTGGAACAAGCTCTTATGAAAAGAATGTTACTCTAGAGATAAGTTTGCCATGCAGAAGGAACCACTGGAGAGTCAACCCTTCTGAATTCTACTGATGCCCTAAAGAAAAGGCCTGTGCTTGCTCACCTGGCGCTCTGTAGCAATTTTCTCCAAGATTGAATGGAGCTCCATTTTTCAAAGAAGCACTTTAAGATAGAAGGTAAACAACTCAAAATAGCTTCAAGAAGTCTCTGAAACTGACCAGATTCACTAGCCTCCTCCCTCCCAAAAAAAAGCATGAAAGACTACTGAGAGTCACTTTCAGATTATCTCAAGCTGCAAAGAAAACTCTGACAAGCCCAGCTACTAGAAAGAGGCCAAGATGATAGAGCTACCTGGAAGAGGTTTAGATCAATTGATCCCACTTGGAAGGAACTGGCTTTAACCTGTTGAGCTACCTGTAAGCTGTGTTCCAGATCCCCAACTTTTGTGAGCTGTCACCTAGGTTGGGGTGGGCTTTGAGTCATTTCTGCTCCTGTAAGTAACTCCTTGGTCACATTCCTGTAAGCAACCCTAGTAACACTCACTGGAAGTTGGATTTTGGTGATATCTGTACTTTCATCTATTGTGGGATCCCTGTCTAGGGTAGTGTGTGTGTGTGTGTGTGTGTGTGTGTGTGTGTGTGTGTGTTGCATCATTCCAGGAAATTTTGTCACAAACCACCTTGGTCTTGAGTTAGTCATGAGAAAGATATTCTTTCAGAGAACAGAGAAGAGACAACATCTCAGACTTTAATTGCTTGGGCCGTCTGTCCTCATTTCTCTAAGCCCATTTCTTTGGGTTTGTGCTACTTTGTATGAATCTTACTCATGAACTAAGTACTATTAATGATGTGCTACTTGACCTGAATTTCGCCTCAACATTAATGCAGTGGAAATCACTACAGAGAAGTAAATTAAAGTTAATACTCACTGAAAAGAAAGGACTAGTCTCCGGCTTATTATTAGCACTGACCTTCAATCTAATTTTTTATAGTAAGATCAAAAATACTAGGAAGTCTGATTGCCTAGCCATGTATACCATATGCTAGGAGTCCAAAGCCAAATATGGGGAAAGTCAAACAGTGTATGGGAAACAAATAAATGAATCATAATGTTGGGTAAACTGCAATTTGGCCTAGATCCATGAACACAGACCAAAGAAGTGTCTCTGCAAGGATGTAAGAAATAGCTTTGGAAATATTTCAGAAGTGGATTTGAACTTGAATTTGACCCAGAGAAATGACTACAGCTGAACCTTGTCCTGTGGACCTAATACCAAATGTTTTCTGCTAGTTCGTGTTTGCTCACTGGTTTGTCTATGGAGCATGAGAGAGGCACCCTGCAGAGTGAGCTGTGCTCCAGGATGACCTTAGCCATCATGATGTGTGGCTAGCCAGAGCCAGGCTGATCCCTGACTGTAGGAAGCAAAGACAACACAATCTAAAGGCTGAGCAACCAAACGAGTTCAGGTCTCAAGCATGCCACTAACTGTACACTGTTTGGTCTAATACCTGATTTGTCATTTAGTTATAATAGGATGTTTTGATTTATGGAATCACTGTTTTATAGCTAAAGTCACCTTGTGGATAACCAGAAGTAAAAAGAGGAAAGAATGTGGAGCTAACTTCTTCTAAACCTGCCAATTTTTTTTGCGGGCTGTGTTCTAAACCCAAAAGGAAAAATGAAAATGACAAGATACAAATTCCCCTGTCTCAAGAACTGTATGGAATGTTGGGCGATGGCTTAGTGGGTTACTGATCTCACATGAGGAACCAGGTTTGTATTCTATACATTGATGGAAAAGGCTGAACGTGGGGTCAGAGGAGGTGGATCAGAAGTTAGGAGCACTTGCTTTTCCAGAGAACCACAGTTCAGTTTCCAGCACCCATATCAGGCAGCTTACAACTTCCTGTAACTCAAGCTCTCAAGCTCCAGTGAATCCAATGCCAGGCCTCAGTGGACACACATGTGCGTGTGTACACACACACACACACACACACACACACACACACACACAGAGAGAGAGAGAGAGAGAGAGAGAGAGAGAGAGAGAGAGAATCTTAAAATAAAATAAATATTTAAATAACTTTTAGAAAGAAAGAGAAGGAAAAATATGGAAACAGTAAAAATATGAGAAAGCATTCCAGAGCAACTGGCTGTCTGTGTTAGAAGGCTCTGAAGCAAGCAGTGGAAACAAAGATGAGCGCTCACACCAGGGCCAGGCTGGAAGCTTCACTCATAACAAGGCTCTTTTCTAATCTAGTCTCAGTACCTTGCCAAACTGATGAACTTAGGGCCAAAAACCATGCCTCGAGAAAAATTTGACAAGACAATTAAACAAATGAGATGGTTCAGAGTAAAGAGATGAATCTGGTCTGAAGACCAAAAAGTGCAAGGGGCCAGCATATCTCAAATCCTCACCCCAGCTTTCTGTTTGTCAACGGTGAGTCTCTTCCCAGATATGCTCCACTGGACAGTCCACTGGATGAGCCCTCACACATCAGAGTCTCAGATGGAAGCCAGATGTGAGGCAAGAGTCCTTAAGAATCATGGGAGCTGTTAAGGCATCTTCAGAAATAGCAGGGGTGTAACTTACTGCCATAATAATACAATATGTAATTACATATTGTCTCTGTGCTTATTTTACAACTGATAGGGCCTTTAGAAACCATATGGTCTATGTCCATTTACTTTGCAGATGAAGACAAAATGGTTAAGTGGACTGACTTAAAGTCATCCAGAAAATCAATGGTATAATAATGTTTTAAAGACAGAATACCGTTTGGGATAGACATGTGTGAAATCTCCCACATAGTAAGTGGTACTTATAACATGATATTCCTCTGTGTCCTGACATATGATCTTTGTTGCACTTTGCTGGGGAAAATGTCTTGCTTAGTCAAATTTCCAGTGTCTATTAGAGACTTTTAGTTACTCTTAGCAGCATGTGTTCCTCCCAGGACAGTGACCATCAAATATATGTTTTACTATAACTGAAGCCTGCTTGATTACTCTGTGATTGTAGGCAGGAGTCCAGCAGCCTAAGTAGTTGTCCTTGGTCTGTTCCAAGGCCCAGCCTGCTGCTCTACTCCACTTCACCTTCTACGTACAGATATCGAGAACTCACTACATCTGTAATCTTGAGGAAATTACCAGGCTGTGGCAATTAAGAAACTGTGTGGCCTGTCAAGATGACTCAGCAGGTAAAAATGCTTATCTCAGAGTCTGATGACTTGAGTTCCATTCCAGAGACCATAATGGAAGAAGAGATCAGTTTCCGGAAGTTGTACCTGACCGCCACACATACACCCCTCACCCTCACGCATCATAGATACACAATAAAATAAAATGATTTGTTTAAGAAACATATTTTTTACAGGACCACCCACCCTGTGTTCCTAACTCATCTGTTGCCAGGACTACTCTGAAAACTCCTACATTTTCAGGTATCTAATCTAACAACTTCCAATCTATCCTTCTCTTTGCTACCAAAAATATCTCTTTAAAATGAACTATGTCATACCTCTTGTCTGAAACCAGGGATGGCTTAGTGTTGCCTACAAAAAAAGAACCCGCATCCCAGCATAGTGTCCATACCCTCTACCATCCGGTACGTTCCTTATGGGACCTGATAAATAATGCATGGATGACTACGGTCTACGCAGAGAGTCTTTTGCCAACATCTCCACACTAGCGTTCAACAGTGAAATTTAGTAAGCGTCCACGTGTGCCGGATGTTTCTAATTGTTGTTTGACTCTTTTTTTCTGGTTTGTTTGTTTGTTTGTTTGTTTGTTTGTTTGTTTTGAGATAGAGTCTCTTGTAGCAGAGGCTGTCCTTGAACTTAATATGTGGTCAAGGTTGGCTTTGATTTCTTGATCTTCCTGATCCCACCTGCCAAGTATTGAGATACCAAGAGGTCACCTCCATGCCTGGCTTCAGTGTGCTGGATCTGAATAATGAATATTTTATCATAAGATAATATTAAAAAAAAAAAAAAATGAGGGCCTAGAATTTAGAGTTCTGCCTTTGGGAACAGTTGTTGTCTTTTCCACTGAGCTGCCTCAGTTTCTCCATCTGTGTACTAAAGGGTAGAGCTAAATGATCCCTAAGGTTTTATGGTCCCTGGTCCTTGGTGCTAGAATCCTCCTGAAGATCTAACCAGGACTGTTAACCCACAGCCAGCATGAACTGAGTTACACAGATAATTCCCAGCTCAGCAGTTTAACATCATCTTACTGTGTCTGTCTCGTCCCTTCCTCACTAGCTCTTAGGCTCTGCTGGCTTGTGGCACCAAACTGAAATGTACATTGTGGTGAACAGACCGAGGAGCTCTCCGTGCCTTCAGCTGGGCCTCTATATTCAGACCAAGGAAAAAGAGAAAACTGGAGTAAAATGTTTTCCTCAGTTCATACCTAGAACCCATTTTAAAAAGACAAACTGCCTGTGCTTGTGATTAGTACTGGGAACAAGGAGAGAGGTGGATTGCTTGAGCTCACTGGCCAGCCAGGCCCAAGCACTAACTTTCAGGCCAGTCTCTTACAAAACAAAGCACGAACAAGAAAAAAAATAGTGGATGGTGCCTTAGGAAAAATCCCAGAGATTGACATCTGGCTTCTACATATGCACACATACTTGTGTATCTGCACACACACACACACATACACACACACAAACAGAGAGAGAGAGAGAGAGAGAGAGAGAGAGAGAGAGAGAGAGAGAGAG
>JANHMN010000003.1:81756994-81770916 GCA_030674055.1 Rhabdomys pumilio | reverse complement strand
GAGAGAGAGAGAGAGAGAGAGAGAGAGAGAGAGAGAGAGAGAGAGAGGTGTGCTGGTCTAAGTTGGATCCCTGAGATCCACATGGTAGAAGGAAAGAGCAGACTTCTATTAAGTTGTCCTCTGACCTCTGCACAAGCACAGAGGTATTCATATGCATATGCGCACACACACAATGGAAAAGAAAGAAAGGAGAGAGAGAGAGAAAAAAAAAAAAGAATGTTCACTCCACTCCAGGAAGGGCTAATGCTGACTCAGCGTGCTGTAGGTCTGGTCTTGGAGCAGGAAGTTGTGCAGACCCACAGAGCTTTGCAGGCTTATGTAAGAATGAGAGCAAAAGGTCAAATAAGCAAGAAAAAATGTCCCAAGGGGGATTTTCATGAGGCAGGAAGGCTTTGGGGGGTTCCCATATGGGGGAAGCTTTTGTGTATGAGATGCCTCATCCTGGGTGGTAGCTGTAGCTTTGCTATCTCATTCACAGCTGGGCAATTCAAAGCTCTGATAATCATAACTAGTAAATAACCACAGGGGTCAAGTGTGTCCCTCCAAGGTCCCGAGCTCTTCTTTTTGCACGGCCTGTGAAGCATCTGAAAGGAATTTAGGATGTGCTGAGAGTAAGACTGGATGCTCTGGGACTAGTCCCTGTGAGGTAGGGAACTGGGCACTTTACTAATGAAATAACACTGTACTCTAAAGCCTCAGGGAAAGATAGAGTTACAGTTACCATACTAGATAGCTTTAGGTCACAAATAATCCATCTCCTTCAGAAAAACAAAATGATATCTGCTAATTCCTTGACTGAGTGTGGCTAATAAGCTGGATGTGGCAGCATCGTTGTCTATAGCGGTCTAAGTGGGCTAATCTCTGGCAGGAGTCTGTAGCTGCTGTCTGCCTAGTGATGTGCTGCCGTCTAAGCTCCTGGCTTCACAGTTAGCTTGACATGTTGCTGAGTCCGACTCATCCTCTCCTAGCCACCATTGTTCTGAGCCAGTGTAGACTTCCCGTACAGTTGGCCTACTTAGAGACAAAGAATGTTAGTGTTGGAGGAGAGCTAACTTTAGAAGTCACCTACTACAACCACTCAATGCTACAAATGAGAAATGAGCCGCAGATGAGGCTTCTCCGTGTTTTGTTTGATTTGGGGTGGGTTTCGCGATGAGACCTGGTGGAACCTCAGCACTAGAGCCCGTAGGGAAGAGAGGGAGAGGTGAGACTGGGAAAATGTGGAGCTAATGACGCTACCTCTGCCTGCAGGGTTGCCAGGGCTGGAAAGGAACTCTGGGTGTTCCCTGGGAGAATGGATTGTGTCAGCAAAACAGCATCAGGATCCAAGCCAGGCAGCCTGAAGTTCAAGGCAGGGCTTCTGTCCAAGCAGGGAAGTGTGAGCGGAGGGTAGAATTAGGCTGAAGGTCAGTTATGAAAACTAAGCGTGTGAGAGGGTACAGAGAAAAGGGGAGAAAAGTGGTGGTTCAGACCATCAGCGCATACAAAGTTCGCCAGAGTTGTGATGAACTCCACCCCCCACCCCCATCTTTCAGGAAGAGGGTTGGCCTGAGACAGGGTCTCACGGTGTAACTTTGTGCACTACATAGACTAGGCTGGTCTTGAACTCATAGAGATCCATCCACCTGCCTTCGCCTCCTGAGTGCTGGGATTAAAGGTGACCCTGGCTCCTAATCATATCTTAACGTTCTTCCTTCAACCTGGACTTGTATAACTTAGTTATCTTTCAAGTCTAGGTCAGAAGATACCTGCTCTCTAACATAGTACCTTTTAAGGTAGACCACTCCCACTCCCACTCCCACTCCCACTCCCACTCCCACTCCCACTCCCACTCCCTCTCCCACTCCCACTCCCTGGCTTGAATGGATTTTTCTTTTCTTTTTTAATGACCTGACTGCTGGGGAAGGAGAGTCCATTTTCTTGGGATGGAGGTGACCACTCACAGGTTACCCATGACCCAGTGGATGACCCCATATTCTTGTATATACATATGTGAGTGGCACAAATTGAAATCAGTGAATTGGTGGGTTTTTTTGTTTGTTTGTTTTGGGGTTTTTTTTTGTTTGTTTGTTTGTTTTTGGTTTTTGGTTTTGGTTTTTGGTTTTGTTTCTCTTTTAGAAATTTAAAAAATTCAGAAGGAGTGGGTTTCAAAGACAACACTTTTTTAAAAGACATGGCCTGGAGCCCCCTTAGATAATCAGCAGCAATGATGAGTGTCTGGAGCACATAACTCTGGATTCTTAGGTCATCCTTTGGTTTTTTTCCCCCGTGACTGCACATAGATTGAACAACAGTATGCCACTTGTCAGGTATCCAGCTGTCAACTGGAAGCCATTTTAATTGATTCCTAGTGAAGGAGGGAGTTCTAGTCCCCCTAGTGATGGAGGGAAAGCTTATATAACTAACAAACAAGGGATAGTAGAGCCAAAAAGGTATTAAATATGGTATTGGGGGCGGGGGGCTGACCATATGATCAACTTGATCATTTGCCAGGAAATGAGAAAGGAGAAATAAGAGAAATCATGGTAGGATTAAAGACAGCTATGCCAAGCAAGAACTGACATATGAGATGACTCATGGAAACTGTAATCCGATTATAAAGGGAATTTACGTTTGAGCAGACACAGTATCGTCACTTAGATGATCTCACTGATTGGTAGACAACCCCAGGGCAAAGGGTGCTGTGTGTGTGCACACCCATGCATGCATACACACACGAAGTTGTTATAATATTCTCTTTACAGGGATGACCGAATCTCTGACAAAAGTGACATGCCAAACATCAACTATTCCTCTACAAAGCCTTGGAAGCCCAAAGATCTCCTGGTTCAGAGCCATGGTATTAAAAGTCAGCTGCTTTTAGGAATGAAGAGGTGGCTCCTCTGACCCAAAATCACATAGAATGGCTCATGGAGGATTTTTTTTTCTGAGATATGACTCAGAGGGATTCTCAGTAAACTACAAAACTTTTCTAGGTTGTTTTATAATAAAGATAGAAAATCATTAGTCAGCTGATTTGCAGAGAGTTGGCTGATACAGAGCAAATCTCTGCTTGAGAGAGGCATGGTTCAAGTGGACCGGAGAATCTGGGGCAGGAGAGAAGAAAGAGCAGAGGGTAGTTATTTATTACCTGCATGTGACCTAAGGACCACAAAGAGTGACCAATGGGGACTGCTCAAAGAGTGACCAATGGGGACTGCTGCTGAGCTACTGGGTCAGCTCAAGACACACACAGAGGGAGCTTTAGGGAGCTAGAATGAACCCAAGAGAGGCTGCTCAGCTGGTCCCTGTCTCAGACCCATCTGTAAGGGACCTCAAAACACAGGAACCACAAACAGGCTCTGCTAACGCTTCTGTTGTATTTAAGCAGAATACAGGATTGTCTCCTAATCGATAGGTGCCCCCTCCCCTTAGAAGCACAGACTTAGTTTAAGTAATTCTTTCCCATGATGCAAAAGTAACTCTTGCCCATGATCTCTGAATGCATAAAGCAAATGTTAGGAAACGGGTTTGTAATTACAGTAAAAATTGCAGGTTTTCTTTAAAAACATCTTTACCAGAACTTGAGAGGTAAAGACAGGTGGATCTCTGAGTTCAAGGCTAGCTTGGTCTACATAGTAAAATGTCTCAAAAAAAATTATTTTCTCTGTATCTACATAGGATGTGATTCCTCAATTTATTGTCTCTCTGTCTCTCACACATAAAAATTATCTAGTTTTTTTTTTATTATTATTATGCTTTGAATCTGAAGTATCCCCACAGGTTCATGACTTCAGTGCTTGTTCCTCAACTGAGAGTGCCACTGGGTGGCCTAGCAGGCAGAAGTCACCCAGGGCAGAATTTCAGAAGCATCAGCATTCTGTCTGTTTCCCAGCCCAACTTACTGTGAGCTCCTACTGCCATAGAAGGAGCTATTCTTTCACTATGTCCCTGCTATGCTAGTCTGAAAAACCTCAGAAACTGTGAGCTAAAGCTAAGCTCCTTCTCCCTTAAGTTGTTTCTGTCAGAATGTAACTGCAGTGAGAGTGACACAAAGAACTGATACTGTTTCCAAAAAAGATTCACTCACTCAATACCAGTCTCCCTGAGCTTGAGCAGACCTATTAAGAAAATAGAATCTGGTACAAGAAATACATACTGGAGAAAAAAAAAATCTTTAAGTCCAAAGTTTTTCACGGACTAATTCACGGATCTAGAACTTCAAAGTATTAGCAAGGGTCACTGCCAACCCCACCCCCACCGGAAGCCAGAGCCTTAGTCACCTACACCAGAGAGTTAGAGGAGAAACACACTAGTCCCAAAAGTCTGATTTTGCAACTCTGCTCTACCAAGTCTGTCTGACCGAAGAATACGGTCTTTGGTTTCTGGATTTCCCATTTCTTCATCTGTGAAACAGAAGGAAATCATTAAGGCTAAGAGTATGTGTTTGCCAAACTCGTCTTCGAATTCTAATGTTTCTGTCTGCCTGGCGGTTTTGCATCTTTTCTGGAATTTCTTTCCTCTCCTTTGATGGTGATCTATTGTGAGGCTCAGTACCATGTAGACCTTCTGTGCAGTGGGTCTTTCAGCAACAGGCACTCACACAACTACTTTGGAATCCTGTTGTAAACTGAGGTTGTAAAAAAAAAAAAAAAAATCAACTTACACTATTACAATGGTTTAACTTTATGTCAGCTGTTGTAAGCCACAGTGCCCAGAAGTTTGCTCAAACATAATGTTTGATTTTTTTTTTAAAGAACATTTTAGAGGCAATTAACATTTATACTAGTAGATTCAGAGTAAAAGTGACCATAACATAGTGGGCCTTACTCAATCAGTTGAAAGCCTGAAAAGAACAAAACACTAGCTTCCCCTGAGCATGAGAGAACCTCAGCAGATGACCTGTAGACTCAAACTGCAGCACTGGTTCTCTCCTGAATCTGTAGCTGGCAGGCTATCCTGCAGAATCTAGCTTTGTCAGCCTACAGCCCAAGTAGATTCTAGAGGACAGAGTGACAGCTCAGTGGATAAGAGCATTGACTTTCAAGGGACCCAGGTTCAATTTCCAGCACCTACATGGTGACTCACAACTGGTTGTAACTCTAGTCTTGAGTGATCTGATGCCCTCTGGCACCAGGCACACATGATATACAGACATACATGCAGGCAAAACATCCATGCACATAAAATACAGTAAAAAAAGAAAGAAAGAGAGAAAGAAAGAAAACTCTACCCTGTCTCTCCTTGTCTCTGTCTGCCTCTCTCTCTTCCCCTCTCTCTCTCTCTCTCTCTCTCTCTCTCTCTCTCTCACACACACACACACACACACACACACACACACACACACACACACACAAGCCTGGAGGACCCTGACTAATACAAATGTGACCAGGACTTCTTACCTGGGATGTTTTCTGACAGAAGGCTGACATTTGCTGCTTCCTGGGAAGCTCAGGAGCAATGTATTTTCCATGACCCCTATTCTCCACTCGTAAAACTGAGAGCCTTGGTGGAGAAATGGAGTTGACAAAGGACATAGAGGAAGCAGCTCCAGAGAATAAACTGATTTATTACTAACAGACCACATTTACTGTGTAGAAAAATACTTTCTCCAATAACCAAAAACCAAAGAGAGAGACTGAAGTGGAACAGAAGGAGAAGGAGATAAGGCCTTTCTTGGCCTCTTGGATCACTTCAGATCAAGATCTTAATTGAAAAGTAGAACTGTTTGGTTTAGTGTGTGGCTTGGCAATAAATCTGCTGTGTGACCTTCAGCAGACATCCTAGGTGTCTAGATCAGACATACTATGTGTCTAGATCAGACATACTATGTGTCTGGATAAAATGTGCAGTATAAAAAAAATCATGGCACTCCATCAATGTGGTGACACAGTCAAGGAGGTAAACAGGGTTGTCTCTCTAGGAAGGATTTGCTGTCCAAACATAAGGAGCGTGGCCAGAAGAGAGCCTTCAGTTCTAGTTCCTTCTGGATGGTCTCAGCCGCAGAGACTCAGTTTGCTGAAGACTCTGGAATTCCCCTGGCATCTGTCCTGTGGCTGAGTGAGGAGCAGGTAAAAAGACCCAGTAGGGATGCTCTGGAGGACTGCATGTGCTCCAGGGCCCTTGCTTGAAAGGAGGCTCTCTCATGCCCTTTATGATATTTGACTTTCTCCTTTCTACACCTCACTTCCTTCCTTCTTCCTTCACATATATTGATCCCTAATACGTATCAACCCCATTTCCCTTAGTACCTGCTTCCAAAGAAACCAACCTGTGAAATCCGTAGGCCGTCACCTTCATTGCAGGTAGAATATGAGGAAATGTATTGTGAGCATGAAATCACACTTAGGAATATGTTAATATGTGAGACTCATAGCTCTATATAGATGTGGGACAGAAAAAAATGAGCCGAATTAGCTGAAAATGAAATGTTTCCATTAAGAATTAGGGGTCTTGTGGAACTCATGGTCACCAGTCAATGGAAATTATCAAAAGCTAAAGTTAGCCTTTCTTTCCCTCCCCCACTCACCTCTGGCTCTCGCTTTCTGTCTCTCTCTCTTTTCCTTCCTATTTCCCACTCATCATTGTGCTTTGTCTGTGTTCTTCATGTTAGATCCACTCTATCTTTTTAAGATTAATTTTATATGTATGAGTGTTTGCCTGCATGTATGTATGTATGGCATGTGTATGCCTGCCCTTTCCTCTAGAGGTCGCTGGATTCCCTGAAACTAGAGTTATGATTGGTTGTGAGGCACCACGTGTGGTCCAGTAACCTAACCCAGGTCCTCTGCAAGAGCAAAGAGTGCTTTTAACCGCTGAATTATCTCACTAGCCCCTGGATTCACTCTTAGTGCTTATCAAATCACATGACCTCCAAGCAGAAACTCCAGAATATCGGGCTCAGTGACCCTAGTCTTGGTCCCCTTAGAGGATCAGAGCTTGTGGCCATCTGATCCTCTCTGTAGATTCTCAAGTGAGTCCTGACTTGGCTCCCTCCTCAGCCATCAACTATGACTGGAGACTAGGTCATTTTGGATGGAAAGCTACCTTACCTCTAAGGTTATACAAGGAGTTTATTTCCTAAGAAGAAGTGAGAGCGAGGTGAGCATCTCCGGCACACAGTCCTCACAGCTAAGGTGCTGTGGAAGAAATGTCCTGCTTTGAAGTGAAACGGTCAGTTCTGAGTTTCTCGTCCTATAAGTTGCATTAAATTGGATAGAGTCGGTTAAAACTTATCCTGTTTGCTCAACTGGAGAATAGGGACAATTCTTCTGACTCAATGATGTTTTTAAAACTTGTTTGCTTTTCGAAAGTTATTTTACATTTTGTTTGTTTCTTTGTTTGTTTTCTGAGACAAGGTTCTTCTGTATAGCCCTAGCTGTCCTGGAACTCACTCTGTAGACCAGACTGACCTGGAACTCAGAGATTTGCCTACCTCTGCCTCCTGAGTGCTGGGATTAAAGAGGCATGTGCCATCACTGCCTGGCTAGGAAATGTTTTTACATTTTTAAAAGTTGGCTGCTAAGGTATGCACCAGAAATACAGAAGTAGTATATAGCTTTTGCTGTAGACAGATGTTCTCATTCTCGTGAAGGAAAAAAGTAAGGAAGCGCATAATTATGGTTCTAGGTGATGTGCAGTTAAAGAGGAAAGCATACCTGGGTTAGGTGTCCTCCCTGCGTGTCCTCGGTGTGTGCACTTGTGTATATAGACAGAAAAGTCAAAGGAGGGAGAGCAGGAGCCTTGCGGAAGAAGGAAACCTGAATGGAGGCTTGGCAGGCAAGAGAAAGATCTATATGGAGGCAATGAGAATAGCATGTGCTGGACCACAGGTGTGTGAGAGGATGGTTACTTTCAGAGACGTGACAATGCCATAGTGAACAGGGATAAAATAAGAGGTAGCATCTGGCATGGAGCCAGACAGGAAGTGTGATGAGGCCACTGGCGATGAGGCTTGTTGACTAGAGCTGAAGCCGGGTGACTTCTCTGAAGAACAAGAAGTGAAACAGAAGTACTCTGCACATACCAGTTCTCAGCACCCAACTGACTATATGTCAGGAATTAGGCTGAGCTGTCTTGTGAGTTTGTCTCTGGAAGAAAAGTAATATCTTTATTTTACAGGACATTATCTGAGTAATTTTCCCAAGTTCACCTTGAGAAAGTTCATCTTGTTGGGATCCCTGGGAGCAAATCGAGAGAACAGAAGTTAACTGTGGGTAGTTTATTTTGGAGTGGATCCTGGGGGGAGGGGGGGTGGGGTGGGAATCCAGTCAGAGACTAGGAACATGAGGCAGAGAAGAATAAGCTTCAGAGTTAGTTCCAGCAGGAGATGCAGCCAGGCCATTTCTTGACAAGTCTTATTGGTATTGTGGTTTGAAGACTGTGTTTCATGATGTTGACTTTGGCATTCTCAGTTTTCTGGCACAAAAGCCATGCATGCTATTCAGGCAGGGTCCCCAAATATTCTCACTAAGCTGTCCTCAGCATGTGGGGGTGTGGGCCACGGGGCCATGATAAGACCCTGGCCTCGTGCAAGGAGCAAGGCAAACAGTAAGTTTGATGACACACAATCTAGCTTGGTTTTATATTGAGGACTTCCATCATCAGTCCACCAGTATGGAGAGGGCATGGTAGAGCAGAGCACTTCACACAGTAAATAGAGAAAGAGGCAGGAAGGGGCCAGGGATAATATATCCCCAAGGACCTAATTCTAGTGACTTACCTCCTCCAGCTGGGGCTCACCTCCTTTAGTGTTTAGAACATCCCAAATGGGGACCACACGTTACTTTGAAAGCAGAGGTAGTAAGAAAAGAACTCCGGCAGTTTAAGCTGGACTTGACCCTGTGACTCTCCTGTCACCAACTTGAGTACTGTCATTACCGGTGTGTTCCAGCAACCTTTTTCTATCTGAGCCTTTCCAAAGGACACTTCATATTCAGTATCATAGCATTCTGCTTTTGCCCCACTAGGCAGCTAAAATCAGTAAACTGTTACCCTCCGTGACCCTGTGAGAGCAATCTACCCCAAAGGTTCTCTTTCAAATGAGTTTACAATTTTATAACTACACCCTGAGATGGGTGTAGTTAATGGTTGGGATCTGTCCAATCCCTGGGATGCCTTCAAAGTATCTTTCCTATTTTCTCATGCAAAGTGGTTTTTCCCTTCTATTCCTCTTGTTTTTCTTGATATCTTTAGAGGCATTAACCTCTGTAACACCACATCTTTATTTCAACTACTTTCTTTTCCAGCAACAGCACATATCTTTCCAACATTTCTATACATTTTTCTTCTGAGTCTTGCTGTAAATCTGGCTAAAAACACCCAATAGTAACCGTAATATATCTTGAATGCTCTCCTCTCATGGAACCCCTCCTATTAAATTAGTCTGCCACTTTTAAAGTTGGTTTCCCATTAATTTTCAGGACATTGACAAAGTAGAGACAAGTTCTGTGGCCTGTAGTCCAATTCCCTTCGGAGATTTGTCTCATCTGAAACTTCGTTAAGTACAATTTCTACTGTCCACATCTCTTCTTCCTCCTCCTTCTACTCTCCTCCTTCTTCTCCTCCTCCTCTTTCCTCTTCCTTCTCCTTCTCTTCCTCCTCCTTCTCTTTCTACTCCTCCTCCTCTTCCTTCTCCTCCTCCTTTTCTTCTTCCTTCTCTTCTTCCTCCTTCTCCTCCTCCTTTTCTCCTCCTCCTCCTCTCCCTCCTCCTCCTCCTCCTTTTCTTCCTCCTCCTTCTCTTCTTCCTCCTTTTCCTCCTTTTCCTCCTTTTCCTCCTTTTCCTCCTTTTCCTCCTTTTCCTCCTCCTCCTCTCCTCCTCCTCCTCCTCCTCTCCTCCTCCTCCTCCTCCTCTCCTCCTCCTCCTCCTCCTCCTTCTCCTCCTCCTTCTCCTCCTTCTTCTCTTTCTTCTCTTTCTCCCCCTCCTTTGTGTACCATTTGCATGCCAGATGCCCATGGAAGATATTGAATTCCTTGGAATTGGAGTCACAGAGAGTTGTGAGCCTACTTCTAGAAGAGAAGTTAGTGCTCTAACCTCTAAATCATCTCTCAAGCCCTAAGAAGGTCTACATTTCTAATAGTGTTCTTGTCTTCTGAGCTCTCAGGAGATGCCTATAAATCTCTGCTCACAGAAGTAGCCTACTTCTCCAAAGTCTTCTAACCAGTTTCGTAGTGGGTGGATCTTCTCACCTCAGTTAATCTAGTCAAGGTAATCCCTCACATCATGGTTAGCAGCTGATCTCTCAGGTGATTCTAGATCTTGACAATTGAGATTGACCACCACAATAACCATAGAGTACTTTCTCGAAAACACAGTAGGGCTTGTCCTGATGACTGACTGACACATAACTGGTGGTTAGTGAATATTTGTGGATAAGTTTATTAAGTCAATACAATTTTACCATTTAGTATTATTTTGCTATGAAAAGCCTTAGAGTAGCAATCAGGTGATTTGAAAATTAGGCAGTTTGGAGGCCTCTCCCATTAGTATGGAGGCTGCAAAAAGGTTGTTTGGATTTTTTTAAGCTTTACTTTCCCAGTCTTCAAACCTCATTTTATTGCCTGCCTCACCTGCAGCAGTTAGGGTTTTGAGACTGAGTGTGAAAAGATAAAAGTGCAGCGAAGGATGTGGTTACTCCATATCTCTGTCTTGGATTTGTACCAGGAGTAAGTTATTAGTTGGCCTTTGTATCCCATTATCTAAGACCAAGTATTTTGGGATCCACCAAATATATCAGCCAGGCATTTAGCTGAAAAATATCCAAAACCAACAAAACAAAAAAAATCAAAAACCAGAATTTAATTCTGGCTACTGTAATCAAAGTAGAAGCTCATTGGGAGATTACCGTGAAGGTTTCAGAATAGACAGAATGTTTGAACACTGACCAGGATGCACAGGCAAGATCACACCACAGAAACACAGTAGTTGGCACACTCCTCACGCTTCACTGTCCCAAACCACTGTACCACCACCACTAGCACAAAGTCTAAGCCTTCCAAGATTTTTAAGTCATACTCCTTCAAATTTGAGGTCTTTGGTGAGATTGGGTCTTATGGTCCAGCTGCCAGGGATGTAGAAGAGTGACTGGCTTCTTCCAGTTTCTATAAGTGTAAGAGAGAAGACACACTCTCTCATCCTGTGTCATAAAATACCAGTTTTCTAAGATACAAGCAGGGGACTCATATGCTAAGCAGCTAATAAGAATGCCAGTCCCACCCAAGACGGGATGTAAAGGAAGTGAGATACTGATGAAAACTAAGAAACTCAGAGTAGGAAATGGGAACGATTTATCAATTTATTGAGCAGCAACACTGACTTGAGACTTTGCTAGGCAGTCTTCAAGGTCCTGGGTACAAAGATGCTCAAGATACTCAGTCAGCTAGGGAGAATAATACTAACACTATGCTAAGGAAGAGGTGTACCCAATCTATGACAAAAGACAGGAGAGGAACAGAGCAAGGGATTGGTTCTAGAAGTCATAGTTTCTTGGAAAAGTTTGCACAGGGGAGCTAGGTCTTGAAGGGTTGCATAGAAAGCAGAGCCAGCTCTGGTATTTGTTAATCTTACTCATTAGCCAGAATCTGGGTCATGGTATTTCCTGTTCAGTCCTTTCCTGTTGCCACCAACCACAACACATATGCTATTCTAGTTAAGGTCTAAAATTAGCATTATTGAGTCCTCAGAGTTATTAGGGTTCTGTTTGTGCCTGTGTTTTCTTCCTTTGCTCTCCCCAAGTTTTGACAACAGCAAAACTTAATGGCTGTGTCTGCTGCTGTTGGCTATTTTCGCTGTAAGTGTATACTCAGAACCTGTATTTAAATAATAGCTCAGCCAGGGACTGCTAATATGATCTCCCTAAGACCTGATTCCTCAAAGATAAAACAGGAATGAAAAATATTTGCCTCCCAGAGCCACTGTGGGGATTAACTGGGGAGACTTTCTGGGACTGCCAGCATGTTGGTCATTAGCAGGCTGAGGTAGTTCATGTATCTGTGGGGTTGGGGGTGCCTCTCTGTTCTTCCCCACTTTGGCTTAAAGGGTTTCATGAAGCAACAGAGAAGCTACAAGAAGAAAATGTTTTCCAGGAAAGCAGAGTCCCAGAGGTGCCAAAAATGTAAGACTATTGTAGTGAAGGAGAAGCAGACAGAAATTTCTTGAGCAATGAGACGCCCTCCCCTCCCCCCCAACCCACCCCCCCCCCACCCCCCCCACCCCCCCCCCCCTCCCACCCCCACCACCCCCACCCCCACCCCGCCTTAACACCTTCCTCTGAGGTAGAACTGAGAGCCCTGCTCCTGGAATAGAGTAACACTTTTCAATCCTAGGAGACTGATTTCAAAACCAGCTGCCCTGGCTCCAGGAAGGTTTGTCTCTGCTCTTTATAAGGAAGAAATGATGTGCCCAGATGCTGGCCAGGGCAGGCTCCCTTCTCCATCAGGATCTCAGAAGGGTGGAGAACAGAATGTCCGCTAAGCAGACATTGTCACACACTGTCCCTACAACATCTGATCTGAGATATGTGCTGGACAAAAGATTGAGGGGCATGGGTGGGGAGCAGCTCCCCGCCCTGTCCGAATAATAAACACAGTATTTGAGGGGAATGTGCCACAGGATGAAGAAATTTAATAAAGGCCAGATCCAGACATAAACACACTGTGTGGCTTGCAACAGACAGTGAAGTGTGTGCCTTGTGAATTTAGTTCTCCTTTCCGAGAGTCCTTGATATAATTTAGGAGCCTCTTCTTGCCAATAAGCCATGATGTTCCCTGCCAGACTGGCTGTCTGAGTAAATTCTGATCATTTGCTCCTGACAGGGCTAACTACTGAGTACTTCACATCACACGTATTGGAGGGAGACGTGGGCTCTCTGGTTTCATTCTAAGAAAGGAGAGGAAGTTGCTTTGTAAAACTCCAGGCTCTTCCTTTTGAACATCATTTGTGGGAAAGGGTGTCTGCCTCTGTCGGCTGCATATGGAGAAAATAATCTCATGCAGAGAAGCTTGGTTCTGGCATTTGCCAAGCTCCTCATCCATCTGGGGGCAAGCCCAAGACTGGGAGCCACAGAGCAGCAGAACATGTTGCTATGGTAACTTGGCACCACACGCCTTTGCTCCTCTATGTCAGCCTCCTTTCCAGTCCCCCAACCCCAAACCTCCACATTACCTTTATAATCAGCATACCTTTTCAGAATATGAAAAGCTTTTCTTAATTTCCACACTGCCAGTTATAAAGACATTTTCCAAGGCACTTGGACAAAGGGACAGTGCTTCCTTTCGGAGGCTCTGCTGATTTTGCTTCCTGACACACAACTGTGACTGGAACCCTCGTTAGCTCACCTTCTATAGAAGACTTTACTTTCAAATCCCTTTCCTACATCAGTAGACTTTATCACCATGCTGTTTTAACCTCAGTTTTAAACAACCCTAAAAGACAAGAAAATGAGCCCATTAAACATTCTGTGCCTAGAAGCATCCATGTGGGGTAGAGCTAATTTTCCTGGTTTGCAAATGAGAAAATAAAGTTAAATGGTCAGTGAGCATGAGGAACGGCGAATGGGTAAAATGGGTCAGTGGATAAATGTGCTTACTGCTAGGACTAATGACCTGAGCTCGATGCTTGGGACCTGCATCGTGAACTTCTGAACTTTGTTCTCTGACCTCAGCAAGCATGCTATGGCATGCATACACCTATGCACACATGCACACTCCTGCACACAAATAAATATAAAAATATATTTCTTTTGAAAAAATTGAGGAATGGAACCAGGTCTCTGGACTCCAAACTTTATGTGTTGCTCTTATATCTCAAGGATCTTCAGCCTTCATTGTTTCACAAAAAAATACAGTTGCATTCGAAGCCACAGCCAGGTTGTACTTTGCTTGCTTTCTTTTCTTTTCCTTTCTTTCTTTCTTTCTTTCTTTCTTTCTTTCTTTCTTTCTTTCTT
>JANHMN010000003.1:81730210-81756984 GCA_030674055.1 Rhabdomys pumilio | reverse complement strand
CTTTCTTTCTTTCTTTCTTTCTTTCTTTCTTTCTTTCTTTCTTTCTTTCTTTCTTTCTTTCTCTTTTGCATAAGCACCAAGAAGGAAGAGGGAGCCTACCCATTGTGCCAGGCACTGCTGGTCCATGTTTATAATCCCAGCACTAATGGGACTGAGGCAGGAGGATCACCAAAAGCTCAGATGTCAGCCTAAATGACATAGTGAGTTTGAGGCAAGCTTGAGCAACTTAGCAAGCCTCTGTCTCAAAAAAAAAAAAACAAAAAAACCCACTGGTTACAAATGTACAAGGCAATGATTTCTAAGGTTTGTAAGGTGAGGGCTAACTCACACGCTCTGCAGTCTGGCCCACTTAAAGCCTGTGCTCCAGTCATTTTCAATATCTCAGCAGAGCTGTGCAACTATCAGCGCAGAAAAAAGCCAAAGATCTTTTTGCTGTTATTCCCTGTCGGTTATCCCATACTCACTTTTATGCTCAACCATAAGCCACCACTAATGCACTTTCCATCTCTATAAATCTTCCTCATTCTGAGCTCTTAATATTAATGAGTATATACCTACATACACATTATCTATAGATAGATATAGACGTAGACGTAGACGTAGACGTAGATATAGTGTGTATGTTTCCTCATGACTGCCTTTCACTAAGCATAATGATGTTTTCAAAGTCCATTCATGTTTGGATGTGATAGTATGGCCGTGTATTACATTTCTTCATTCACTCATTTAGTGAGCATTTGGGTTGTTACCTTTTATTGTTATTAGAAATGCTGCCCAAAAAGAAAAAAAAAAAAAAGCCAGACTGTGGTGGTGCACGCCTTTAATCCCAGCACTTGGGAGGCAGAGGTAGGTGGATTTCTGAGTTCAAGGTCAGCCTGGTCTACAGAGTGAGTTCCAGGACAGCCAGGGCTACACAGAGAAACCCTGTCTCAAAAAACCAAAAAAAAAAAAAAAAAAAAACCAAAAAAAAAAAAAAAAAGTTGCTATGAGTGTTTATATATCGGTTTTTGTGTGGAGTTGTGATTTTCAACTTGGGTTTATGTCTAGGAATGGCATAACTGAACCAAATGCCACACTGTTTCCCAAGTTGATTTCACCATTTTATAGCCTACTAAGAAAGGATACAAATTCCAGTTTCTGCACACTGTTGCCAGTATTTAGTATGATTCAATTCTTTTTTTTTTTTTTTTTTTTTTGCTTCATTTTACTTCACAGTTGTATTTGATGTCCACATGGTTATCGTTTTTTTGATGGTTACAAAGTGTTCTGAGTCAGTTGGTGTGCCGTTGTTTAATCGTAGCTTTAAAGCTGGGACTTTGGATCTTGTCCAGTTTCAAACTGTTATAAACCATAGGACCTGAATTATTACCATTTACTACTTTTCACTCTTAGTCTCTTTCCTTGATGTAGGTTCCAAAGCAAACAATGGATACACACAGGTTTGATACTGCTTCTCTGATTACTCTGCACAAAAGTTGTCTGTACCACCAATAGTATTGGTGCCTGCCTCCATCCCCAGAGCCTCTGTTAACATAAGGTTTTGCCTTCTTATTGTGAGCACTAATAATACAGGTGTATTGTATAAAAGAGCTGTAGGTTGCTTTGATTTGTGTTTCTTTCACTGTTGGAGAATTACAACATTTTAACTGCCATCAGATAGCCCAGATGAGTCACTAAGCCAAAGAAGCCAGGCAGTGCAGGAAGGTCCAGAGATCAGAGAAAAAACAAAAAACAAAAAACAAAAAACAAAAAACAAAAAACAAAAAACAAAAAAAAAAAAAAAAAAAAAAAAAAAAAAAAAAAAAAAAACAGGTGAAGAAGTTGAAAGAAATTCCCTGAGTGTGTGTGAGCGGGTCAGGTCTAGTGGATGGCTAGCTGTGGATGAAGGGGCTGCTGGGAGAGATGCTGAGCTGCCTAGAGACACATTCTTCTCTGATACCTGCTTTATTCAGCCCCTCTCTTCCTAGCTCTGCTTCTCCCTCTCCGACCATTTCTTCTCATTTCCCCATCACTTCCCTCTTTGGCACTGATATTCTCTAGAATTCTACTCCTGAATTCTTAATTTTTCAACATCCTGGGTGATCTCCGTCTCCTATTACTGATAATACTAGGGAAATTCTAGAAGCTCTCATGTAGTTATCTCGAGCTCAGACTTTTCTTCCTGAGTCCCAGTTCCAACTATCTAATTTACTGAACATCTTCACAAGAATCCTCTGGGCATTTCAAGTCCAGTGCTTCCCCTTGGGCCTCCTTTTTTTTTTTTTTTTTCATATGCCCTGTCTTTATGATGATAGCAACTCAGGCCCCATCTCCTCAAGCCAGGAAATCATTCCAAACTCTCCCTTATACCAAATATCCCTAACTGCACATGGTTTCTTCCCCAAAACCTACTATACTACTTTGATTGGTGTTTTTATTGACTGTAGCATGCATTAGAATTGTATTGGTGGAAGGTGTCACTTTAGGAAGGAGATTAAATAAAAAATGAAGAAAAAGAAAACAAAATAAGTGAACTGAGTGAGTATGCACACAGAAGGAAGGTTTGCCCGCTGTGGAAGGGCAGCCTTCTTGACAACTGAATTGTACAAGCTTTGGCAGAAATGGGGGTTTTTTGGTTTTCTCTAAAGCAGTGGTTCTCAACCTTCCTACTGCTGTGACTCTTTAATGCGGTTCCTCATGGTGTGGTGACCCCCAACCATAACATTACTTATGTTGCTACTTCATAACTGTAATTTTGCTAATGTTATACAGTGTAATCTAACTGTGTTTTCTGATGGTCTTAGACCCCCCCCTGTGAAAGGGTCATTTGCCCCACAAAGGGGTCATGATCCACAGTTTGAGAACCATTGCTCTAAAATGTCTACATCAAATGTGACTTGTTTCTAAGAACGGTAAACCTCATGGTTCAAAATTTCTAGGAGAGCCTGAAGAGTAGCCCAGGTTAAGAAAGTGGGAGGTTGAGTGAGCTACTGATGCAAGAATAGCTGTGGAGAATGGTCCTTGTATATTATTTCCTTTTTATCAAAAGGAAAGAGTTGGTATGAGATGGGTAGGTAATCTTTCTAGATGCTGTTTGCCACATTGCTGTAACCTCTGACCCAGTCTTTCTGCTTCTAGTCTTATCTTCCACCAACCCATAGCAATGGTTAAAGTTCTAAGTTTAATTGCTATGCTTAAGAGAGATATAAAACAAGAAATGCCTCTAACCCACTGGTTCTCAACCTGCGGTCACAATCCCTTTGTAGGGCAAATAACCCTTTCACAGAAGTCCCCTAAGACCTACATATCAGATATCTACATTACAATTTATAACTGTAGCAAAATTGCAGTTATGAAATAGCAATGAAAATAGTTATGGTCGAGGGTATTAAAGGGTCACAGAAATAAAAAGGTTGAGAACCACTGCTCTAGCCTATAAATGTCACTTGCCCAACTGACAACTTCCGGGAATACTGAGGGCTATTATTCATGTAAGATAACAAACCACATGTTTTCGATTTTTGTAAACAAGCTTGACTATCCCAACTGCACAAGATGTACTTGCTCGCACGTAAGCAGGAGGTATGTAGACGGAAGTACGTCAGGATGTGTGCTTGCCCCTGATTGGACAAAGCCTTGTGGGTGTTACCTTTATACTCCCCTGGCGGAAGTAATTTGGTGCCGTACCCTGGAAAACCCAGGTGTGGACCTGGGCAAGCAATATCCATGGTTCTGACCAGTATTTAATAAAGTTTGATTTAAAATTTGGCTCAAAAAATGTGGTAGTGATCTTATTCTTGTCCAGCAGGATTAACACCATATTGTGCCAGGATGATCTTCCACAGTTCAAGTCAGAGTGAGAAGTGTAGACTTCTTGAAATCCTTACTCAGTTCTTATTAGGTCTGGAGCTTAGAGCAGCACCAACAACCATTTACCTGAGACTCTCTTTCTTTCCACCTGGGCAAAAACTTCATAAATACAATTTCTAGTCTTCATGATAGATCCACAACCAAGATAGCACACATAGGGCTACTGACAGCGAAGTAAAATAACTGACCCCTAGCTTGCCATTCCAGTTGTTCTTATGAAGCACAAGGGTTCAAACACAGGCTCAGTGCCCATCAGGTGACCACCCTACCCACTGAGCAACATTCTCAACCCTAGCACAGGTTTTCTGATGAAACTTCTACTTCACCACATAGGTATACTCTTGTATAATTTATTTCAGTCTAAGCTTGTTTTTTGTTTTGTTTTGCTTCAAAATTTATTTATTGTATATGAGTGCTCTATCTGCATGTATATATGCAGGCCAGAAGAGGGCATCAGATCCCAGTATAGATGGTTATGAGCCACCATGTGGTTGCTGGGAATTGAACTCAGGACCTCTACAAGAGCCGACAGTGCTCTTAACCACTGAGCCATTTCTCCACACTCTAAGCCTCAGTTTTTAATATCTGAAGAATAAGCATAATAAAATGGTAGCTTTACTATCAGAAGGCTCAATTGACAAAGCCCAAGGAATGCACTTATGTCAACTATACTTAATATTGTGACTATTCCTTGAAATCCCCCTCCCTCTTTGTCTTCTAGCAACTGCATCATCAGCATTTCCTGTTCACAGCCAGTCCGTGTGTCCATCTGTACTGTTGCATCGAGATCAGGAACTCAGCCAGGCCTTTCCGTGTCCCACAGGGTTGAACACAGAGCAGTTGTGTTTACCAAGGCAAAATAGGAAGATGAGTCTTAGGGGAACACATGCTAACTCTATTCTTGGATTGCTTCTTTAAAAAAAAGTTCATTCTGTTCTTATCTTCCAGCAGAGCCAGCCTTAAAATATTTCATTTGTCTACCTTCTATTTAAATAAAAGTCAGCAGGGCAAAACCTACACTTTAGTACAGTTTCCTTTTGTCCTCCTTTGTTCTAGCCACTTCCTCTTTTTTCTTGCGACTTCCTCCTGCTGAAGCTCATCTCCTGCTGTGTCAGTTCCACCCTGTTTGTTTTTGTCAGTGCTGTGAGACTTGTCCCTAAAATTCGTGTTATTGCAGGTTTCCCAGAAATCTGTGTAGAGTTACAGTAACAGGGGAAGCCCCACCCTTCCTTTTCCCCTCCTGCAGCAAGCCCTTGAAGCCTCAGAATATCTGTAGCCTTAGGCCTGAGCTCCCATCTGCCAGCAGGATAGAGAACTGTAAACATTTGACTCGGAGTTAGCATGCACAGCCACACAGTCAGCAGTTATTAGACACGTAGTGTAGATCAGGCCCGGTCCAACTCCTGAGCTCAGATGAGACAAAGTTGTAGCACTATCTAATAGATTCATAAAATTCTTCATTGGATTTCCCGGAGATAGGAATCCTATTCAACCCTTCCTTTGAACTCCAGCCTTCAGTATTTAAAATGAAGGCTTGTCACCTGATAATGAACCCTACATCAATAATTATCCTGATCCGTCTATAATTTAATCTAGACTATCTGGTATATAAACAAACATTAAATAAAATATAAGACTGAATGGGATTCAACTCAATGGATGGACACATGCCTTAAATCTGAGTACTGGCCAGAGGACAAATGTCTATGAGTTGGAGGTCAGCCTAGTCTACATTGTGAGTTCCAGGCCAGCTACATAGTGAGACCCTATCTCAAAAGAAAATAATAATAAAATAAGATACATTATGGCTGGTTAAAAGAAGATAGACAGTAAGATGTGCTCAGAGGTAGACTAGGTGTAAAACACCTAGAATGTATTCTTTGTTCCATTTAGGTTAGCATATAAAGTAATAGTTTTTCACCATGGTATCTACACACACACATATATGAAAACAATTAAGATTCTTGTTTCAGCTGCCTCTGTTGGCGGAACACTGGCCAAGTCTCACAACCTCTACTATTAAATTGAAGGGTTATTCAGTATGACATCAAAGAGAACTTGGAACTCTGGGACTGAATACTATGTAAGAAGGAGACAGGGAGAGCGCTCTTGGGGTAGGATTTGTTGTGTCAGTCTTTGTGGAGGGTCGGGGGATGAGTCTTAAAGCCATGTGGATTTCTGGAATGAAAAGTTATGAACAGAAGAATACGGTGGAGCTGGAGATGAAAGCATCAGTTAAAATAAGGAAATAAAACACACAAACAGATTTTATTCTTTAAGTGTTTTATAAACATTTTAAATGTTTTGTTCTAAGTGTTTGGGTAAATTTCTGTGTACCATGTATGTGCCTAGTGCCTAAGGTTAGAAGAAGGTATCAGATCCATGGAACTGAAGTTACAGATGTCTGTGAGCTGCCATGTAGTCGCTGGGAATTGAACTGAGGTCCTCTGGAAAAGTGGCCAGTGCTCTTAACTGCTGAGCCATCTCTTCAGCCCCAATAGAGTTCATTTTAAACAAAGAGAAGACTGGCTTAGGGACAGTGGGTATATGGATGTGTGGAAGACATAGTGAAAAGGAGATTGACAGTAGCCTTGTATTTGAGTTCAAATGTTGTTGAGTCACAACATTTGAACTAGGGCAGGTGAGTTGTTCATAAAGGCAATGGCTAATCTGGCAGGAATTTTGAAGGCAAGACTAAATACTGAAGCATCTAAAGAGGAAGCAATCTGACATCAACACTGAATGTAGACTTTGTTAATGGAAAGAAGGGTACTAGGAACACTTCTGGGGAATTTTGTCATTTCATTTGTAGACACGAACATATCTGAATACCTTTACTGGGAGACATTTAAATCAGACATCGTTTTTTTTTTTTTTTTTTTTTTTTACGTGTTGAGAAGTGTATTATTATCTGGGTAGGTTTTTTGATCTTTCACACATAAATCTTTTAATAATTCCAGGTTACTTCATTATTTATAACTTAGATCCATCTCCACTGACTCTGTTCTACTCTCTCCTGACCTCCCTGCCCCTAGCATACATGTTGGTAGTATGGGCAGTTATAGTAACCAATACCTCAAATCTCAGTGGTTGAAAAGTAGTTTTCTTTAGTGTTTTCCTTTATTCCTCCCCATACCCTTACTTTTGTGTTTTGAGGGACAAAATCCAAACCCTTATGTGCTAGGCAAGTGCTTTCCAGGACTCTAGTGTTCATCTGCACTCCCAACCCCACTCCTATTTAATTGGCCAAAACAAGTCACATGCCACTTTGTCCTCAAAAGAGCCGCCTATTTCCCTGGTGTCTGACTGCAAAGGGCAGGACTCTCTGTGATTCTAGTAAAAACCCAATAATCAGTTTTCCTTGGACACCTATCTGCATCTGCTCTGCTTTGTTTGTGCCATCACTAAGATGTCCTTACTGGCAACATTGTGCAACCAACAGTGCCACAGCACAATTGTAACAGACCCTCGGACCTTACCACAACTGACTCAGTGATGTACCACTCAGCTTGCAAAACAGCCAAAGTAAAAACAAAAAAACTAATCCATTACAGTTCATGGTTCTGGGAAAAATCTCTAGATGTATTAACCTTGCTTTTTGGCTTCTATAGTTCTGCTTCTGGCTAACTGTTCTTGTTAACTGAAGTATATCAACCCAGAATATGACTTTTGTCCTTAAAAGCTCACCCTGAGAACATCTCAAGGCTACACTGGCATCCGTAACATTCAGTGTAGTCACCATCTGGCTAATAATGACTTTCTATTGGCTTTAATTCATGTCTAGGTAGTAGTCTTTGGTGGATACCCCACAACACAATCCCTACAGGAGCAAGTTGTTTTTGATTATTTGCTGGCTCTCTCCTTTTTATTTATTTATTTTTAAGTGTGTACGTGTGTGAGTGTATGTGTGTGTGTATAGTGTGTATGCGTGTGCATGTGTGGTGTGTTTGTGTGCATGAACACGTGTGGTATGTATGTAGTATTGTGTGTATGTGTGTAGTATTGTGTAGTGTGTGTGTATGTATGTGGTGTATGTGTATAGTGTGTGTGCATGTGGTGTGTGTGTGTGTGCATGTGGTGTGTGTGTCTGTATGTGTGTGTGGTGTGTGCATGTGGTATGTGTGTGTAGTGTGTGTGCATGTAGTGTGTGTCTGTGTGTGTTGTGTGTGCATGTGGTAAGTGTGTGTAGTATATGTGTATGTGGTGTGTGAGTGTGTGGTGTGTGTGGTATGTGTGCATGGTGTGTGTGTGTGTGTACTCCTACTAGGCCAGTTGCCCATGGAGGTCAGAGGCATACTCCCTACAGCTGGTTATTGGCTAAGCTGCCTGATCTGGGTGCTGGGACAGGAGCTCTGCAGAGCAGTGAGTGATCTTAAGCGCTGGACATTGTCGCCAGCTCCTTCCAGTGCTGTCTTCCATTGGTTGAAAACACAATAGTTCAAGCGCTCTTTACTTCCTCTCTGCTCCTTCCTCTCTCCCACTTCCCTAGCTTCTCTAGGGAGACTCAGCTCCCCTCTGTCCGCTGAGCACGTCCTTCTTACCCTTTCACTTCCTTATAGCTCAGCGCGGAAGAGGACCCACAGGACAAAACAACCTGCAGTCAAACAGCAAACATTGCCCAATCTGTTGTTTGTTCACTCTGACTCTGACTAGTTAGTTACCCAGATTTTTTCAGTCTGTGACATCGTATGACTTGTTGACTGGATAGTCCAGGAGACAACTACTCTTCCTTTGTATCAGAATTCCACAGAATGCCCTTTGAATCTTTGAGCAGATGATCGTGGACACCCCCTGCATTAAGAATTTTTTGTTTGGTTTTGGTTAGGTTTCATTTGTTTTTGTACATAATTCCTTTATCCATGATATTCATACTAATAGTTGAACGGCAGGCAGTACACGGCGAGCATTGTTAACCCGCTGACAGATACTATATTTTGGGAACCCGACTGCTAGTTTTAGTTACATTGAAGTAGGTCTTGGTCCACAATTAGATTTTCACTTATATTCAGAAGAAAGGAATACACTACAAATACATTAAAATACATTTTTTTCTTATTACTTTTCTACTTCTCATTTCCTGTGCTGAAGTATAGTATTATTGTTTGTTTATAATTCATACCACACTAATCTTCTTCCTCTCCTTTTTCTTCTTCCTCCTCCTCTTCCTCCTCTTCTTTGAATAGAAACCTTTTCTACTGAGATAGAATAACAACAAAAACAAATAATTCCCGGGGCTAGAGAGAGGGCTCAGTGGTTATGAGCATTGGCTGCTCTTCCAGAGGACTTAAGTTCAGTTCCTGGCACTCACATGGCGGCTCACAACAGAATGTAATTCAAACTCCAAAGATTCAGATACCCTCTCCTGGCCTCGATAGGCACCAGGCATGCATGTAGTGCACAGATATTCATGGAGGCAAAACATCCAAACATATGAAATTAAAAATTACAACAGACATGCAAATAGCCTCAGAGGTGCCTGTGCTAGGGACCCTCCTTCCAATACTGTGGAACTTAATCCTAGGAGAGAAAACACAAACAATTGTTTTCAGTCCAGTCTTAGGGAGGAGTGAGCAAGCTCAGAAAGGTTGAGACCTCAATCAGTATGGCGTGCGTGCGTGTGTGTGTGTGTGTGTGTGTGTGTGTGTGTGTGTGTGTTTCAAAACAAGATTTCTCTGTGTAATAATCCTGCCTGGCCTGGAACTCACTTATACTCACTTATGTAGACCAGGTTTGCCTTTGGCTCCTGAGTGCTGGGATTGAATGCATGTGCCTCCATGTTCCACATCAACCAGTGGACTACACTTAGAATCTCCAAGAATGCCTGATGAGAAGGGAGAAGGTGGCACTCTAAAACTATTTTATAAACCTGAAGAGTTCTGTGAATGACAGGAGAGTGATGTGGCTCTCATTTGAGACATCATTCACTTCTTGTCCTCCTCTTAGGACATCATGGAAGGACATTTTCATTTCCTGGTACTGTGGATCCTCAGAAAGTGGAATAAGCTGGCTAAATGGCTCGGTGAGTAAAGGTGCTTGCCCCAGGACCCACATGATTGAAGGACAGAACCAGCTCACAAGTTGCCCTGTCTTCTCTTCATTTGATACGATGGTGAAGTGTTTAAACTGTTCTGAGCTCTTGATGAGTGGTCCCATGCTTAACGCAGCCTGCCCCAGATGCTCTGGAGCCCGATTAAAAACCACACACATAGCAGTAGACATTTGAAGTTCTGCTCCATGCTCCTGGAAGGTGTGTGTGTCTCTTCTGCACATGCCTAAAAGCTCCGGATTTAAGAATGGAACACACAACACACACACACACACACACACACACACACACACACACACACACACCGGTTTATTTTTAATATGCCCTAAGCTAGCTCAACAGCTGCGCCACTCCTGAACCTCCACGTGGCTAACACATTCTCCTCCAGTATTCCTGAGTTACCCCAGACCTAAAAGTGGGAGGGGGCCACTTATCCCTGATTCTTTCATGGTTGGTTCTCTTGAACACTATGTAGCACTGGCTTAATCCCGACTTGAAGCACAGCTGATTGTCTTCCACAACTCTCATGTTTGTATCCTCTTCCTTCCTTCTGCCCTGGTGATTGATTCTTCTCTCTGCTGTGTTTCCTCTTCGGGAATCCTCAAAGCCCTGCCTTTGTCCTCCTGCCCACCCATTGGCTGCTGGCTTTTTATTGACCAGTCAAAAAAACCAGTTTTTGGAAGGAACCTGCAGTGGACATGCGAATTCCCATGTAAGCATAAATCAAATTCCCAACAGATGGTATACACACACACACACACACACACACACACACACACAGAGATACACACAGATACACACAGCTATGCATATACACACACACATGGGCATGTATGCATAAATAAATAATACATAAATGAAATTCATATATATGTGTACACACACACACACACACACACACATATATATATATATATATATCACACAGAGAGAGAGAGAGAGAGAGAGAGAGAGAGAGAGAGAGAGAAAGGTTCCTATTATTTTGCTGCAACACCTTCTGGAAGACAGGAAAGTTTAGCCAAAGGATGAAAGCTGACACCACCTCACCCTACACTTGCTTTGTAGGAACCGAAGCAAATGCTCTACAGTGCCTTATGTCCAGACTTTCATGGCCCTCCAGCAGGATGCAAGTCTATACAAAGACAAGACAAAAAAATGGCCACCCCTGATACTCTAGATTACCTCTGATGTGTTTTTTAAAAGATAAAGAGAGGGGGGATATGTTTTGGTGGAGGTGTAGTCAGGTATGGGGGAAGGGAGTGCCTCTATGGGCCCATGCTAAGGCACCCCTACCCCCTGAAGGACCAGCCAAATGACGGTATAGTATAAAATAGAGTTTATTCAGGGCATGGGGAGGAGAGTTGAGAGAGTAGTAGAGGCAGAGAAAGGCAGAGAGAGAGAGAGAGAGAGAGAGAGAGAGAGAGAGAGAGAGAAGAGGAAGAGGCAGGCCATGAGCAAGTGGAGAGAGGGGGGAAGGGGAAGGGGGAGAGAAAGGGGAAGGGGTGAGGGGACAGAGTGGGAGCAGGAAGGCAAGAGCCCCCTTGAGGAGGGGGCAAGCAGCCCCTTTTATAGTGAATCAGGAACACCTGGCTGTTACCAGGTAACTATGGAGTGGAGCTTAGACAAATGCTAACAAACTCTGTATCCAAATCCTGTCCCCAGAGGGAGAACAGGAGAAACCAGACTCAGAACATCAAATCTGTTTTTCCACTTAGTAAAGCTCCATGCCAGCTCCACACACATCCACTTAACCAAGGAGACCAAGCCTTGAACTCCTGCCATCCATATACTCCTATGCTTATAGGACTCCCTGTATGAGAAATGCTTAGACCCTTGAGGACATTTAGAATCTATATCCCTTTCTCAGTGTTGTAACTTTGCAACACTAAGAGAAAATGGGAAGTTACCTTGAGGATATTTCTCAATTTACTAGTAACTTGCAGACCTGAGCTTTGCCTTTTGATCTCCCATGGGTGACCTAGTCTTAGTGCTAACTACTTGTTGAACTACTGAGGAGAAACACAAGACGTGGAAGGAAACTTACAAACACGCACACAGGCTATGCCCTTGGAATCCTATTGGGCTAGAGTGCAGACCCTTTAAAACCAGGAAGCAGCTGATGGAGACAACATAGCAGGAATCTGCAGATGTAAGATGATGATACAGTCTCATCACAGGGGCAAGAAAATTGTATTCAGAAACCTGTTGGGTTAGAGACATGGCTCTGTGCTTAAGGATACTTACTGAACTTACTTGAGCGAAGGCTTTAAGGAAGTAGCAATGGAAAGGTATGACTAGCCTGTCACAATGGTGCCATCATGAGACAAGTCTGTGAAATGTAAAAAGTGAGGAAGGAAACAGAAACTCCTAGGGAAACCATATGGCCAAGAGCTGCAGAGCCCTGCGAGATTCCTCTTTATTTACAACATGGACATCAAGTGCACCTTGTGAAAGGGCCCACTTCTAGTCTGACTAGATGCACATCAAAAGTTGAAGCATAAATCTGTGTACTCTTCCATTCATATGAACTTACTCAGATTTTAAGTTGATTTCCGCAGCACTGACAAAATGTACACAATAGCTATTCTCCATGGAGTATGTAATAAGGATACGTTTACATATTTTTGGTTCCTGGCACACAGCTCCTAAAATGCTAGGGACTGCTGGAATTGTATGTATCTTTACTATGCTAATTAGATAGAGCTGGTAGTTGGGTGTCCTTAGGCAGCTTCTGGATAGGGACTAGCAGGTCAAAAGTCTTGAAGTGTGAAGCTTTCAGGTCTGTGCCTTATCTCTGGGGCATAGAGGCTCGGGATTGAACTCAGTTATCAAAGGCAAAATGATTCAGTGATCACATCTACTTAATCTACTTAATGACACCTTCATGAAGAGCCCAGCACGATGGGCTTCAAAGAGCTTGTCAGCTGGCAAACACGTTTGCCACAACTCCATGGACAGAAGTCCTTATCCTCAGGACCCATCTGCACCTTGTGCTCTGGGCGTCCCAGCTAGCTGTTCATTTAAAATACAATGGGGCAATGGTTTGTCCACGTCTATAATCCTAACACTCGGTAGGCAGAGGCTGCCGGCAGATCTACAGAGCAAGTTCCAGGACAGCCAGGGCTACACAGTAAAACTCTTGTCTCAAAAAAAAAAAAACAAACCAAACCAAAAAAAAAAAAAAAAAAACCCCAAAAATCAAAAAACTAAACCAAGACAGACAAACAAAAAAACAAAAAAAGAAGAAAGAAAGAAAGAAAGAGAGAGAGAGAGAGAAAGGAGAAAAAAGAAAAAAACACAAGAAATGTAAAGAATGAGCCTACCTAAGTTCTGTGAAACATTCTAGCAAACATCAAGCCCCACAACAAAGAGAGAAAGAAAATGAGCCAAGGACACAACAAAATCAGGAACACACCTTCAGTGGCTCCTTTCTTCTGAGTGGACTCCATTTTCAAAAGTTTCTTCGATCTCTCTGTGATGCCACCTGTGACTCTGCCAGTGGATCAGCCCATATATGAAGGCATAATCTTCATGACCCAACATGTCCCAAAACCACACGTCTGAGCTCTGCACCAGAGACCACTGCAAGCATTGCACCATGAGGCTCCTAGGAGAAAAATTAAGACCTAAACCATCACATTTCTTAACAGACTTCACAAAGATGTAAAAGTGGCCAACAGTTACATAAAAAAATTCTCAACCTCACTAGTCATCAGAGAAATGCAAAGTAAAACCACAATGATGGGCTGGAGAGGTGGCTCCATGATTAAGAGCACATGCTGCTCTTCAGAGGACCTGGGTTCAGTTCCCAGCATCCATGTAGTAGTTCACAATTGTCTATTTCTCCAGCTTCAGGTGGTCCAATGCCTCTTCTGGCCACTGGGGGCACAAGGCATGCATATGGCACTTGTGAGCACACACACACACACACACACATACACACACACACACATATACATACATTTATAGAGGCAAACAGTCCCATAAAAATTTTAAAAAAACTTAAAAAAATATAGATATTACCTCACACCTGTTAGAATAGCCATTATTAAGGAGGCAAAAACTAGTGTGTGTGAGGCTTACAAAAAAGGAAACCACCATACACTGTTGGTCAGCGTGTGAATTGATACAAGCAGTATAAAAAGCTATGCAGAAGTGCCTCAGAAATTAAAATTAGGACTTCTATATGATCCAGAAATCTCACTACTGGCTATATACAGAACCAAAGGAAACGAGATCAATGTGCCGAAGAAACGCTTGTATTCACCTTTGCAATATTATTTATAGTAGCCAAGATATGGAACCAAGTGTCTGCCAACAGATGAAGAGATAGAAGAAATGCGATACAGTTACCATTTGTGACAGTTCACATTAAGTTGCAGGATATTATGCTAAGTAAAACCAGCCAGGTATAGAAAGACAAACACTGTAAGGTCTCTCTTATATGTGCAAATTGAAAAGGGTGAACTCAATAAGCCACATGTAGAATGATGGTTACTGGGGTCTAGAGGTGAAAGAAAAGGAATACAGAGATTCTGTCCAGTTGTTTATTGTTGTTGTTGTTGTTGTTATTGTTGTTGCTTTGGTTTCTTTGTTGTTGTTTTTTTTCCTGAGACATAGTTTCTCTGTATAGCCTGGGCTGTCCACCAGAACTCACTCTCTAGACCAGGCTGGCCTCGAACTCAGAAATTCGTCTGCCTCTGCCTCCCAAGTGCTGGGATTAAAGGTGTGCAACACCACTGCCCAGCCAGAGTCCAGCTTTAACTGGACAGGGTGGCCAGGATCCTGAGTTCTATCTTATAGCATGGTGGCCATAGTTAATAATATGCTATATGCTTGAAAGTTCCTAGAAGAGTAGATCATAGTGTTCTTACCACACACAAAAACGTGTGGTGGGTAGATCTGTCAGTGTGTACAATTCTCAAATCCTCAGTTTTCACTCATCACTTAGCCCTATGGAGGAGAATGGAGGCACCCCGGTGATCTGACCTGGTGACTGGCAGCTGAAATGAGGCCCATCTTGTGCAGCTGAGCTGTATCCTGAAGTCTCATGCTAACTCCTGGTAATTAATGTCAGACTTAAGTGAATTGTTGGAGACACTGTTAGTGTCCAAAGAGTCGGGGGATTGGTTGCTTTGAGGAAGGGAAAATGTGTATATTTGGTTAGTAAAAATAGATCACTTGTCTTGGACGAAATATATCTGTTTGGTTAGGAAAACAAACAAAACCAACACTAGTACAAGAATTCCCAGAATTTCACAAACATTCTCTCCTCTCTCCCTCCCTAGCTCTCTTTGTTTGTGTGTGTGTGTGTGTGTGTGTGTGTGTGTGTGTGTATATATACATAAGGGCTTAGGAATAATGAATGCTTTTAGTAGATGTTGTGGTACACTGCATTACTTTTCCTCAAATATTCCAAGTCAAGATTTAATATTTGCTTTGTTGTTTCTACTCCATTTCTTTTATTTACTTCTGGCAAATGTCAAACATTCTCACTGTGTTAGAAAATCCACATCTCCTCTTGGTTCTCTTATGTACTCCATTTTCTAGCACATCCTTTATGGCAGTAATGGAAATTAAACTTTGAAAAAAGAATGGTGAACGTTGCCATGTGATTTGAGAAGGCCCCACAGAACACAAAACTGAAGACAGAATTCTCTAAAGTGTATATCTCCACGGCTAGCCATGTTGATCTTTGATATCTACTTCTCTATTTCTTTTTAGACTACCAAGGCCCCCACAAAGGTCGCTCTAGACTTCCCTCTCTACTCACACGTATTTGGCACCACACCATTCCCTCCCTGCCATCTAGAATGGTCCCTCATTGGGGTGGGAGGTGTTTTATCTGCGTGGATGTCTATGTACCACTTGTATGCCTGACACCCACGGAGGCCAGAAGAGGGTGGTAGACCACCACCACCCCCCAGTGGTTATAATAATATAATATAATTATAATATAATATATATAATAATATATAATAATATAATAAATGCTTGTCAGTCTTCATGTGGGTACTAGGAATTGAACCTGGATCCTCTGGAAAAGCAGCCAGTGCTCTTAACTGAGCAATCTCTCAGCCCTATCTCATTGCTCTTTACTCTGCTGCATCATCTTCTTTCTTGCTTCAGCTGCTTGCTATTTCACCCCACAGATTCAACTCTTTGGTTTTTTTACAAAATACAAAAACGCTGTGGAGCCATCTCAAGAGGCATACATGTGTCTTAGCATTTGTAACCCTACAATTGATGTACAGTAGACTTTCTTCTCCTCTTCTCTTCTCTCCTCTCCTCTCCTCTCCTCTCCTCTCCTCTCCTCTCCTCTCCTCTCCTCTCCTCTCCTCTTCTTATCTTTTCTTTAAGATGGGGTCTTACTGTGTATCCCTGGCTGGCCTAGAACATGCTATAGACAGCAGGCTGGCCTCAAGTTCACAGGGATCCAGATACTTCTGCCACTACACACAGGCTCTACAGTAACTTTTAATGCACAGGTGTTGAAAGAATTAATGATAGTGTTAGTGTGTTCACCTTAATAATGGCCACTCAAGCTAACCAAGAGAGCAGATACTTACAGGTGAGCAAGCCTCTAATGATACTTATAAAAACATTCAAGGATGACATGTTATATGTCTATATGTTATGACCTTGTTTTGACATATCACAAAATGAGCCATTTTTTTGACAATGGAGTATGAGTTTCCATTGTATATCAGACCATATAGTTGTATATGTTCTCAAAATGATATAAAGTAATTTTTATTGTGTGTATGCTCCCTCTCCCATCATTAGTTTTTGTTGTTGTTTTACAGATAAAAAAAGATGGCTACTCAGAAGATACAATGTCCAAGTTCCTGTGGCCCATGGATAGGTGCATCAGGATCTGAACCTAGCTTTGTCTTCTTTAAAAGCACAGGGCCATTTCTTCTCACTGAACTAAGGTTGGGTTAATCCAAAGAAACTTTTATAAGACTAAGCAGGTTGTCAGTAAATCCTGTTAAATATACAAGTAAGGTCAGATCTGAATGATAAAAAATGATCCCATGGCCGGGCGGTGGTGGCACACGCCTTTATTCCCAGCACTTGGGAGGCAGAGGCAGGGGGATTTCTGAGTTTGAGGCCAGCCTGGTCTACCAAGTGAGTTCCAGGACAGCCAGGGCTACACAGAGAAACCCTGTCTCGAAAAAACCAAAAAAAAAAAAAAAATAATAATAATAATAATAATAATAATAATAAATAAATAAATGATCCCATGACAAACTGAGCCTATATGGTACACATCATCAAACTTTTGCTTTAAAGTACATCAGGGCTGAAGACACAGCTTAGTCTGTGAAGTGTTTACCTTGCAGGCATGAGGACCTAAGTTCTACAACTAGAATCTGTATAGTAAAATTCAAAAGCCAGCTGTAGTGGCACACACCTGTAATCGCAGCACTGGAGAAGCAGAGGAAAGTGGATCCCAGGGCTCACCAACTCTCATGGAGCACCAAGGCCAAATGAAAGACCATGTTTTAAAAAACAAGGTGGGCAGTGCCTGAAGAATGACACCCAGGATTATCCTCTGACCTCTACCTGCACCCTACACCCTCACACATGTATACACACACACACACACACACACACACACACACACACACACACGCACGCACGCACGCACGCACGCACGCTCACGCACACGCACACGCACACGCACACACCCCTAATAAATGTTCTCTCAGTCTCTAGTCACTTGTTTGTTTGTTGTCCTGTTTTGAGCTAAGATCTCATGTAGCTCTGGGTGACCTCAAACTCACTATGTAATGTCAATCGGTCTTAAACTCCTAACCCTCCTGCTTCTGTCTGCCAAGTGCTGGCATGACAGGCCGGAGTCACAGTGCATTCTTCTGTTACTTCTGAAGAGCATAATTTAGAGGGCTAGCAACTCTGTGGCTAACTCAGCCAACCACACTGGGTAAGAATGTAGAGTTGAAGCCAAGCAGTGGTGACAGCGCACGCCTTTAATCCCAGCACTCAGGAGGCAGAGGCAGGCGGATCTCTGGGTTCCAGGCCAGCCTGGTCTACACAGAGAAAGCTATCTCACAAAACAAAACAAAAAGTGTAACAAGTAGACAGCTAGAAAGTAAGCCAGGGCCAAATTCAAGATCCGGTTCCAGAATTATTAGGATGTGCTACAAGTAGGCCAGATGTCTGGAGAAAATATCCACGTAACTCCATAACTTTATGGATAGATATGAGGATAAGAGTAAAGTAGTTATACACTCATTTCAGGAACAAGAGGCTTCGTTATATGACATATACTACATTCTGTGTAGTATAGGCAACTTCTCCCAAACACCTAGACACTCTGCATCAGTGGCTGAGCTAATTAACCCATGGTGTCAGAAGGATGATTCTGAGTGATTCAAACTTCCAGAGTCGATGTTGGATCCTTCTTTGCACAATTGACACAATGTACTCTCTAACCTAGTCTTAGATCTGCTTATTTCCTTGTTATTTTTTTTTCAGGCAGGATCTTGCTGTGTCACGTTGGTTACCGTGGAACTTGTGATCCTCCTGCCTCAGCCCCTTGAGTGATGAGATTATGGGCATGCATTGCCACACCTGGTTTGGATCAGTTTCTTATACATTAGCAGTGTGAGTGTTAGCAGTCTATAGAATGAAATATTGTCTGTACACCTTGAAAGGTTAGTGAAGAACATGTGGAAAGCAGTGAACAGTGAAAGGCAGCAGATATACCCTAAAATCCAGGGTAAAAGCTACTTAGAATTTTCCTCAAAATGATAATGGTATCAGATATGCTGATTTTGCCCTGAAACAGACATTGAACACTAATGCATAGGAATTCTCTTTGACCAGACAGAGGGACAACTCAGATGTCTTCTAATTCTGGCCGGAGCAAAGGTTCCTTGAGGTCTTTAACAAAATGTTATTGTTTTGTTTTGTTTGTATAAGACAAGGTAGACAAGGCTTGCTTACTGGTCACTCTGTAGATCAAGCTGGCCTTGAATTTATAGAGAACCACTGGCCTCTGCCTCTCAACTGTTGAGACTGAAGATAGACATCACCACACACATCACAACAACATTCCTTAAGGAAGTATTAATTAAAGTTTGAATGGCAGGGGGGATGCTATTGAAGTCCAAGAGCAGGATCAATAGACTGGCAAGAATGGCAACTAATAACTGTACCTTCTTAGGACCCACCTCCCCTTCAGTATGAACAAGTACCTCAACAGAGGAACGCTGTGGAGAAAGACGCCCTGAACCCTGGTATCAAACTCCAAAAGTAGAGAGTATCTTTGGGTGCATCAGTAGAAAACAAAGAAGCAGAGATGGTAGAGTTGACAGGATGACCCTCCATGCAGGTTCTCTGAACCTGAGATGAAGGGGGCTACACCAGTACCCTTCCAGGGAGTAGGCACTTGGGGGATCAGTGCTCTTCTTTGATCTGGGTACCAGTTTTTTCCCTTTAATGTCACTTTGTGTTGACCTTGTTCTTATCCATTACTTATTGGTTTGTTTTCCTCAAATCTGCATCTGCTGCTGCTGTCTGTGTTCCACTCACATTTACATTTACTGAGTGAGATTAAAGTAAGCCACTCAACTGATACGTATCTGCCAAGGCGTGACAGCAAACGGTTAATGAGCTAATCGTAGTATGAGTTATTTAACCTTATTTCTCTCAGTTTCAAGTTTTCTCCTTATAAAATGAGAATAATAAAACTGCAAATATGCATATTAAGTAAGCTGGATATATATGAAGTATTGCTTAAACCAGTGTCTATATGAGTAACCCTCAAAATGATATTTTCTGTTCTTACTTCCTTTGCCATCATTATAACTTTAAATGTCATAAAGCACTGTCAGATATAGTTCTCACTGGAGAGATTCATCAGTACTTACATATAGTGCAAGAAGACGTAAAGATGTAGGCTGGTAAGGGAAGAAAATCAGAAAAAGAGATATACCATCCTCTCCTTACTCTGGCATGGAATGCTCTGCCAAGTTTCTAAGCAATTCTAATACACTAGACCTCCTATGTCCCCCTCCTCTTCTCTCTCGAGGACTTTTAGCTCCTCTCCTAAGTTCATGGTGGGACTGCCATGACATCACATTGTCATACATCACTGCTCCACGACCTCACCTTAGCACTCATTTAGTCACTGAGGCCTTTTGCATCTTAATCAGAAAAGGCTGGATCCCCTTCACCCATTCTAGGCCAGCAAGGGCTTAGCCCACAGGGCTCACCTTGCAAGCAAGGGCCTTTCTCTTGGGGAATGCCCAATGCAGTGGGAGGGCTGGGTGAGAGATTTGGTGTCACCCACAAGGTTTCTTCATTTTCTTTGCTCCATGTTTCCCTAGTGCTCTGGCTGGGGAACCCCAGCTCACTCATCTCTTATCATCTCTCAAGTAAGATATCAATCTTATACCGGGGTTGCCTTCGGTGGGTAGAGAGAGCTGAAGTAAGTGTCCCCACCTACATCTAACATTTCACACTGATTTAAGGTTTTGCAGAGGTTTCAATCCTCTGTAAGGCCTGCCCTGTCATGCTCAAATTAGTCAGAACCATTATTGTGCAGAAATTCCTTTTCTCAAACAATGAGTAACAGAGCTCAAACGTTCTCTAATGCAGGATGAAGAGATGCTCCCTGCCCAAGTCTGTTAAAAAAAAAAAAAATTCTTCAAAAAACTTAGAAAACTGGCTCGATAAAACTTTTTAAGGAGGAGGGCTATGAAAGCCCAGAGTAAGATTAGTGGATTCGGGAGAGTGGCAGCTGCAGCTCCACCTGTCAAGACCCCTCTGCCTACAGTAGGTCAGGTAGGCCAGTATTCCAGCTTCTTAGGAGGTCATGACTTTAGGTTCACAAGTTCAAGGCCTGTCTGCGCTACAGAGTGAATTCAAGCACAGCCTGCACAACTTAGTAAAACTGTCTCAATTTAAGAAGTAAAAAGAGGCCTGGAGAGATGGCTCAGTGTTTAAGAGCACTGACTCTTCTTCCTGAGGTCGTGAGTTCAATTCCCAGCCACCACATGGTGGCTCACAACCATCTGTAATGAGATCTGATTGCCTATTTTACCATCTAAGCTGCCAGTTGCTTTTTAACTCCCACAGGTGGGCTAGTGTGTGCAGCACTTGTCTTTCTGTGCTTGTTAATGTGATGAAAGGCTGTGCTACAGCTTTGTGTTAAAACCTTTGCCTGGCTGTACAAAGCCTGAGTTAGATCCCCAGAACCAAATGGTGGTTGGAGGACCAGCGATGAGGATTTTGAATCAAGCTAGCCAGATCAAGTAGTCAGGGTGATGAAGGGTCAAAATAAAGTGTTTTGTTTTTTGTTTTAGCATAAGGTAGAATGAATTAGAGAAATGAAAACAACATAAGGAGCTGCTAAATTTGTGGTTAAGGAGTTAGTAACAGAATGTCAAAATAGCAGTTATCCATAAAGCCAAAAGCTAGTATTCTCAAGGCCATTTTCAAAATCTTCTTCTCAAGCTGGGTGTGGTGGTGGCATGCCTTTGATCACCAGAGAGGCAGAGGGGCAGAGGGGCAGAGGGGCAGAGAGGGGCAGAGGGGCAGAGGGGCAGAGGGGCAGAGGGGCAGAGGGGCACAGGGGCAGAGGAGCACAGGGCCACAGGGGCACAGGGGCACAGGGGCACAGGGGCACAGGGACAGAGAGACGAGAGGCAGAACTCTATGAGTTTCAGGACACCAGAGGCTACATAGTAAGAGCCTGTCTCGTACAACAAACAAACCAAAACCCATTCCTCAGCCCGTTCCTGCTTATGTATATCTGGGTTTCCCTGGTGTGGTTCTGATACCTCTCTGCAGCCCACCACCAGACAAATCTTCCTTATGTTTGTTAGGAGAAGGTCACCACTGTCCTGATCAAAACCCTATAAGCAAAATCAACACAGCTCTTCAGACAATAGTGGTGACTCAAGTCCCTCTCTTCTGTCCAGGGCTGACTGCTTGCTTTCTGGGCATGCAGGAGCTCATATATTGCAAACTAGTCTCAGCTACAGAGGTACACAGTCCTCAGTTTGAAAATATTATAAAAGTCATAGTAACCTGTTATATTTTCTTACAAGGTGTGAACCCAGGAGAAGTAGCTATGGATGGCCCAGTTTGGCTTGTTTAGACTTTCTTCCTGTCTGCAATAGTCTTCAGGTCACATGTTGTAAGGATTCAGATATTTTTATTAAGAGATTATTTCTGACCAGGCGGTGGTGGTGCACGCCTTTAATCTCAGCACTTGAGAAGCAGAGGCAGGCAGATCTCTGAGTTCGAGGCCAGCCTGGTCTACAGAGTGAGTTCCAGGACAGCCAGGACTACACAGATAAACCCTGTCTTGAAAACAAAAGAGAGAGAGAGAGAGAGAGAGAGAGAGAGAGAGAGAGATATTATTTCTGGTGATGTCAGGCAAACTGACTCATGGAGTAGAAAAAGCAACCACATATATCTTACTTTAAAAGATAAATCTTATAGAATTGAATTTACTTTCAATATATCTTAATCTTACAATCAATACTCCTTTATGTTTACCCAAATTGAGTTAGAAATTTTAGAAATTTTTAGAAATTAATGTCTCCTCTGAATCCCGCCTACAGACATTTACAGTATTTTATTCATAATTGGAAACTACCAAGATGCCCTTCAGGAGAATGAATAATTAAAGTGTGCTACAGCCAGACAATAGCACATTATTACTCAATAGAAGGAAATGACTGAAAGCAGGAAATGAGTAAGAATAATTGTGTGTGTGTGTGTGTGTGTGTGTGTGTGTGTGTGTGTGTGTCTGTGTTTGAAAATGCCATGATGCCCATTGTTTTGCCTTTCTTTTTTTTAAAGATTTAAAGGTTTTAAAGATTTTAAAGGTTGCTGGGAATTGAACTCAGGACCTCTAAGAAGAACAGTCAGTGCTCTTAACCGCTGAGCCATGTCTCCAGCCCTTTATTTTGACTTTCCATTGCTGTAATAAACACCCTGACCAAGACCTACTTGGGAAGAAAATGGGTTTATTTAGTTTATACTTCTCAATCACAGCTGATAACTGAGAAAAGTCAGAGCAGAAACTCAACTTCCTGGATTCAGGAGGTGAAGCAGAGGCTTCACATGGGAACATTGATTATTGACTTGCTCTCTACTGTTTGCTCAGCTTGCTTTCTTATACAACCCAGGACCACGGACTTAGGGGTGGCTCCACCCACAGAGGCCCGGGCCTTCCCACACCAATCATTAATCGAGAAAATGCCCCACAGACTTGCTTTCAGGCCATTCTGATGGGGGCTTCTTAATTGAGGTTCTCTCTTCCCAGGTGACCTGCGCTTCTGTCAAATTGACAGAAAACCAATCTGCACATATGCTAACTTAAAACATTAACTAAAAGCAAGAACAAGGTTTCCAAACGTAGATGAGGCTGTACCGGTGCACAGCTATCCTGAAGCGTACAGCTCTGGCATCTTACCTTCAGCAAATGCTGACCCAAGCACAAATGCTTCCCAGATTTTCATCTGCTCTGCCGAGATTCAGCGACTTGAGAACAAACCTGTAGTCTTTGGGAAGGACGGTCATTCTGGATCCCAAAACAAGACCAGCAGGCAGACCACCATGTCGGCCTGTGGACAGCCTAGGGCACCTGATTTGTGACCCTTCCTTGTGACCATTCCTTCCCTAGCTCAGGACCACTCATCTGTTCACAATATCCCATGATCTTTGCACCCTCACTGCAGTTCTTTGGGCTCCCTGTTTTTCTTGTTTCCTTTGAAGTCTAGCTGGATTACAGAGTTAAGTTTGTAATTATGAATAAATTGTTGAGAGGAGAGAGGCGTGGGTATGTGGAGCACAGAACAATTTCAGGGCAGTTCTACTACTGTGAATGATGCTGTGTGAGTATGTGTCACTGGGGACTTCTCAAACCTCAGAGAATACATAATAAAAAAAAATGAATTGCAGTGTGAAAATGAAATTTCAATCATAATAATATAAAAATATTAACATATCAACTGTAATATCTACCACAAGGTGGCCCAAACCTGTGCTTCTTACTGTTTAGGAGGCCAAGGCTGAAAGATTGAGAGCTCAAGGCCCGTCAGGGCTACTGTGTGAGTTTAAGGTTAGCTTAGGCAACTTAGGGAAACACTGTCTAAAATATAATAAAAATAAAGATCAATAAAATAAAATATGGACTATGACTCAAGGGTAGAGAGTTTGATCTCCAGCACCAAGTCAAACAAATAAATAAAATCTTAGTGATGGGGGAAAGTAGCAGAGGGACAGGGACAGGGACAGGGACAGGGACAGGGTACTGTATAGGTATTATGTAGTTTTGGCTTTTCTGGAAAACTAAAGCTGTTTTTAAAATCTATTAATTAAAAATCAGACCTTCAAATTTAGACCCTGTTGGTTTATGACACAAAATAAGCTCTCCTCCAATAGATGAGTAAGCATAAATCTGGAAATTTCACAGTGAATTTCTATGTAAAATGGTAAAACAGAAGTATATCGGAAATAGAACAGTAATCATACATTAGCTATTTTTAAATGAAAATGCGATGAGGCAAACAGCATAAAGTAAGGAAAACATATTTGTAAAAATTAGATATTAAAATGAGCAAAGAGCAACGTAGGACTCCACTTGGCTTGCGCAATGCACAGACCCTGTCCTAGTGAGGTACTTAGCAAACTAGGACCCTAGACTGCATGGAGGGGCTGCTCCCTGATCCAAGCCGTCAGTAAGTTTCATCTTCTTAACCGCCCCTTGGACTAGTAAAACTGAGTAACTGCTCCTGGCATTTCTAATTCCTCTCTCCTAAATTAAATTATCTTTACCCAAGAACACATCTTGTTTGTAGATGAGGGACCTACTTATGGCAGGCCTTGCCCTGCATTCGTTAGAATGCCAGCCTAATGCTGGCAAGGTTATTTTAGACACTAAGGAAGTCAGTTCTGTTTTGTCTTTGAGGAGCGGCTAGGTTTATCAACAGTGCTCTTTTTTCTTATCTGCCCATCTTCCGCCCTGGTTTTTTATTGTTTGTTTTGTTTTTTAAAAACAGGTTCTCACTGTCTGACTATGGCCGACCTGGAACTTGCTGTGTAGACCAGGCTGTCCTCGATCTCACAAATCAGTCAGCTCTGCCTCTAGTGGTAGGATTAAGTGTATGTGCCATTTCACTTGGCTTCCCAGGAGTACCACTCCCCACAGTGAAAATTGATTTCTTTCTCCTCCCCATTATCACTAATCAACGACTGGTTAAGGCTCCCTCATCAAGAATCATGCTCATCAATTCCCTGCTTCTAAAACTCGGTTCTCGCCGGGCCGTGGTGGTTCATGCCTTTATTCCCAGCACTTAGAAGGCAGAGGCAGGCGGATTTCTGAGTTCGAGGCCAGCCTGGTCTACAGAGTGAGTTCCAGGACAGCCAGGACTACACAGAGAAACTCTGCCTCCAAAACAAAACAAAACAAAACAGCAAAATTCGGTTCTAGATGCCAGCTTCATACAATCAGCAAATGGAAAGTATCTGGCCAGGATCCTGAATCGTGCACGGTTCTCAATGCTGGTTCCTCAGCAGTGAACAAAAGATGCTGGGATCAAAAGCTTATTCTTTCCTGCCAGCTCAGGCCAGGTCTCAACCCTAGCAAGACTCTGCCTCAGTATCTAGCAGGACAAAGACCTCTAAGGAGGATACTTTCTCACTAGTGACTTAATGTTCCAGCCATCAAAGACAGGAAAGAAATAAAATATAAAAGCATTAAGAGTCATCCAAAGGGTCCTGAGATTATTAATGAGGAATATGTCTTGGTTCACTTCCATTAACCCCTGTACCTCTTTTAACACCCGTCCCTCCCCTTTTCATCTTGTTCTGGATTCTTTCTACACAGCTTTTACAATGAAGGATGGAGATCTTGAGCTCCCCCTGGAGGCAGAAGTGTGCTAGTATATCTCCTTGGACTGGTTTTTGAATTTTGGAAGCTGTTTTGTGCTTCCTATATTTTCAGGTACTATTTAAATCATTCTCAGATTTCTGACGAGATTGAAGACTGGATGTAGTCCCATAGTCAACTCTACCTGTTTAGTACTGGGAAAGATGATATAGATTTGAGGGGATGGTTTTCAGATGGTAATACAAGCTAAAACCATGACATAATTCAGGTATAGATTTGTAATAAGCCTTTTAAGTTAGGATAGATGGTAGAGTGCTTTATCTAAATTGACAAATACGATGGACTGGGTGTCAAGTGTATCTTATACTTCATAATTTGCGAATTGCAATAGTTGTACTCGATTTATATCTGAAAGTAAGGAGCCTTTTAATTGGACAAAAGGGCAATGCTGTGGGTTGCCCTGTGCTGTTTGTATTCTGATGTTAATCCTGCTTGCTTCCTCAAGGGGGGCTGTCCTGATGAGGAGAGGATCACATACTCAGGTGACTTCATGTGGACCTTCTTCCCATTTTAACTGGCCAAATAAAGGCTAAAGCCTGCGATTGGGCCGTGGAAGGGAAAGGTGGGGCTGGAGGTTTTAGAGAGTGGGGAAAGAGAAGGAAGTAGAGAGGAAGAAGACAGAGGAAGTGGAGGTGGAAGGAAGATGGAGCAGAAATACATAGCCCAGGGAAGTCACAAGTAGCAAGGGATCTCATAGCTGGCAAATATAGTGGTGTAGTGATAAATCTGCCCAATCTAGGCATGCAGCTTATAAATTAAAAAAAAAAAAAAAAAAAAAAAAAAAGAGTTCTCCTGTCCTACTATCAGCCTTCATAAACTGAGTTGTTAGGTTTCACTCATTTTCATTTCATGGAGAATATCTACATCTACAGTTCCCATGACATCTCATTGGCTTTGTGTGTGTGTGTGTGTGTGTGTGTGTGTGTGTGTGTGTGTGTGTGT
>JANHMN010000003.1:81621264-81730200 GCA_030674055.1 Rhabdomys pumilio | reverse complement strand
TGTGTGTGTGTGTGTGTGTGTGTGTGTGTGTGTGTGTGTGTGTGTGTTAGCTGCTCTGATCTTTGACAGTTGAGAGGATCCCTGGCCTAAAGCTAAGTTACACGGTATTTTCCAGTTTTGACTTTGATTTCTCACCCACTGTTAGCTTACAGGATATCCACTAGGCTTCTACTAGGGACCTAGCAAAGACTTACATAAGCAAATGCCCCCCTCAAGTGCACCAGGTGTGGGCAACAGACTCCAGCTCCAGCTCTCTGTCCCTTCTCCCTCTCCCTCTCCCTCTCCCTCTCCCTCTCCCTCTCCCTCTCCCTCTCCCTCTCCCTCTCCCTCTCCCTCTCCCTCTCTCTTCTCTCTCTCTCTTCTATCTCTCTTCTCTCTTCTCTGTCTCTCCCTCCTCCCCTACCTCCAAAACACACCCCTTTACCACTCTACTTGATGTCTCCCCATCTTGTGTTGCTCCCTTCCTCTGGATCTTTGTATCTTTATTTTGCACACAATTCTTTTCCTGAAATCTTCACAGCCCTTTAAAATTAAATTTTTCTATTCTTTAAAAGTCTAATTCATGCAACACCCTCCCACACACACACCTCTGAGATCCTATAAATCAGATCCAAAGCTCTTGTCAAATATCTAGATTGTAGTGATCTCTCTCCATTTTTTAAAATATCCTCACTAGTAAGTACACAATTTGTAGCACGTGTGAGAGTCATTCAAAAAATATTGAATTAAGTTGTTGAAGGATGATTTCAAACTCCTAATTTTCTGTAAGCAAATATAACTTCATTTTTAAAGAGGAAGAAATGAAAGAGGAAGAGAAAAGGAGATGGCAGAAAGAAAATAAAGAGGAAAAATAAGAACAGAAGAAAGAAAAGTGCCTGGGAGGAAAAGTTATGAGACTCAACAGTGTATTCCAGAAACAGCACTGGCATGAGTCGGCAAACTACACTCCAATACCCTTGTGCTGTCAATGAGCTAAATGGCTGCCAAACTACTCTCTGAGCGCCGGCTTCTCTAAAGAAAAAACAAACTAACAAACAGACACCAAAACAAAGCACACCCCACAGAGTTATGTGCACTGTGAAATTATATGGCCATCTCTCCACACAAGCATACTGATGGCTGACTGAACAATAGCATTCAGGGGGTTAGAGAGATGGCTCAGTAGTTAAGAGCACTTGCTGCTCTTCCAGAGAACCAGAATTCTGTTCCCAGCACCCACATGGAGCCTCTCAAAACTAGAACTCCAGCTTCAGGAGGTCTGACACCCTCTTCTGGCTCCCACAGAAACTAGTACATACATGATATACATTCATAGAGACACCTACATGTAAATAAAAATGAAAATACTAACGTTACAGTGCACGTGCATGTTAGTTCCTCTTTTTACCCACATATTCTGTGAGAGCCTCAGTCACCCCATCAGGTTCCAGTGTATTGTCCAGATCAACTCATGCAGACATGGTTCTGGTTAAACTAAATGCTCACAAAACCAAACCAAACATCATGAATCTGGGGAATGGGGTGATAGAGAAGAGCAGGATTGATAGTGGTGGAAGAGAGCTAAGAATGGATGAAGGAAAGAGGGGGGGAGAGAGAGAGGAGACAGAATGTATTACATACACATGAAATTGAAATTGACAAATAACTAAATTATCAAAAATAATTTTTAAAATATAGAAAACTTTGCCTCTATCTATTGAGGGTGATGCATCAGAAACATTTGCTGACAGTGTGGTAATAAAGAATTATACATCTAGTTTTTGTCTATTAAAAACGATGTGTGGTGCTGGCAGTTGAGAGCAGGGATCCCGCTGTGCTAAGCAATACTACACCATGAAGTTACTGTCTCCAACTCAGTATGACTTGATTGATAAAAATACTGTGGTTATTTTTCTTTTATGGGTAAATATTCTATGGCAGAATTATTCAAAGCTTGTATCGTTCATTAAACTGAACATTTTTTTCCTTCCAAGTCTTGCTAAGTGCTGTTTCAAATGGAAGCTTCTATTCTGATACTAACTGCTTTTAAGTCAAATGACGAACTGAAAAACAGCTGTACTTAAGCAAATCTCAGTCAGCCACCTCATCCTGGGATGTAGAAAAGTCACTTGTCAAAGATCATTGTAGAATCTAAGCAAGAAAAAAGACATCAGTTGGAAGCCAGTCGAAAATGGGAAGGTGGGACCTGTGAGACAGCTGGATGCTCAGTGGGTAAAGACACTTGCCACTAAGCCAGAGGACCTGAGTTCAATTCCTGGGACCTACACTGTAGGAGGAGAGAAGCAACTCTTGGAGGTTGTCCTCCGACTCTACCCATACGCCATGGCAAGCCCTCCTGCTTCAAATAAAATATGTTTTTTTTTTTTAATGGGAAGGAATCTAAATAAAACACATTAGAAAAATATGCAAAACTTGGGGAATTAAACTGCAGCTTCTGGGACCTATGATAGGTATAGATAATCCAGAGCTTAAAGAAACAGGAGTTAAACATTTAGTGCTTTTCTTCCTCCTCCTCCTCCTCCTCCTCCTCCTCTTCCTCCTCCTCCTCCTTCTTCTTCTTCTTCTTTTCTATTCTCTTGGTATGGTTTTTAAAATGGTGCTCTGAAATTGCTATTTTTATTGTTTTTCTGACTTCTTTTAGGCAATTTAAAAAAATGTGTCTATGTGTCTGTGTGAGAGCCTGTGTGTGTGTACGAGCAGGTGCCCATGGAGGACAGAAAAGGGCACATCTCTTGGAGTTGGAGCTAGAGGTAGTTGTGAACCACCTCATTTGGGTGCTGGGAACTGAACATAAGTCCTCTGCAAAATCAGCAGGTACTCTTAACCACTGAGACATCTCTCCTTCCCTCTTTCAGAGATTTCGAAACTACCCACTGTCCTTGCAAACAAGTGTTGCTGTTGCCCTTCTACGCCTGGTGTGCTGCTCACTCCAGGAAACCACTTCTTTCCCACTCTTCACAGTTTGTTCTTCAGCCTTTGTGATGATGCCAGCACAGTGACCTACTCTACGTGGTCTATCCACCTTGACACACGTGGCCCCATCACTTTTATCATCGTGGTGGCTATGGTTGGGTGAGCACCAGGCACACCCAGTTGGAGGTCAGTGAAGAGGGAACTGATTGGTTCAGCAGGACTCAAGAGTGAGAAACTAGGACTTTTCCTTACACAGCATCAATGTCAGCAACTTCAGGAATAATAGCAACTCCATGCTGCCCTGTCTGTGGCTTAAGGATATCCTTTGTAATTTAGGGACCTTAACTCAGGTAAGATGAGGTCATTGGCTTTGAGAAAGACCAGAAGTTCAGGACTAGCCAATATGAAGCAAAATTGGGGTTTATCATACTCATGAATTGATGGTTTTAGTATCAATTTTAATCATGAGGGTTAAAAGGGAGCTAAAGGAGGAAATAAGCCAGCCTTGAGCATGGGCATGGACTCCTCTGAAGCTAAAACTCATTGTCTTTACAAATTACATTTGCTTAGTTCCGTTTGCAAGTCCTGAGCCATCCATACTTCTGGTGGACCATGGTGTCTGATAATTTACAGGAACGGCTCACGGATCTCATGAGGGCAATGTGTTTATGTTTACAGTTTATTATAGATGACACAAGGGATAATTTGTTGAAGAGATATACAAGGTGAGATCTAGAGGGATGCAAGGAGCAGAAGCCTCTGTCCCCACGAAATCAGGAAGTAAACACCACTCTCTCATCACCTTGATATGGTCACTGACTGGAAAGCTGCCCAGCCCCTTCATTTAGTGTTATTTGTGGAGGTTTTGCAACATAAACATGAATAGTCAAGTGACTGGCCAATAGTGAAAAAACTTAATCTAACACTCCAAACGAGGCTTAGACTTCCTGGTTGCTAATCTCCATCCTGGAGCTATCTAGGAGGCAAAGATTGCTTCATTAGATTTAAAAAAAAAAAAATGCTCCCATCGCCTTTATAACTCAGGAAATTCCAGGGGTTTTAGAATTTCTGTGCCAGGAACTTGGACAAAGACCAAATATCTTTCTATGATACCACAAAGTGGCAATGGATTCAAGGGCATAACTTCCAGGGTATATGCAGTTAGTAGTTGTAATGATGAAGCCAACAATGTTGTTAACTGGATTTCAAAGGTGACGATAAATCATTAGGTTGCACTTATGTTTCATGGCAATTTATTTCCCAGTAACTTCTTAAACTGACAAATTAATGACATCAGCATGTCTTTACTTAGTAATTACAAGCCTGCCCTGCCCACTTTCATCTAGTTCTAACACCATCTTACTCTGGTTCATTTATTTGGTAATTAGATGTTACATGTACTCATGGGACGGTGTGGCTGAACTGGATATTCTGATGCTGTATTCCAGGTAGCTTTTTTACATGGAGAGGTAGATGCTTTCAACTCGAGCCCATTCACAAAAACTAGGCATTTAGATCTAAACTTTGCTTCTATATACCAACACTTACCCTATCAAAACATGTGTTCTAACACAACCAACTAGACATAGCTAAGTACCTTTTAAAGATTTATTTTATTTTATGTGTGTGTGTATGTATTATGTATGTATGTATATATATATGTGAGTGCCTGTGGAGGCCAGAAGTGTAGGCTTAGATTTTTCAAAACCTACTTTAATGAGGATTCTTAAATGCTTTAACCTCTCTTTTATTCAAAGGTTGTGGAAAGGAAAGGTTACTAGGGTAAAGGGGGATGTGTTCTTTTGAGCGATTCCAATCTTCATTGTCAGGATATCAGCAGTTTAGTTCAGGCAAATCAACAGCTTGCAAACACTTTTCACCAATCAGCAACAGCATTACGATCCAGAAGAAACCTCAAGGCTCTACCAATGGCCCAAAGTCTGCAAAAGTGGCAAGAAGCCGCTGGAACATCATGAGAACTTCTTTGGTGTGTTTCTCTCTATGCAGTCATGACAAACAATCACCCGTGAAGAAGGCAAGGTAAAACTAACCAAAACTAGCAAAGAGCAGCAAGACAAACCAGTGCCACACAGCATCCTCCACTGTCTATTGGGTTATATATGTACCCTTTCCACACATCATGTTCTCTCAAGCGTCCACTCTAGCCAAACACCACATGCCCTTTTCCCAGGCAGCATCCAGAAAAATACCATGTGTCTGTTCTTAGCAAAACATCCTCACATGTGTCTGCTTCAGCAAAACCATCCTTTCAGAAGACAGTTTCCAGAAAAACATCACATGACACAATTGAGTCTCCAAAGAAACCAGAAATGTCCACTTTATAGAAGAGGGTATCTGGTGTGATGCCCTGGAACTAAAGTTACAGGAAGTTGTAAGCCACTTGACATCAGTGCTGGTAACAAAGCGTGGGTCCTCTGCAAGAACAGTTCACACTCTGAAGTGCTGAGCCACCTCCCTAGCCTCAGTAAGTCAATAATTTAAGGGAATAAACCAGACCTCTCTGTTCCTGACAGTGTTATAGGAAGTAGAAAACTACTTCTTTCTTCCATAGGAAGACAGCAAGAAGAAGGTTATGTCCAATCTAGAAAGAAAGCCCTTATTATAAACTACACTGAACAGAACCTGGGTCTTTATTTTCTCGGGTCCCAGAACAACCAGAAAGCAAAACAGAAAGTAGAGATTCTCAAAACACCTGACAGTTTTCAACTCCCACATTTGTCCTTCAATTCTTGTTTCAGGGTCCTCGGTGCATCATAGGGGATGCAGGAGATGATGCAAGTCGCCCTAGCAACTGTGGATAATGACTGCAAAGTCTACAGAGACAAGTAGAAAATGGTATTAGAAGTTAAAGATTATATTCATGAGAATCTCAAAGAGCACCAGCCTGGGATACCACACCCACACATCCGACTGGATCACTAACCTCAAGGACCCCTAGAACCCTGACCTAAAGTAACATTTCGATCAGCAGGACCATCTTTGACAGTCTGTTAGCAAAATGAAAGTCCTGATCCACTGACCAAACACATATGCACAGCACTAATAAGCTCATGAGGACCTTTGTTTGGATAATCATCAGAAATTCTTTTTTTTTAAGATTTATTTACTTTTTTTTATGTGAGTACACTGTAGCTGTCTTCAGACACACCAGAAGAGGGCATCAGATCCCATTACAGATGGTTGTGAGCCACCATGTGGTTGCTGGGAATTGAACTCAGGACCTCTAGAAGAATAGTCGGTGCTCTTAACCACTGAGCCATCTCTCCAGTCCTCAGAAGTTCTCTTGATGAGACCACTCACCAGGACAGCATTGATTGAGGTGGGGGACAAAGAAGAAATGCTAAGCCATGTAAACTGCAGAGACAATTAAAATGAAAACCAAACAAAACAGAAATTACATCAAACCACCAGTCAGGTACAGCGGCACATACCTGTAATCCCAGCACTTGGGAAGAGACCGCAGGATCAGGAGCTTAAAGTCAGCTTTGAGAAACAGAAAATTCAATGATAGTCTGAGCTAAGTTAAACCTTCCCAACAAAGACAAATTGTTGGCAAGACAGCACACGGGGTAGAGGTCCTTGTGCACAAGCCTAATGAACCCAGTTCAGTCTTCTGATCTCTGTCATGGATATAGCTTTAGAAAATGGGTAAGAATGTCTGCCTTTAGCCTGAATAGACAAAAGACATTTAGAGATGTGTGTGTTCATGAGTTTCATAACAAAGACCTCAGAAACTAAGTAGTCTATTTTATCCTCTACTATATCATTAGAGAGAGGAATATGGGGCTTCTTTGTTTCTTAACCTTATACACAATTTGAATTTTTTAAACTGTGGATGCTATCATTTTCAGTGGTATGAGTGGCACAGATAGTAACCACCTTATAAAGATATTGACAACACTACAATGACGGGCCTGTGACACCTTAGGAATGTTTTCAATACAATCCACCTTGGGACAATGATCATTGTTTAGTGGAATTTTACCTGAAATAACAGACCCTAGGTATCAAGCAGCACGCAACTCTTCTTCAAAGTGCAGTTTGAATAGGGGTTTTCTCTTCTTCTAGGCAGTATTAACATAACATTGAGGGCTACAAGTGTGTCAAAATTGAGTAAATTCCTAAAGCAGGTTTAGACAAGATTATTTTAAATCCTTTTACTTGTACGGATTTTGAAACCTCTGGTAGCATTTGTGCAGGAACCCCAAACTATAAGAGTGTTTCTGTATTTGTTCAGCCAACTCTAAGAGCTTGTTATCTTTTTAATCCTCTAAAACAGTCAATACAAATGAGGGTGGGAAGCAGAGCTATAATGCTGATTTCACCGAGTCAGCATGTTCCTGTTTGGTTTGAAGGCACTGTGGATGTGAAGACGAACCAGAACTGGAGTCTGTCACAGACAGGCCGGTCTGGGATTGAGGTTTAGTGAAGCAACTGAGTTTAAAAGGGGTACTGAGGGTGTAACTCAGTTGGTAGAGAATTTACCTCGTATGTACTAAACTCCTAGACATGGGAAGCTAGAAAGAGGTCTCACAGGGTAAAGATGATCACTGCCCAGCTGAGGTCATTGCTAATGACGTGAGTTCAATCTCTGGGACCCACATGGTGGAAGGAAAGAAGCAACTCACATTTCATATTAAATTTCCCCACACACACACTAAATAAATGTAATTACAAATAGAACAAATAAATTTAAAAAACCAACAAATAAGCATGGTAGTGAAAGCCTATCATCCTTAGGTACATATCAACCACAAGGCCCAACCTGGAATTCAGGAAACTCAGTCTTTTAAAATAAGAAAGAGCTGGGTGTGGTGGTATATGCCAGTAATCTCAGTACTCCGGAGGCAGAGGCAAGAGGCTCTCTTTGGGTGCTAGCCTGGTCTATAGATGGATCCTGGATAGCCCTGACAACATAGAGAGCTTGTCTTAAAAACAAAATAATGAGAGAGAGAGAGAGAGAGAGAGAGAGAGAGAGAGAGGTGCTTTGTGTTGTTGGTGTGTGGAGTTGGAAGTATAAGCCAGTAGAGACAAAATGTTGTAAAGATGGCATTGACATGCTTGCTTGGGATTTTCTCGGTGTCACCTGGAGCTGTTGGTCGTGTTCCTCCACTGACTCCTATCCCACATTTTTTCCAGCCCTTCCAGCATCTGGGCCCTTAGGGGATTATGGATCTTTTAATCACATTATGGTAACCTAGCTGTACTGGGAACATTACCTGGTACGAGAAGAACAGTGTGAAATGCACCTCTGAATATTCAGTAATTTGATTTCTCTCCTTCCCTCCTTAAAAAAAATAGTTGAGGACAATAAAAACATGCATGGAACAGGGCTGTGTTTTTGAGGCAAACTCAAAAACTGCACAAAAACATTAAGGGTGAGGTTAAGCGATGGCCAGCATCCTGATGTAATATTGAGCATGTTTAAAAATGTTGTGGAAAAACAGTACATTCACTGTACGGTTGTCATAACTGCTTACAAAACTATACCATGGCTGGGGATGTAGCTCCGTTGATAAAATGCTCCACAGCATGCTGGAGCCTTCTTAGGTTTGATTCCCAGTACCGTGTAAACCAGGGATAGCAGTGTATGCCTATAATCATAGGAGGAAGGGGAGACTGGAAGAGCACAAGTTCCAGGTCATCCTTTGCTACATAGCAAGTTATAGATTAGCCTGAACTATATACATCCTGTGTCAAACATAAACATATATCAAAAATCCCATGTTATCCATGTTTCCAACTAAGTGTGTATCCATGTCTCTGTGAATATATAAAAAGTCTAGATGGAAGCATCAATTATGGCTATCTCCAGACAGTGGAATTATAGGAGCATTTCTTTCTCTGTGTTTGTCTTCTAATTAACAAATTATCCAAAATATACACCTTACACTTGTCATTCCAAACAAATTCTATTTTAAGAAGAACCAAAAAGTGGCTTAGCTTTCATAAGATATGTCTTAACCAAATTCCCCCAAGGGCAGAAACAGAAGGCTATTTCAGGATGCCAACTGTGCAGACACAAAACATTACTCAGAGAACTTGTATTTGGAGACAAAGAAGTTACTTCTTATCCTGCCTGGAACACTCACAGGAGCTGAGGGAATGTTTGAAGACCTTCATATCACTATAATAGTTGAAATTTTTTTAAAAAAAAATTATAATATGCATGTCTGGTACCTTGAGTAATATCCTAGAATTTCTGAGGAAGTAGGGCAAAATAGATCTTATCAGGAGATAGAATAGTATAACCATTTTAGTGGTTTGAATATATTTGGCCAATGGAAATGAGTGGTACTATTAGGCAGTGTGGCCTTGTTAGAGGAAATGTGTCACTGTGGGGGTGGGCTTTGAGACCCTCCTCCTAGCTGCCTGGAAGCCAGTCTTCTTGTGGCTGCAGTTGCATCAAGATGTAGAACTCTCAGTTCCGTCTCCAGCACCATGCCTGCCTGGATGTTGCCATGCTTCCTGCCATGATGATAATGGACTGAACTTCTAAACCTGTAAGCCAGCCCCAATTAAGTGTTTTTCCTAGAAGAGTTGCCTTGGTCATGGTGTCCCTTCTCAGCAATGGAAACCCTAACTAAGACAACTATTAAGAACTCAGACTCTGTAGCCAAACATACCTTAGAATTCTAACTTCAAAACTGGTAGTGTGACCTTAGATGCACTACTTAATCCCTGTGTGTCACAATTTCTTCATCTATCAATGAAAGTAAAATAACATCTATCTATAATGTTTCAGCGATGACTAAAGTACTACTGCATTTTAAATACTTAGCACGCTTTTGTATACTTTAAGTAGGAACATCGAGAAGCTATTGCTACGATAATAACAAAAGAGATAAAATAAGCCTTAGATCAAGAAAGGGCATTGTGGTTGGTTTGAATAAGAATGGCTACTGTAGATTCATATACTTAAATATGTGGTCCCAGTTGGCAGAACTGTTTGGGTTAGATTAGGTGTGTCATGGAGGGTGGGCTACGAGTTTTCAAAAGACTCATTCTGTTCCCAGTGTTTTCTCTCTGTCTTGTGGTTTTTAGCTCAAGATATGATCTTTCAGCTCTTCCTTTGCTGTGCCATCATGGTTTCTAACTTTGAAATCATAGGTAAATCAAAACTTCCTTTTATAAATTGCCTTTGGTCGTGGTGTTCTATCACAGCAACAGAAAGGTAATTAGAGGGCTGGAGAGATGGCTCAGCGGATAAGAGTACTGACTGTTCTTCCAGAGATCCAGAGTTCAATTCCCAGCAACCACATGGTAGCTCACAACCATCTGTGATGGGATCTGATGCCTTCTTCTGGTGTGTCTGAAAACATTGACAGTGGATTCACATACATCAAATAAATAAATAATAAATAAATAAATAAATATTAGAAAAACAAAACAAAACCAGAAAAGTAATTAAGATAGGCATGCTCATTCTGATTGAAAAGACGATGAAAGTCTTCACACACAAAAAAGAAAATGTAAAAATTCTGCGATGGAAGAGGAAGGCCACCGTCGTGCGTGTGCTGTAGAGCTCACATGGAGCTCACATGGAGCATCACCTCTGTGAAGACTGAGGAGATAAGAACAGCTGGAGCGGGTTATCTTAGCTCACGGAAGTTAATGGATGTCCGGTCTATTTGTTCTAGTCTTTATTCTCAAACAAGTTTTTTTTTTTTTTTTTGAGACAGTCTCTCTATGCAGCCTTGGGTGTCCTAGAATTTGACATATGGACTAAGCTGGTCTCAAGCTCATAGAGATTTGCCTGATTCTGTCTCCAGAGTCCTGGTGCTTAAAGGGTATGTACCAGTATGCCTAACCCTCACTTTTTGTAAAATCACACTGGATTTTTTTTCAATTTGTCTAATCTGAGCATGTACTGAAATGCCTCACCTGTTCTCTTCGTGATCCCTTAGATCACCAGATAAAACCAAATTTCAGCCAGTTTTAATTCAAAGACTTAATAGGAGACTATCCAAAGTATGAAATCATCTCCAGAGACAAGAGAAAAAAACTAAAAATAATAGAGTAAGGGAGATATGGCCAGGCAGTGGTGGTGCATGCCTTTAATCCCAGTACTTGGGAGGCAGAGGCAGGCAGATTTCTGAGTTCGAGGCCAGCCTGGTCTACAGAGTGAGTTCCAGGACAGCCAGGGCTACACAGAGAAACCCTGTCTCGAAAACACCAAAAAAAAAAAAGAGAGAGAGAGAGAGAGAGAGAAAAAAAAACAATACAAAACAAAAAGGGAGATATGAGCCCTCCTTTTCATAGCTACGTGGACAGTTTAAGGCATGGGGGGGGTGTCCTAGTTATTTTCTATTGCTAGGATACTACCCTATGACTAAAAGCGCTGTAAGGAGGAAGGGGTTAATTAGTTTAGAAGTTACAGTCCATCAGCAGGTGCCAAGGCTGGAACCCAAGCAAAATGTGAAAGAAAGTTTCTTACTAAGTTGCTCCTCTTGACTTTCTCAGCTTTCTTTGTTATACATCCCAGGGCCATCTGCTCAGGGGTGGCACCGCCCACCACAGTGGGCCTTCCCACATCAGTCATTAGTTTAAAAATCCTACTGGCATGTCTTTAGGCCAGTCTGGGGCAGGCATTTTCTCAACTGAGATTCTCAGTCTAAGATATATCTAAGTTTGTGTCAAGTTGACAAAACAAAACAAAAGGGAAAAATAAACCAACAAAGACTGCATTGTGGCAGCAGAGAGCCCTTAGACAATAACTGCAGATTTTGGATTTTCCAGTCTCCATAATTGTATGACTCAATGCTTTAAAAAATATGTATGCATATGTGTGAATACATATATAATTCATACATGTTTTATGTATGTATGTGTGTATATATGCACATACACAATACATATGTACATGTATAAATGTTAGTTTTCTTCTATGAAGAACCTAATATACATCTTTGTTGTTTGACAGATGATAAGGATAAATTAATGTAATAAACATTGTCTCTGCCGTTTTCCCTAAATATGGAAAATGGGGTCATTTAGTATGGACCCCAAGTTCATGAACTTTGGAGCATTTTACCCAGCATGCTCTCTTTCGCACTTTTAACTTGTGCATTCAGAGGAGCATACTCTGTGTTTCTTATTCAGTTACACTTTGAAACAGCCCCTGCATGGAGGAGGGAGGAGAGGTTTACCAGACTCAGAAAACTCCCAACAAATGTCCAAGGTTCTTCCCTGCCTCGTATGAACAGTAAACCACTACTGGAGAAGAGGAGAGTCTTGGGTGGAGGAGCCTCGGATTGTTTTGTAAAATCTGTGTAATTTAATCTATATAATTATTTTTCACTACAAAAACTTCCCTGATGCTATCCTACTCCAACAAAAACAGTGGTATCTGATCCAATAGGGCAAGTCAGACATAGTAGAATGACTTGAACACAGGTTAAAAAAAGGAGAAGCACGCTGTACAAAGAAATGGAATCCCAGGTGTGCACTTTCAGGCTAGTGTAAAGTTCCAGCTAACGGCAGTCACCACCTGTTAGCTGCTGACGTTGACTGTTAGGCAACAGTGGCTTTCTCATGGCTGATTAACACACTTTCCAGCAGTGTAAAGATTGAAAGTCTTTTATTTATTTATTTTTTTAATCTTCTAGTTTTTAGTTTGTCTGTGTGGCACTGGCTGTCCTGGAACTCACTCTGTAGACCAGGCTGGCCCAGAACTCACAGTAGTTATCTGCCTTCCTCTGACTCCTGAGTGCTGGGATGAAAGCTGTGAGCCAGCACCTCCAGGCGAGATCAAAGGCTTAAAACAGTAATATCAAAATTCTTGCACATCCAGCATTAAGTCCTAAACTTTTTTTTTCAGAACCTGGCACTTATCTAAAATATTCTAGGTCCTAAGATAAAGACCTTTGCTAATTTAGTAGTTATTGTAGTCTTCAAGAAATTAAACACACATAGACTGTGTACCAGAAAGAACTTTCTCTTTAAAAGGCAACATATTTACTTCTTCCCCCAACCTTCCCTTTCTCCCTCTTGCTCCAGCCCCTGCTCACTCAAAGGTTTTTATTTATTTATTATATGTAAGTACACTGCAGCTGTCTTCAGACATTCATATGAGGGCATCAGATCTCATTACAGATGGTTGTGAGCCACCATGTGGTTGCTGGGATTTGAATAAGAGCAGTCAGTGCTCTTAACCTCTGAACCATTTCACCAGCCCTGTACTTACTTCTTAAAATCAACACTAGGCATAGAGGTGCTTTTTTCAGTGAATAAAGGAGAACTTGGTTATTTAAAGTAAATTATTATAAGTGCTTTTGAAGTTAAGACAATATTTTCTCTTACTTCAAATCTAATACATGCTTATTAACAGAAAGACAGAAAATCAGAAAGACGGACAGACATGACGGGCATGTGGCTCTATGGTACAGTATCTGCCTGGTGTGTATAAGGGACTCTGGGTAAGATCTCCAGCCAGGGAGGAAGTGGATAGGAAAAAAAGTTGAACATATTGGTAACTTAGTGGGGAGCCATATGGCACTGAGAAATGTTGGGAGCTGAATTTAAGCAGAAAGCAGCTAGATCAACTTTGCAGCCATCTCGAGCATATACCCTGATAAGAGACTTGTTTTTCAACAGCCTACAACAGCTGAAGCACACTCTGACAAACATCTTGTTTATCCCACATATCTTGTTTTGCTGTTTAGTGACCCCAGCTGCATGGTGCATGTGGTAAAGAGTCTTCAGCTGTGGTCCCCTGCTTGTGCTTATAAATACCCAGGACTTTCTTGCAATGAGAGGAGACAATAAGAGAGGAGCGGGCAATAAGAGAGAGAGAGAGAGAGAGAGAGAGAGAGAGAGAGAGAGAGAGAGAATAAATGAGAAACGGGACTTGAACAGACTTTGTCTTGTCTCCATTCTTCGCATCTCTTGCCCCTCCATCCCCACTCTCTCTCTTGACCAGAGCATTTAGCCCCAAGCATGGGGCAGTGTGGACAGCAACATAGTGGCCCCAAAGTGTGGGGCAGAGTAGACTCAACAGAGAAAGGAACAGGTCCCAGAGTTAAGGTGTGGATTCAGACCTCGACATTCTACATGCCGCCCTTGTGGAGCGAAGCTGTTTGATTTCTTTGCTTCAGCTTCCTTATCTATAAGTGAAATGATAGTACAAAAAAAATGAAAGATTAACTTAGATAAATTGTGTAACAGACCTTCGGTGAATATGATCTCTGGACACAACTTTCTGGGCCCTTTATGTCCTAGCATCTTAAAATAGGAATTGTGCTCATTTTGATACAGTTGAAACGAACACCTTCCATCTTAAAGTCACCTTCAACAAAAATGTGTTTTCCTTCTATTTTTTTTTCTTACTGCATAGGAGGAAATCTCTGATAAAATCTTATTCATAGAGTTCACCCTGGTGATCTGGGCACAGGGATACTGGTAAACCAACCAACTCAGCTACCTCCCAGGCCCAGATCCAGAACACCCCTGAGGATCCAGCACTGAGAGTGTAGCAGAAGCCAGAGGACTTCTCATTGCAGTAGACATTTGCAAGTAAAGATGTGTGGACAAGGGTGCACTGTGTGACACCCTGTGACACACTACAGCTTCCACAATAAGATTTTTTTTTAAATTCGATCTTATTTTCTTTGGGGGAGGAGGTTGCAAGGGTGGAGGGCAAATACAAAGATGAATGGGACTGGGCTGCATGATGTAAAATTCACAAAGAATCAAAAAGTTTATTTAAAATCTTAATCATAAAATCAATACTAATAATTGTAAAGCAAAGTAAACCTTTGTTTCAAATTTCAAAGTTTTATCTCCCAGCAACTTTTCCAGAAACGATAAACATTTGAGCTTTTTCATCTAAATTGTCTCATTTAGCTTACATAAACTTCCTCTGAAAGACTAAGACACTGGAGGGCTAAAGGAAAATACATATATTATTAAGTGTCTGCCCAGCAAATGTCTTGTCTGTTTCTACCTCTTCATTTTACAGATGACAATATAGAAATAATTATGTCCTAAAATTGGTGAGAGGAAGCTCTTCATTCAGTCATTCCCATGGCTTACCAATACACCCACCAAATTCACAAGGCTCACAAATTTATTACTTGTCTATCAAGATTGTACCTGAGGGGCTAGTGAGATGGCTCAGTGGTTAAGATCACTGGCTACTCTTTTCTAGAGGCCCCACAGGGTGGCTCACAACCCTTAGCAGCTCTAGTCCCAGGGATCCAATCCTCTTCTGACTTTGTGTATCAGGCACACATGCGGGGCACATACATGCAGCTGAAACACTCATACACATTTTTAAAAATCTAAAAAAGAAAGATTAGTTTTTAATATAATACAGGCAAATCTAGTTACCTTTTCCTATATAAAAAAATTGCTTTTTATTACCTAAGTCTCACAAACTCATGCAGTCGCTCACACTGATTTATAGATCTTGTCAGTTTCCTAGAGCCTCAGTTTTCAACAGCTAAAGACAACACTTAGACTATAAATCATGGCAATTCAGAAACATGTGATTTTATTTATTTATTTATTTATTTATTTATTTATTTATTTTTGGAAATAGGGTCTATAATGAAGCCCAGGCTGTCTCGGAACTCCTTGTGTAGAACAAATTGTTCTCTAACACACTGCTGCAATCCATCTGCCTCTGTCACCCTAGTGCTGGAATAAAAGGCATGCGCCCATACCCTGTCCGATCCATACAATTTTAAGATTTTTTTCAAACAGGTTTTTAATAAAGAGCTCTTGATTGGTTAGGAACTTGCCATGTACACCAGGATGATCTAAAGACTGAGGCAGGCAGTACTTCTGTTGTTTCCTTTCCGATGTTAGATTACTGGAATGTATCATGGATCACAAAGTATTTTTACTTACATCTAAATATGTAATTTAAAAAACAGGTTTACTTAAACCAATAGTGGCACTAACCGGTTGAATATAACCATTCATTGTAATAAGTGTTTATTAGATAAAATATCTGGCCAGAATGTAGGCGTGTCCGTGGGCACTGATTTGGTACCGTTTTGAAATCCTCCCCAACGTTTCAGAAACTGTGGTAGGACTACCTGGTTCAGCAAAAAGAACCGAGAAGAGGAGGGGCCAGGAGGAGGCCGGTCTCCGTAACCCAGCGCGAGAATACGCCTCAGCGCATGCGCACCTCCAGGTGGGACCGTTCCATGTGCCAGATGGGGGAGGCGAGCGGAAAACAGCCTATGGATTTTGAATCTCTCCCTTCAAGAAAGAGTCTAGGCTGTGAGGAGTTCCGTGAACACTATCTCAATGTTGTTCCCCCAAACTCGGCATCCGGGACCGTAGACACAGACACCTAAAACAAGAAGTGACTTCTCTTTTCTCCCCCTCCCTCTGCGGCAGTGGTGGTCTGATCCAGGCCACAGACTTTCGCTCGTTTGCAGCGGGTCGGAGATCGAAGGATTGAGCCAATTGCGGATGAAACGTCTTGGCAAGGAAGGGGGTGAGGGAGCAGCCCTTGGAGTTCCGCCTCGTCTCTAGGCGCTGGTGGGGAAGGGGGACGTAGGAAACCCTGCCCTCTGAGCCAGCAGAACCGACGCCTCGGCGCAAAGTGCCGAGAGGGCGGTGGGAAAACCGCCCGCCGGGACCAGGGGACGGGAAGCAACCAGGAAGCGGTGCGGGAGGGCGCGCGCGCGCGCGCCCCTTTTTCAGCAGTGTGGCGGGGTCGCACGCACGCCCGCCTCGGCGGCTGGGCGCGATTTGCGACAGTGGGGGGAGCGGCGGTGGCGGCAGTGCCGGCAGCTTTGCGGCAGGCTCAGGCCGGGCGTGCTTGACGGCGGTGTGGCGGAGGCCCCGCCCGAGGCGGCAAGAACCTGGAGGGAGGCGGAGGAATATGTCTGAGAGGGAAGTGTCGGCTGCGCCGGCGGGAACAGACATGCCCGCAGCCAAGAAGCAGAAGTTGAGCAGCGACGAGAACAGCAACCCGGACCTCTCGGGAGACGAGAATGTGAGTGCAGCCCCGCCTGTCCCGGGACCGTGGCGTTGAAGTTTCAGGTTCTTTGGTAACTGCGGTCGGGGCGGGCGAGCGGCCATGGGGGGAGGGAAAGGTGTCACCCCGCGCTCCGGAGAACGCAGGCGTGCGGGGAAGTTCAGTTTGGCTGCGGCTCTCGAGCTGGGACGGCGGCTGATAGCGAGCAGAAAGTTAGAGAAGAGCGGATTAAAGGACCCAAGGGTCTGCGAGGTCTGCTCAGATCATCCCTGCGTGGGAGACGGAGTTTGTGCCTTTGGGGGACTTGACCGTGATTGCGAATCTGAGATTGTACTAGTTTAAAAGGCATGCTCCAGGTAAGAGATTTTGTTTTTCCTGGAAAGTTGGTAGGAGGGGACCTCCTAAGGACTCCGAGGGGTTGTGTCACTGTAGAGCACTACGGAATCTTCAGATTGGAAAGTATAGATCTCTGGCTTGGGTTTACGTGACCGTGCGGTTATGCATGCCCCTTTCCATGAAAGTGCGGTGTGCCTTCGTTGTCGACTTTTCTGTGGAAGGAGCAGAATCGAGGAGATTGTAGAGGGGAACCCACCTTTGGTTAAGGCAAGGGAGGGAATAATTTGAAAGTTTTTGCTTAGTGTAAAGGGATTGGAAGATTTCAGGCCACCGTGGCAAAGTTTGTATTTGAACCAAGTGTGAAAATTAACTGAAGTCCGTGCTTAGAGAAATGCTGCCCTGTAAAAAAATACTAGACACGTGTTCTAATAATTAGTTATTTATACTACGACAGGGTAGTGTAGAGGCTTTCGTCTTTCGTATAATAATTACTCAGAATTTAATGAAAATGCCAAATTTATTTATAATTAGGAAAAAAATTAAGTGAAAGTTCATTCTATTTTCCCAGACTCCTAAGGTACATTTTTCGATGTTTTCTAAAGCTTTCCATAGCAGAATGATTGAGTTAGCCTCTGCTTTGATCCCTTCAAAGAGGGAGGAGACAGAAATGTTTTGGTATGTGTGCCTTTGATACATTATTGAACCCTTTGAGGTCCACTCAGAATAAAAGATTTTTTTTGTCTGTGTGTTTGAGTCAGAGTCTCCCTGTGTAACACATAGAATCACCCTAGGCCACCCTCACACCTGTTACCATCTTACTTTAACCGTCCAAGTACCTAGAATACATCATGTGCACCATCATGTCCTGCAGAATACTGTGGATATATATAGATGAAGCACATAAGATGGCAAACCAGACCAAGTATAAAACGTTAAAATACTGTTAATATTTTTAAGGGCCAGAGGCATAAAGGCTCATTTGTAAAGCACGTGTCTGACATGTAGAAGGCCCCAGGTTCTGTCCTCACCAAAAGATGTGCTTCCCCCTGTTGTATTTTATCTTGTTTAATTTTTTTAAGTTTTGCAACAGGGTACTTTTTGTTGGCCTGGAATCCAGAGATCAACATGCCCCTGCCCACTAAGTGTTATATCAAACGTTCGAGGCACAACGACTGGTACACATTTAGATGGAGTAATATATGTGTTTCTTAACACAGTAAGTTGCAGGTTCTGCCTTATTCTGATGGAACCACTCATAGAAGTGATGGGCTGGTTTTTACCACCTGCAGCTTGGGATTTTTAACTGGAAAATCCAAAATTGGAACTTTTTGCATATAAGATAAGTCGACAGGTGAGGAGAAACAGATAAAATGTGATTTTTCTTTTTTTAAAAAAATCAGGATCTTGTTATTCCCATGCTGGCTAAGATCCCTCTTCCTTTGCCTGGCAATTACTGAGTAAACAGATGCCTGGCTGAAAATTTCGATTTAGGAGGCCAATTTAAATTGTAACAATTTAAATTTCCATTAAAAGCTAGTTGTACACTTCCATCAAATTGCAATTCAGACACTTGTAAGTCACCTGCTTTGTGTTAAGTACTTCAGTCCTTGTTTGGGGTTTTTTTTTTTTTTGTTTTTGAGTCTCACAGGCAAAGACATTTTATTTTGGACCAATGTGAAGTTTGAAAAACCTGAAGAACTAATGTTTTTAAATGAATTGGTGGTTTTTAAATACTTTTTGACACTTCTATTTATTTTTAACCTTTTATAATACAAAACCAACTTTAGGAAGCAGTAACTTAGACCACAAAAGCAGTGTAGACTTCATGTGCTTCACTCTGATGGCTGTTAGACACACTCTGACAAAATGGTTCCTCTGGAATGTACCTGGGGACTACTACTGCCCCAGGGTAGTAGATGGAGGAAGTCTTTGTATTCCAGAGAAGACTTACGTATGGGTTCTGAACTGAAGATAAGAAGGAAGGCAGAGCACTTGGGAGACAGAGGCAGGTGGATTTCTGAGTTCGAGGCCAGCCTGGTCTACAGAGTGAGTTCCAGGACAGCCAGGACTACACAGAGAAACCTTGTCTTGAAAAAAAAAAACAAAAAATTAAAAATTAAAAAATTAAAAAAAAAAAAAAGTCAGAAGACTTCTCAGTATTTCCTGCGGCTATATCTGTTTGGACAGATGATAGTGTACAGAGTTCAAATATGTTTCATAGTAGGATTCAAACTATTGAGTTGCATTTACATATATTCTGGACTATGGAGGACTTCTTTAAAATTCGAAATGGTTTATGTTACAAATAAGTAGACTTTGCATAACAAATTCTTTCCAAAACAATATTGAATATAGGAAGTATTAGCACTCTCGCCCCCAAATGGCCAACCTGAGTAGCAGTCAGATAAATTATGAAGATGTGTAGTAGCAGTCAGATTTATTGAATTATGTGTTAGTGAGATGCTGACTCCTACCAACTCTTTGCCAGCAAGAGAGCAGTTTTTCCCTCATTTTCTTGTCTACTAGTGGCATTTTCCACAGAGCTGTGTAGGAGTGAATGAGGCATTGTATTGGTGTCACTGGTGTAGATCAGTGTCTTATTTAAAGCCTAGATTGCATGTATCTTTCTTAGTGCTGTGTTTTTACTTTCTCTGCAGTATAAGTCATCCACAAGTATTCAAACGCATAACTGGATTTTACATCCCCAACTGCGGCCAGGAGTATAAGTCTCATTTTTGCACACTTTTAATTCAGCCATCTTTTTAATAATGAAGACCCTTGCTTTTAAATACCGTGCACATCTGTTTGATGAAGTTCCTAATTTACTGCTCACAGGATGATGCTGTTAGTATCGAGAGTGGCACAAACACAGAACGCCCGGACACACCCACAAATACACCAAATGCACCGGGAAGGAAAAGCTGGGGAAAGGGAAAATGGAAGTCGAAGAAATGCAAATATTCTTTCAAATGTGTGAACAGCCTCAAGGTATGTACAGGAAGCTCTAGGCTGCAGACTTCTCTGGGGACCCTTAGGTCCAAAGTATTTGAAAAGTACTGTGTTTTAAAGGGGGTTCTGTTTGTTTAAGCTGAGTATTATAATCTGTCACACAGTCAACTGAGCTCTGTTTATCCTTGTCCTTTACTTTAAATGTATAATAGTAAGTATTAATATTTCAGTAAACTGTAACCAAAGCCACTTCTGATACATAAGTTACTAAAACAGAACTGAGTGTGATCTATTAACTGGACCCTAGCAAATGTGAACACATCTTAACTTGTACAGTTTTAAAGACATTCTAAACTTTTGCTTATACTGTCTTTTAACAAAACAATGTGACATTTTTAAAACTTCTGGGTTTTGGGGTCCAGCCACATGGCTTAGTGGTATATATTAATTTATTTGTATCTTATAGACATGGTATTTTGCCTGTATGCTTCATGTTTGTCTGAGTGAGGGGGTTCCTACAGGTGTCAGATTGGGAAGCAAACTGTATGGAGAGATGAGAATGAACACGTGGTACAGACTGACTTGGTTATCTTGGATCAGACTAGTCTACCTGGATCAGGGAGTCTAATACCATGTGGTTTTATTGTAGCCATATTCAAACAGTAGAATTTGGAAAAGGGTCTCCAGGTAACAATAATTCTCATACTCATTTCAGTTCCAGGAACACAGTAAAGGTTAAGGTATGAGTACATAGAAACTCTTTCACAAAGTATATGTGACCATGAGGGTGGCTTCTGTAGGTAAAAGTCCTAGAATCTATTGTGTTCTCTGACAGATAGCACAGATGTCAGCAGGCCATAAAGTACATGTGACATCCACTAAGGATGGGTTTAGGGAGGAAAGAGTCTAAATCATTCCAGGGAATTAGGGTGAGGTTTGTCCCTGCTGAGAGCAGGTTAGCAAAAAACCACCAGGTCTTAAACAACCCCCACTCTCAGCTTTCTGGGTGGAATGCAGGTATTTGATTTTATCTCCAGTAGAGAGACACACCTGCCTGATTAACATTCCTGGTTCTGTTGGTGCTTATCTGAGTGCTAGGCCCCTGTGTTCTCTAGTGTGTTGCTGGGAAGTGAACTCAGATCTTCTGGAAGAGCGTTCTGCTCTTAACCACTGAGTCATCTTTCCAGCCCAAAATCAGTGTGTTTTCTGTCCTGTTTTGTTTTGTTTTGAGATAGGGTTTTTCTGTATAGCACTGGCTACATAGAACAAACTGTCCTTGAACTCACAGAGATCTCCCTGTCTCTGCCTCCTGGGTGCTAGGATTAAAAGGCATGTTCCACAGATGCCCAGAAATGTTTTTTTTTTTTTTTTTAAAAGATGGTGTCTCCTTATGTAACCCAGCTATCCTCAAACTGGTCATAGCTCAGTCTTCTGTGTGTTGTGACTATAGGTGTGAGTGCTGTGCCCAGTTTAATAATGTAAATATGCAAGATTTAGGGGAAAACAAGGAGTTGGAGTTAATTATTATTCTCAGCGCGCGCGCGCGCACACACACACACACACACACACACACACACACACACACACACACACACACACCAGACTGCTATTGGTAAGGACTTTTAGTGTTTGCTTTAAATGGTTTATATATCTATTTACTGCTTTCTAAATTTTGTGGGTATTTTTCCCCTGAGGAAATATACGTATATTTATATATATTATATTTATTATGTAACTTTATTATATATGCTTAGAATATACATTCTTTCTTACAGATATAAGTTAAACTTTGTGAGAAAAACTTTGGGAATTGATATCTAAAATATACAAACAGTTTTAAAAATTACCCTTCCCCTAAAACTCCCTCCCCAAATCTACTGAATAAGCAGGCAATGAAATGAAGACACATTTCAAAAGATGAAGTAGGACTATCCAGATGACTCATTGGTTAAAGGCACTGGCCACATAAGCCTGGATACCTAACATCACTCTCAGAACCCACATTACAACCAACTTCATAAGTTACCTCTGACCTCTGGGGTCTGTTTTTTCTCCTCCGTCACCCATACACATGCAAAATAATAATGAAGTTTTATAAAAACCATGAAGTACTATTGGTGATTATACATATGAAAATGTTCACCATCCTTAGCAGCCAGGGATATGTGAATCAAAATGACAGAGATTCTGTCTCTCCCCTGTCAGAGTAGTTACTGTTTGAATGCAGTGAGGATGGCTGTAAATGCACTCCTGGGGAGGATGTAAAATAGTACAGCCACACTGGAAGTCAGTGTGCAGATTCTTAGAAACTATAAGTAGAGCTACCACAGCGGCTAGGATCTTGCCACACTGGCCTACATGTCTTAGAGGACGTCTTTCCACATTTGTTGTAACTATTTGCAATAACCAAGTCAGGTAAGCTTGGGTGCCCATCAACAGCTGAGTGAAGACATGTAGGTACAGAAAGGTATTTGATTCAGCCATGCAGGATAAGCTTTAGAAAGGAATTACTTGGGAAGGAGGGAACTAACGTTGTTAAAGGCTAACTAAATGCAGTTAAAAATTCATGCTATACAGGGGAGAAGTGCTATAAAACTCACTGCTTCTGCTACATGCAAACATACACTAAAGTACCTTAAAGAAAAACGAAAACCTTTTCTCAATGTAATTTTAGGTAAATGCTTAGCAAAGCATAAGAAACTGGCATTTTCCAGTCTGGAGCAAATTTTAAGTTTTCAGTATGGTTAACTGTACCCTGTAAGAGGTAAAAACTTCCCTTTAGTACATTAAAAAGTGAAATGTCCATTATAGCTTGTTGATATTAATTATATTAATGTTTTACATACTGTCTCTAGAAGATATTTCTATTGATGTATGTAATTCTATGTATGGGCATGTCTTCCATAGGGATGTGTGCATGTGATAGTGGAGGGTTGGGTTCCTCGGGACTGTTTCAGGCTGTTGTGAGCCCCCCCTCCCAACCTACAAACACAGGGTGCCAGAGATGGTCATCTCTCTAACTCTGGATGATGTTTTTAAGTGCCTTTAAAATAGTTCAAAGCCTACAGCCCTGGATTTTCAGGAGATAAGAAAATAAAAGTTAAAAGGCATTAAAAGTAGAAGCGAGTAAGTGAGCTTAGAAGTCAGCGTTAAATACCAGGAGATTTAGGGCAATAAAGCCCTAAATCTGAACTGCAACTTGGAAAACTAGTGTGAACAACCCTGTGGTGTGCTTGTCTACTGCATGTAGAGTGAGCACCAAAACCAAAGAAATCTCACAGATTGCTCTCCCTGTGTGTATTTGAAGGCATAGTTCATTCCCTCTGAGTTTCTGCTGTTCAAGTAGTCTTGAGGGGGTGATACTTTCCTATGATAATCCAAATCTAAGATTATTTAAAGATTACTCAAGATAACTTACATTTGTTTGAATAGAACTGACTAACAAAAGCAGAAGCAGGAATGGAGTGTGATATGCTCTACTTTCCAAGGGAAAAGCCGAATACAATCCAAAACCATTTGTTGGTCTGTTATACGAGAGAAATTACTGTGTCCTCTGGGCTCAAGAATTAAAATACATCTACCAAAAATTCTCAATTTATCATGATTCAGAAAATGAAGGTTGGGTTTAAGAAAGCAGGGAGATACTCGAGTGTTTTCAGGATACATAGCTGTTTCCTAACTTGTGATTTAAGTCTGCGTTGGAAAACATTCACATATTTTAAGATCTGGAAGTGTGTGTAGTGTTACAGTTTTAATGTTAGAAGTCAGTGTTCTGTTGCTATGAAGAGGCACCATGACCATCTTGTAAAAGAAAGCATTTAGTTGGGGCTTGCTTACATTTTCAGAGGTTTACTTATTATCATCATGGCTGGAAGCAAGGTGGCATGCAGGCAGACACAGTGCTGGAGAGATAGCTGAGAGTTCCTCATTTGGATCTACAGGCAGGAGGAGGAGAGACACGAAGGGCCTGGCATGAGCTTTTGAAACCTCATGCCCACCCTAGCTAAACACTGCCACCAACTAGGTGACACCTACCTTAACAAGGCCACACCTCCTCCTCCTTTCAAATGGTGCCACTTCCTGAGCATTCAAATATATGAGCCTATGGGGGCCATTCTTAGTCAAACTACCACAGTATATAAGATAGTGAATGAGCTGAATTTGGGGGGAGAGAAGGAAGGTTAAGTAAAGGTTAGTTTGCTAATGGTTTTTGTTTTCTAAAAATACATTAAATTTTTCTTATTTCATGGTTATTTTATATTTTATAGGAAGATCATAACCAGCCACTGTTTGGAGTTCAGTTTAACTGGCACAGTAAAGAAGGAGACCCTCTGGTGTTTGCAACTGTGGGAAGCAACAGAGTGAGTGTTGGATGGGGGGAGGTTGGCAATACTGATTATTTTGCATCTGTTACAATTAGAGTGTTAAAATGGAATGATTTTAAAATCAACTCTGGATACTGGGTTAACAGTATGATTCTTCTGTGTAAGAGGGGAGCTTCTGAGAAGTGATCGGGGTTAAAACTAATGACTAGAAAGTATATGAAGCAGGTTTTATAGTTTCCTATATAAATATTTTGAATGGCTGAAAAAAATGACCATTATTTGTCATTTAAATATGAAAGAAACTTGTTTCGTTTTTTGTGTTTCTGTGGGTTCCTGCATGTTTATATATGCACCATGTGCATGTGGTGCTCATGGAGGACATGAGGGTATCAGATCCCCTGGAATTAGAGTTACAGAGGATTGTTAGCAGCCATGTAGATGCTGGGAACAGAACCCTCTGGATGAGTAAATTCTCTTAGCCACTAAACCATCTCTCTAGTCCCAGAAGTCTGTCATCTAAAAAGAGGTATAATGAATTGTTTTATACCAAAAATAAATCCAGTAGATTTAAGTAATAGTTTAAAAATATTATTAATTATATATAAAATCATCAAAAATTGTATTTATGGGGGTATCAGGTGACATTTCAGTACATGTATACTTTATGTGACATTCTTTAATTAGTCATTGTTTCATGTTACCAAAGATATTTTGTTACAAATTTAAAAGAGGATAAGCCATAATTATTTTTAAAGTTTTAGACTTTAACTCACTTTGAAAAAGTTGTGATTACATGGATGAAATGTATATTTAAATGTTTGGAAATAATAATTGTTATTACTAGGCTGTTGAATATAGTCTAGTATAACATAAAATGTGTACGGATTTATAAGGCTTTGTTAAGTATACAGAGCTGTTTAAAGCAGTTTCTGTAATGTTGTTAAATTATGATTACAGCTAGAATGTTTAAGAGATAAAGAGAATGTTTATCTGAGATAACATGCGAATATTTTTGTTTCTTTAGGTAACCTTGTACGAATGCCATTCACAAGGGGAAATACGGTTATTGCAGTCCTATGTAGATGCTGATGTATCCTTTTGTTTGAGTGTTTTTTTGTTGTTTTGTTTTTTGAGACAGGGTTTCTCTGTGTAGCCCTAGCTGTCCTGAAACTCACTCGGTAGACCAGGCTTCTGAGTGTTTTTATATCTCTAGTTCAAGACATTTATTTTGATAAGTACATCAAAACTTTTGAGAACTAATTCTCTAAAACTACTGACCCATCCTTCTTTAGCTAGGAGTTTGTCACTAGGGGATCCTGGCTACATGATGTTGAGTTTGTTAGGAGGTGGATGTTTATGAGATGGGTGGATATAAGATGAGTAGAAGCTGGAGCATTAGAAATCCATGAGAGAAATGATGAGCAGAGACCAACTAAAGCTTTGTGCTTATTGACCATGCTTAGAGACTTACAATTTTACTACAGTTTTTGATGTGTTTATAAAAAGATAAAGAGAAGAAGGGATATGATCTGTGGAGGTGTGGTGAGGTGTTGGGGAAGGGGGTGCCTCTGTAGACCCATGCTGAGGTATCCCTTCCCTCTGAGGGACCATAGAATAGAGTTTATTCAGTGCATGGGGAGGGGAGTTAAGAGGATAGTAGATACAGAGAAAGGCAGAGGGGCCAGGGAGGGAGAGAAAAAGAGAGAAGGGGGGCGAGCAAGAAAGAGAAGAGGGGACAAACAGCCCCTTTTATAGTGAGTCAGGCCTACTTGGCTATTGCCAGGTAACTGTGGAGCGGAGCTTAGACAGGATGCTAACAGTTTTAATGCTTAACTGAAGTCCTTCTATGGATTTGGTGAACAGAGCTGAGATGGAAAAAGTGTGTATAGTTAAGGAAATAAAATATTGGAAAGTGAGTTATGAAGAAGATCTTAAAGGCTGAAAGATAGCTCTCAGAAATTTTATTTTTATTTTATTTTTGTTTGTATCAATATTTCTTTTTTTTAATTGGACATTTTATTTACAATACAGATGTCATCCCCTTTCCCCATTTCCCCTCCCTAGAACCCCCTATCCTATACCGCTTCTTCCTCTGTGCTTTTATACCATTTTGATTACATGCATGTATTAAGGTCAGTTCTAGGTTGAGGGTCTAGCAATATAATAGGTGCAAATAGTTGAGGAACAAGCAATACAATAAACACAAATAGTCAAAGAAAAAGCAAGGCATTAAACTTAATTACTTGAACACTTCTGTGATCACTGTTTCTATAAAGGCTTATCAGGATGACCAAAGTATCTGAGCCTACTTCCCTGTCCTAGCCCAAGGTCATTTTCATGTCTGAAGCCTACTTCCTTGTTCTAGCCTAAAATTTAGATTCCTATCTGAAATTTCTTCTTTGTTCTGGCCTAATATTTAGATTCCTGCCTGAGATTACTTCTTTGTTGTAGCCTGTGATTTACATTCCTACCTGAAATTGCTTCTTTGTTCTAGTCTAATGTCAGATTCCTGCTTGAAGTCTACTTCCTTGTCCTTGATCAGTGTCATTCCTGCCAAGCAGCCCCAAAGGCTCTCCATCTGTTTCCTTCCCCCCCCCCCTTTTTTTTTTTTTCATGAACAAGACTGAGCCTGTCTTAGGTCATTCTGACAAGAATGCCTTCCTTACCCATCATGGAATATGCATTATCAAATGCAATGCACTTCTGTCTTAGGTTGGTAAGGCTCTGTGCAGAATCTCTACCTGTCCTTGGCTTGCCAGCCTATTAATTTAATAACTCTGTCTGGGGGTCCATTTTCAGGTTCAAGTCATGTACTTTGGCTGTCAGCCTGTTGATATAGTTAGAGACAAGCTTTAACATGATGGGCAGGAATAAAAGCATTCTCAGGACAAGAAGGGCTAGCCTGATCAAGCTATATATGCCATTCTTGAGATTTGACCAAAATGGAAATACTGACCTCAGGCCATAATTTATTGGCATTATTTGCACCATCAAAGCTCAACAGGGCATCATTCTTTAAATTCATAATCTCACTATGCAAAGTTAACACACCCAGAAAGGTATTAGGATTATGCCAAATACCCTACAGGTGTCTTTAAACTTTTTTCTAATTATAATGACAATCATTGTAAATTTCCAAAGTAACACTACTCTAATGATATTTGTCATGACACTTGGGATGGCTCCTAACTCTTGAACCCTGAACCTCCATCAGATAATTTGAATGGGTTATAGAGTATCATCCGTTGTTCCAGATACTTATATAAATACTTTTGTGTATTCAATACATTAATAACATTTTTTTTGCTAGATGGTTAACAAAAATAGTTGTCTTAACTCCTTCTGTCAATGCTATTGCAGAAGCAGTGGTGCTAGCAATTAATGAAATTAAAGCTGTTATACCAGCAATAATCAAGCCTGCTACCCTCTTGCTTCTGCTTAAAGCCTAACTCACTTCTTCCGGCACTTTTCAAGCTTTTTTCAGAGAATCAAAGTTTTCTAATACTCAGTGCAGTGAGACGAAAGCTGGTTGATAGAACCCCATAACAGACATGCCAAGTTTCAACACACTAACATAATTGGAAATTATACAGTCAATGCAGCTTACAATAAATACTGTAGAAGAGACAAAACCTATTTTAGCTTGACAATTAAAAGAGCCTTAAAATATGCACTAACCCTTGTTTGAAATCCAGATCCTGTCCCAACTTTATCTCTTGCTATAGTAACATCATAGTGAGCTACAGCTAACTTCCAAATATGCCTCTGACAAAGTTCAGATCCAGTCTTCCAAAAGTAGACTGTTATTTCTCATATTGGATTGATTTCCAGACAAGTACATGGTTTCGTCCTAATAGCTGGTCACCTTAAAGAAGAATACAAGAGACATTATAATTTCTCTTTTAGATTCTCTATTTCACATGGTCTAAAAACTTGAGGCAAGGCAGCTTGTCTCATCTGGAATATAGTCAAGCAAAGGTAGGTCAAGAACATATGTCCAATACAGCTCCCCAGTCACCTTTGTTTTAAAGTTCCATGGGCCTCTTCCACAATACCTTGTCCTTGAGGATTATATGAAATCCCTCTAATAAATTGTTGACAAGAAGTCTCAGGCTCACAGAAATTTTAAAAAGCTGAGTGTTAAGATTCTTTTTCAGATCCATTGGAAGAAATAAGACAAGGGAGGCAAGGTGACATCGAATCTGTAGATAACACAGAAGTGAATGATTTCCAAGTTAGGAAGGTGCAAAATGAACCATGTATAGGTTCATAGCATATGAAGACGGAGGGTCAGCAAGGGAAGCCTGCAGGTTTGCCATCTAGTTTTGTAAATAAAGTTTTGTTGGAGAGCAGTCGTGCCTATCTGTTGAAGTGCTGTGTCTGCTGTTTGGGGAATACACCAGTGGAGTAGAGTAGTTCTATAGGCTGCTAGAAGTGTGTGGAGGGAGAGACAGAAGGAGCTCAGTTGGTATGGATTTTAGCCTAAAAGTGACACTGAATATGCTTTAATTTTTTGAGAATAGGGCCTTGCTGAGCAACCCTAGCTGCCCTTTAATTTAAGAACATCTTTCTGCTTTTTGAGTTCCGGGACACCTGGCTACCAGTATGCAAATCTTGTATAGGGAAAAATGAGCACTTAAATATTCAAACCCTTACCAGTTGTTTGGAAGGTTTCGTGTATTGTAAACATTAACTCATTTATTTTTTCAAAATAAATTATGTTTCTTAACTGTGGCATTTCTCAGGCGGATGAAAACTTTTACACTTGTGCATGGACCTATGATAGCAATACCAGCCACCCTCTGCTGGCAGTTGCTGGATCTAGAGGCATAATAAGAATCATTAATCCTATAACAATGCAGTGTATAAAGGTGCGTCTTCCACACATCTGGTAAAACTTCATAAAATGTTTTTAAAAATGAATGCAACCTTTATACCTAATTTGATTTGTGCCTTGCTTATAGTCTTCTTCATTACATTTATTTACTTAGGTGTATGGAATGAGTGTATATGAGTGTGTGTATGTGCAGGTCAGAGGTGTTTGGGTCCCTCCTTCCAACATACGGGTCTTGAGGATCCAGCACAGCTTTCAGGCCACCAGCTCCTTTACGACGTGCCGAGCCATCTAACCAGCCCCCTTGCTTTATTTAGATTAAGCCTTTGGAGTCCCTGTAACGGTTGGGTAATAAATGTGAATTAAGGAATACACAGGAAGGATTGATAGTCACACCTTTTTTGTTCTTTTTGTAGATTTTCTTTTCTTTTTTCTTTCTTTTTTTTTTTTTTTTTTTTTTTTGTTTTTTTGTTTTTTTTCTTTGTTTGTTTGTTTGTTTGTTTGTTTCTCTCCTTCCCTTGCTTTGAGAGTCTTGAACTGAAGAGTAACAGCTTTTTCCAAGGGACCCGAACTGGGAGTTGTGGGCTGCAGGGCACCCTGTAAGAAACAGGAAGGGAAAGCCAAGGAAGCTAATAATAGGAAGGCAGATTTTAGGTATTACTGTTTTTAACCCTGGAGTTCATTGGCACCTCTTACACAATGCTATTACCGAACCTTAGCTAACTGGTACCATTTTTCTTCTGTCAGTTTGTTGAGTGATTTTAGTTATATAGCCAAGGTTAAGTAAAAACTACTTGAAGTGAAATTTTTTGTTTGGGGGCAGAGGGCAGCAGAGCTGTACACTGAACCTGGGCCCTTGCATGTACTAGGCTATTGGTCTGCCACTAGTTGCGTCCCCAGCCTTATGTTTCTCTTAAGGTTTCTGAAAGAAAATTTATTGGCTTTTGAGATGGACTGAAATGATTTAAATTTATTATAGCACTATGTTGGCCATGGAAATGCTATCAATGAGCTGAAATTCCACCCACGAGATCCAAACCTCCTCCTGTCAGTAAGTAAAGGTAAGCTCACAAGAAACAAATGTTCCTTCCCTTAGTTCAGTTTGTTTTGGAATAACTATTTGAAAGTGACAGGTTGTGTTCTGAGGATAAATAATCCAAATTAAAAGAAGAAATTGGCTTTAGTAGGAAAAAAAGTCTTTATTAGCATCTCATAAACCAAGAGTTCAAAAATAGCTCTCTGCCTGTTGATGTCAGACATAGTGGGATTGTGTCGTCCTCGACTCTTGTAATAGTTCTAGACCCTTATCCTCATGTGAGTGAGGATGTTACTGATAATGCTTGATCACTAGTGAATGGATGCCAAAGTTAGGATTTTCAAACGTTTTTAGTAGCTCAGTTCCCACCAGTCTCTTCAATAATGTTAAAGAAATGTATGTTAAATAAGACGAGACTGATGAGGTGGCACAGTAGATAAAGCCTGGCTATCCTCAGAGCCCATGTGTAGGTGGAAGGAGAGAGCTAACCTCCACAGAGCTGACCTTTGACCTCCACATACATGCCGTTCCACCCCAGGACAAACCCTCTCCCCCCAAAATAATGAAGTACTGCAGTGAAGAGCCATACTTTTATTTTTAAAAGATTTTGTTGCCGGGCAGTGGTGGCACATGCCTTTAATCCCAACACTTGGGAGGCAGAGGCAGGTGGATTTCTGAGTTCGAGGCCAGCCTGGTCTACAGAGTGAGTTTTAGGACAACCAGGGATACACAAAGAAACCCTGTCTCTAAAAACCAAAACAAAAAGATTTTGTTTTTGACTTCCTATAAATTTCCCTTAAATATACCCTGCCTTCTTGTTTTTTTTTTGTTTGTTTGTTTGTTTGTTTTTTGGAACAGTTTCTTACTCTGTATCCCAGAGTAGCCACAAAGCCCCTTAGAATTTAAATTACAGTTATTTGCCATGTTGGTCCTGGGCCCTGGGAAGATCAGCCAGTGTTCTTAACTTCTGAGCCATTTCTCCAGTTCTCTCTGCTGTTTTTAACTGTCTCTGGGCTTTCTAAAATTCTTTATTGTTTTTTCTACACTATTATTTGCCTCATCTCTTTATATTTCTACTTCTAAGTATGTATTTTTTTAAAGAAAATCCTTTATTATTATTTTTAATTTGGGTAGATGTATATGGTTGCATGTGGGTATGTGCTTGTGAGGGCAGAGACATTAGATGCTCTGGAGCTGGAATTAGAAACTATTGTGTCACTTGTTACAGATGCTGGGAACTGGGCTGATCCTCTGGTAGAGCCGCAGCTGCTCTTGCTGAGCCATCTCTTCCTCTCTACCATTGTTTTGTTGTTTATATAGACGGGATCTCCCTCTCTCTGGCTCAGATTGGCCTTGAAGTCAAGGCAGTCCTCTTGCTCCGTGTCGTGCACCACCCTGACCCCTGAGTCCCTTAAAGCTGAGATTATAGGTATAAGGGGGGGAGAATTTTGCCATTTTATTTCAGCGCTGAAGCTTGAAACCTAGGCCTTGGGTATTCTGGCTGAGTGCTCTGAGCAGCATCTTCAATGTCTACTGCAGTTCTCATTCATTTGTCTGTTCATTTTTGAGGCAGTCTCAGTGTGTGGCTTGGAACTTACTTAACATTAATAATCTACATTTGATGTATTTTAACTTGTTATACATTATGGATAATCTTAGTTTTTCTATACATAATCTAAATCTTCATGGCTTTTACATGTTAAGGACATACTAAAAGTTTGCAGTAGGTGAGTGGTAAAAGTCTATCTTAACTTTCTGTGTTTGCATTAGATCATGCTTTACGATTATGGAATATCCAGACAGACACTCTTGTGGCAATATTCGGAGGTGTGGAAGGGCACAGAGATGAAGTTCTGAGTGCTGTAAGTTGAATCTGGGTTAATGATCGTTGGTTTACATAGAGTAAATATCGCCTATTGAACTTTTCTCTTTGTAGGCAAACATGTCTGCTTCATTTAGCCTGGCAGGCAGTCATTTCATCCATACAAGGCGTAGAGCAAGTGGGCCTCTGCCAGTTTTGATCTTACAAATTGACTTGGATGAGTGGAAGAATATTACAGTCACTCTCTGTAGAGGAGGGCGGGTAGGGGTAGGGGGGAGGAGGAGGAGGAAGAGGAGGAGGACATGGTGGTGGTGGTGGTGGTGGTGGTGGTGGTGGTGGTGGTGGTGGTGGTGGTGGTGGTGGTGGTGGTTTTGGTTTTGGTGGTGGTGGTGGTTTTGGTGGTGGTGGTGGTTTTGGTGGTGGTGGTGGTTTTGGTGGTGGTGGTGGTTTTGGTGGTGGTGGTGGTTTTGGTGGTTTTGGTGATAGGGTTTCACCATATAATTTAGCCTACTGTTGAAATCTCTATCCTTCTCTCTCAGCTTCCTGAGTGCTAGTGCTAGGATTACAGGCATGCTCCACTAGACCCAACCTTTTTTCTTTTTAATTCAAAATCACCAATTGAATTTTCCTTGATCTTGTTATTAAAGAAGAAGTTTCTCTAACTATCCTTAAATTTTTTTGTTTGAAGTAGGAGTGATTCACTTTGAGAAGTCTTCTGATGTGCTTACCCTTGCATTTTAGAGTGCTTCTTCTCTGGGTAGCATACAAAACCCCAGTAGTTTGTGAGGATTTTTTGTTTGTTTGTTTTTAAATGTTGTTAGTGCTTTGACAGAAAGGTTTCACTATACTGAAACTTGTATTGGCATCTGAGTCACAGATAGCCTACCTCAGTGATGAGAATAAAGCATGGGCCACTCGTTTTGCCTTTCTTTCTTTCTTTTTTTTTTTTTTTGCCTTTCTTTTTTAAACATTTCTTTATTGTGTACGTATGTGTGAATAGGAGGATGCTCACTTGCTGCAGTAGTCCCCCATGTCTCGATCATAGAATAACTTACTGGAATCTCTTCTGTTTCTGCCAGGAATGAATCCAAACTCTGGTCTTTAGGCTTAGTAACAGGCCCCTTTGCTGGGGGAGCCGTCTCATTGTCCTGGTTATGTTAGAGATAAGGCTGCACTGTCTTACTGATACACTGTAATCAGGTTCCTGTCAGCTTTAGGGCAGCCTTTGCATGGTAACTCACTTAATTTTTTTTTTTTTTTTTTTTTTTTTTTTTTTTTTTGGTTTTTTTTTTTTTTTTTTTTGTAATTTTGTTTCTCTTCAACTTTTTTTCTAATTTAACTACTTAAAGATGAATCACTTTGAACCATATATGAGAGTGCCAAAATACTGTATTAGTTCAAGTTTATCTGCTTTTGAGAATCATGACTACCTAATGCTACCTACTGTATCAGCTTGGATATTTCTACAAGTCATGGTTTCATTCTACACCAGGCTTTGTATGGGAGTCATCCAGAGAAGTCTGACTTAGAGGAGCTGGAGCGATGGCTCAGCAGTTATGAACCCTGGCTGCTCTTCCAGAGAGAGCATCTAATATCCACTTCTGTCTTCCATGAGCTCAACACACATGGTACACAGATGCACATGCAAAACACCAATAAACATAAAAATAAATGAATCGCCGGCGGTGGTGGCACACGCCTTTAATCCCAGCACTTGGGAGGCAGAGGCAGGAGGATTTCTGAGTTCGAGGCCAGCCTGGTCTACGAGTGAGTTCCAGGACAGCCAGGGCTACACAGAGAAACCCTGTCTCGAAAAACCAAAAAAAAAAAAAAAGAAAAAAAAAAGAAAAAAAAAGAAAAAATGAATCTTTAAGAGTTTTGTTTTTTTAAGCTAATACAGAGCCATAGATTCTTTTTTTTGTTGTTGATAATGAAATTATTAGAAATAGTAACATGTAGATTTTTTTTTTTTAGAATTATTTATTTACTGTATATGAGTACACTATAGCTGTCTGCAAACACACCAGAAGAGAGCATTAGATCCCATTGCAGATGGTTGTAAGCCACCATGTGGTAGCTGGGAATTGAACTCAGGACCTCTGGAAGAGCAGTCAGTGCTCTTAACCACTGAGCCATCTTTCCAGCTCACAAGTAGATTTATAAATCAGTAAACACTAAAGCTATTGTTTCGGTGAAATGGTTTCAGGCTCCAGTCGCTGCAGAATGTCTAGGTTGGTGTAAGATGCGTTCCTAGGTAGCTCTATTTGCCGTTGGTCCTTTTCCCTTTTCCTTTTGATACAGGATCTCTCCGTAGCACTGTTGTCCTGGAACTCACTTTGTAGGCCAGGTATGCCTCGAACTCACAGAGATCCGATTGCCTCTGCCTCCTGAGTGCTGGGATTAAATGTGTGCACCACCGTGTGCCTTACTGATACTTAAAATGTCAGCAGGAAAGACTCATCTCTTTTTTCTATAACAAGGGAGAGTATGTGAGAGTTTTGTGAACTCTTTTGAGTGCTTTGTACTAAATTAAATAGCATATCTGGACTGTGTCCACTTGTGAAATGAGATTGTAATTTCATAATATTCGTACATTAGAAATTAGTAAGACAGTGGTGTCTCACGCCTTTTAATCCCAGCACTTGGGAGGCAGAGGCCAGCCTGGTCTACAGAGTGAGTTTCAGGACAGCCAGGACTACACAGAGAAACCCTATCTCGAAAAACCAAAATAAATATATATATATATATATACACACACACACACACATATATATATACATATATATATACATATATATATGTATATGTATATATATATACACACACATATATATATACACACACACATACATACATATATACACACACGCGCACACGCGCGCGTGCGTTTGAAATAAAGTACATGGAAGTGGGGAACACTATTGGGATGGCCTCGCAGGTAAAGGTCCTTGCTGCCCAAGCTGGAGCCTTATGCATAGTCCCCTGGGGGAACAACGGCCAGTTGTCCTCCAACCTTTGTGTATGTGCCATGGCTCATGTGTGTCACCTTCCCCCAACACATGCAACAAGTACATTTTTTTTTTAATGTTCTTAATGTGATATTTTGTTGTGTATTTTGTTTATATTCACCCTCATTCTCAATTCCTCCCAGAGCCTGCCCACCCTCCCTTCCTCCTTCCCTTCCTCCTTCCCTTCCTCCCTTCCTCCCTTCTCCATACCTAGTCTAGTTTGGGTGGGCTGATGACTCCTGGGCATGGGGCCTGCCCTAAAGTGATGTAAATATGCCAGTGTCACACCACTCAAGAAAGGTTACAATATAATTTAAATTATATTTTAATTTAAAATTAAGGAAGGTATTTTGATATAATTGAGTAGATAAATGTAAGTTCAAGTAACTTGCCTTCCATTTTGCATTCTAGTGATGACAAAGTAAAAATTTGAACAGAGTATACTAGAGTCTGTTACTTATGATACACTGAGGTGATGCCGGGAATGTGGTTAGTGTTCTGGATTGAAATGTGCTCATGGGCACTAGGTGAAAACCAGAAAATAGCGTTTGAGGCTATAAATTACTTATTTGCGCTTTTCTGCTTTATTCCTAGGATTATGATCTTTTGGGTGAAAAAATAATGTCCTGTGGTATGGATCACTCTCTTAAACTGTGGAGAATCAACTCAAAGAGAATGATGAATGCCATTAAAGAGTCTTATGATTATAACCCAAACAAAACTAACAGGTGATGGTTACGCTGTGTGCACTGAGTAGATGCGCTTTCCTTCCCTCCAGTGCTGTGAAGTAGTTCGTGCTGCTGCTTTAGTAGTCCTTTTAATATCCTATAACCTCAGGTATCATGTAGCTGCTATCAGATCTTTCAGATGCAATCTCTTAAATTTTTTTTCATTCTTTGAATTGTTTTCATCTAATTTATTGACACATTTCAGTTACTTTGATTTATGTATACATGTTCTTAACTCATGTTGGAAGTATAAAAGTTTTAAATCACCTGAACCTACTGTGGAATAGAGAAGGGAAAAGACTTAATAGTAAATTCTAATTCAATATAGTAAACTATAATCTCAAACTGGTTTCTAGCTATAAAATAGTTCCTAGTTCCTGATAATAAAATATTGTCCTGCTAGGCGTAGTGGCAAACACCTTTAGTCCCAGCACTGAGGAGGCAGAGGCAAGGGCATTTCTGTCATTTGGAAAATTGGATGCCACTCTGGTCTACAGAGCAAGTTTCAGGGCAGGCAGGCAGGCAGACAGGTAGACAGGTAGTCAGACAGACAGACGTTGATATTTTCTTGTAAGTGATGTTTCCTTCATTAAATAGAAAAGTCACATTGTGGAGTCTTGTTCCATAATACCGTGGTGAAGAGTCTGTATTACTGCGATGTCTCCCTTGCTTCTCTTTTGAGGTGCTGCAGGTCTCAGGGTAACTGCCTTCTTAGTGCTCACTTGGTTGTCAGAGATACTTGACTATAAACATGTGTACATGTGTTAAACTTTCACTATAAGTATTATATATTTAAATATGTTAACTTCGCATTTTTATTTTAGCAAAGAGTTTCTTTTCAGGTTTCCAAATAAGTTTTTTAGTAGGTTGGTTTTACTTTTGTAAGCTTTAGTAAATATTGAAGTGCATTTATCAAATTTTACTGACTTTTAAGAATTAGTAAAACTTAATTTCAACCTTTCAACGTCAGATGCAATGGTAAATTTATGTTTTAAAATAGTTAGATTTCTGAAATAAATATAAGTTACATTTCAGACTTGCTCTGGTCTTTTTGTAAGGGCTTTAACTAGTAATATAATATGCATTTGATTAAAAAACAACTGAGATTGTAACAGTTATGAATTCATGTCAGCATAGCTTGGTGGGATGGATAAGAGTACTTGCTGTAAAGGCAGAAAGACCTGAGTTCAGGTCCCCAGCACCCATGAAAAAGCCTGGTGTGGTTTTTGACTTTACTATGAACCCAGGGTTGGGGAATGGAGCTTACTAGCTAGCTTTAGGTTCAGTGAAAGACCTTGCTTCAAAAACAAGGTGGAGATGGAGATACGAAGATGCCTGAGGTTCTCCTTTGACCTCTGCATGCACATTCATGTGTACACATGTTTTTTATTTTGTTTTTTGCTTTTGTCATTGATAGATACCATCTTAACAGGAGATCCTAGATTTTGAATTGGAGAGAGTTTGATATATGAGGGAAAAGGAAAATGTGATTACCTCAGGCCATTATCTCCTCCAGTCAGTTTGATAATTAACATAAAATGAATCAAGGGTGGGATGTGGCTCTAGTTATATACCTGTCAAGCAATGGTAATGTTTTGGTTCTGGCCCCCTAAACAGAGACAGACAGACAAGACAAGACAAGACTAACAACATAGAATCACTTCCCAGATTAGGATGTACCAGCTCCAGAATATCTTGTTAATTTTCTCACAAATACATTTTAGCAAAAAATGGAGGTCAGAGGACAACTTTGTATAGTAACTTGTCATCTTCCTCCTGATAGGGGTTCCTGACACCGAGCTCAGGTCAGGCTTGTGTGGCAAGTGCTTTTACCATCTCATCTACCCCAAATTTAGAATCCTGAATTTAAAAAGGAAAGGAAAACATTATATTGGAAAACTGATAATGAAAAAAAAAACATAAAAATGAAAAATGGGCACATTAGCTCTAGAGAGCAGGTTGACAGACAGAAGTCAGTGGTCATGTTTATGCTGTAGAGTTTTAGAAACTCAACTGGAGATGCAGCTCAGTAGGCAGAGTGCTTGCCTGATTGGTGGGAAGCCCTAGGTTTGGTTCTCACTAAGCAGTACGGAGTTTATAAATTCTGAACTGAGAAAACAGTATGATCCTACTACACTTTTTTTCTTTTAACTTTTGCATTTCCATTCTTCCTTCAGGCCATTTATTTCCCAGAAAATCCACTTTCCTGACTTTTCTACCAGAGACATACATAGGAATTATGTTGACTGTGTGCGATGGTTAGGCGATTTGATACTATCCAAGGTATGGAACACTAGAGCTAAGCTCTGTGTGTGTGTGTGTGTGTGTGTGTGTGTGTGTGTGTGTGTGTGTGCGCGCGCGTGTGCGCGCGATGCAGAAAACAGTTACTTATGAAATGTATTAAAATCAATAGTAGATAATAAACTTTTAAAGTCTTATATTTTGGTAGATTTGTAGACATATTTAAGGAAAAAGAAGTTTGCTTAGATGTTCTTTAAACTCTAGTGAGAAAAGAAGCAAGCTGTCTGGGAACCAGTGATGTTGAAAATAATAATTGAATCCAATAGGAATGTTTTTTTGTTTCACTAAATCCTTATTTGCAAGAACAGGTGGCTGGAGTTGATTGGCTTACAGGCTGCATTTTGATCCACCTTGTTGGTAGATATAGATACACAGCCCTCTCTCCATGGATTCCACATTTTCTAATTCAGTCTATGAGTGATCAGAAGTATTTGAACAAAAGAATTGCATCTGTACTGAACGTGTACAGTGAGCTTCTCTTGTCATTGACTAAACGTAGTACAACTACAATATACACGTGTTACAGTGGGTTTCATGAATGTAGTCATGACTGAAAGTATGTAGGAGGGTTGCACATATGAAGCTATTTCAGGAAAGTACTTGAACCTGTAGTCTTAGGTGTCTGCAGCCAGTTCTTGTGTCTTGCTTTGTTTAGTTTGGTCTTTTTTCCAAGTGATCATCTAGAGGGGTGATTGGTGATGTTGACCGAACATACGAGCTCATCAGAGTGGGGGAGTCCTGCCTGGCGTCTTGATGTGAATGTCAAGGTCGCTTTCATTTCCTTTCGTAATTGAATTTACTGTTGTTGGTTTCATTTTCCCCTCCTTAAACTCTTCTTTTTGAGATAGACTACAGGAAGTTTTAAAGGTAGTTTAGAGCGATTTGTATTACATTACCCACTTTCTCTCAGTGGGTCTGCTGCTGCTGCTGCTGCTGTAAATGTTTGTATTTTATAGATATGAGTGCTGCTTTGTCTGCATGGGTGTTTATGTACCGTGTGTGTGTGTGTCTGTGTGTCTGCTGTCCTTAGAGGCCAGAAGAAAGCTTAGATCACCTGGAACTGGAGTTTAAAATGAGTAGTTATGCTGTTGTGCTCTCAAAACCTAGACAATGAACATTGGTATGCTGTGTGTTTAGTGCCTTGTCGTTTTGTCACGTAACATGAATTTTGTTATTTCGAGGATGCTACATACAGTTGGGGGCCTTTAAGATTATTTTCCTCACCGGGTGGTGGTGGTGGTGGCGGCGGCGCACGCCTTTAATCCCAGCACTTGGGAGGCAGGGGCAGGCGGATTTCTGAGTTCGAGGCCAGCCTGGTCTACAGAGTGAGTTCCAGGACAGCCAGGACTACACAGAGAAACCCTGTCTCGAAAAACAAAAAAAAAAAGAAGAAAAAAAAAAGATTATTTTCCTCAATAGGATTCACTGGCGATCCATCCAAGTTGTTGCCTATAAAGTAGTTCTTATCTTCCATTGCTAAGTATCCATGGTGTTGCTGTACTGTCGCAGTTAGTCAGTTAATTTTTTATGTATTTTCATTATAGTCTTGATTTACATTCACTGGTAGTAATGCTGTTGAACATCTTTTTTTTTTCATGTGCTTAGACTTAGTGAAGCCTTGGCCTCCCAACTACTGGGATTAAAGGTGTATGCCATCATTCTCAAGTTTCATCACAGTTAATTTAATACCATATTATTGACTGTGTTCGTTGTTTCTGGTTTGGAGCTACAGAACACTTGTAGATGAATAGTTGTGTACAGGATTTTATGTAGGCTTAACTTTTTGTTTCTCTAGGATAAATGTTTAGAGTAGTTGTTGAGTAATGGTTAAATTTTAAGAATCTACCAAACTGTCTTCCAGAGTGCCGTTTTACAGTCTTCACCAGCAATGTATACACAGTCCAGTGTCTCTGCATCATTAGTACCATTTAGTACTCCCATTATTTTTAGTTGTTCCAATAGATGTGTAGTGAAAACTCATCATAGTCTTGATTTACATTCACTGGTAGTAATGCTGTTGAACATCTTTTTTCATGTGCTTATTTGCCATCTATATTAGGGTTCTCTAGGGGAACAGAACTTCCAGAATGAATACATATACATATGCATATGCATGTATATGAATAAGAAGAGCTTCAGGCTGTGGTCTACCTAACCCAACACTGGCTGCTAATGAATGTAAGGTCCAAGAATCCAGTAGTTGTTTAGTACACAGGCTAGATACCTCGGCTGATCTTAAGTGCACAACACAATTTCAAAGAATGCCAGGGAAGGAATGGAGCTGCTGTCAAGAGCAAGCAAGCAAAGAGTCCATCCTTCTTTGTCCTTTATGTGGGCTGCTAGCACAAAGTCGCCCAGATTAAAGATGGATCTTCTCACCTCAAAGACTCTAATGGGAATTTCTACTTCAAACGATTTGAGAGAGAGAGAAAAAAAAAAATCTCTCACAGGCATGCCCAGCCATTTAGGTTTTAGTTAATTCCGGCTAGTCAAGTTGACAATCAAGTATAGCCACCAGACAATCCATGTCCTTTTAGGGTTATTTCTTAGAATCTTTAGCTGGCTTTCTAATGGATTAGGCTTTTTGTTTATTTTTATTGTTGAATTCTGAGTGTTTTTTATATTCTAAATATACATCTCTGTCAGAAACATGCAAATATTTTCTCCAGCCAGTGGCTAATCTTTTCATGTCCTTATTAGGGCCTTTGGCTAATAAAGTAGCCCTTTTTTTTTTTTTTTTTTTTTTCCTTCTTTTAAAATTAGGGGTGTGTGTGTGTGTGTGTGTTTACAGTGCAAGTGGAACTTAGAGGGCAGTTTTTTTGGTTTTTTTGAGACGGTTTCTCTGTGTAGTCCTGGCTGTCCTGGAACTCACTCTGTAGACCAGGCTGGTCTCGAACTCAGAAATCCGCCTGCCTCTGCCTCCAAGCTAGAGGGCAGTTTTGGGCAATCAGTTCTCACCTTATACTGTGTGGGTCTCAAGGATATCAAGGATAGAACTTGGGTCATCAGGCTTAGTGGCAACTACCTTTACCCATGGAGCCATCTTGCTAGTGCCAAAAAAATGTTTAGTTTTTATTAAATATAATTTGATTTTTTGAAGAAAATCTTTGGAATTTTCCACCAAGCCCGACATTGTAAGGATTTCTCTCTTTCTCTCTTCCCTCCTTCCCTTTCTTTTCTTTCTTTTTTTTTCTCTTTTCTTTTGTTTTTTGAGATGAGGTTTCTTTGTGTTGTCCTGGAAGTCTATGTAGGCTGGCCTTGCATGACTCTGTTGCTTTCTGCATCCTGGGGCCTAGGGTTAAAGAAATTTATGGAGTAGTCCAGGCTGTCCTCAAACTCAGCAATCCTCTTGACTCAGCCTCCTGAGTGCTGGAATTGCAGGTATGAGTCACCATACCCAGCTCATGTTTGTAATCTTTTTCCGACCTTTTACTTTGGTTTGGGTGTTAAGTGACTGAGACTAAATCTAAGCAAGTGCTCTGCCACCAAGCTGCATCCTCAACCCTTTATGTGGACCATATTTTTATAAACCCTTTCTGCCAGTTTATATTTATATTGTTAGCTACCCCAAAAGGTGTACATTAAATCTATTTTATTTCATGTATCCTACCCATTTCTTAAGTTTGCCTCTGTACTTCCTATAAGTCATTTGAACTTTTTATTTTGGGCTATTCTTCCTCTTCCTCCTCCTCTTCCTCTTACAATTCTTTTTGTTGAGAACGGGGTGTCTCAACCATATACCCAAGCCAGCTTTACACTTGTTATAGCCCAGGCTAACTTCAAACTTGTTCTCCTCAGTCTCCCAAGTACAGAAATTGTGTAATACTTTTTAGGATCCCCTCTTTATTTGTGTATAGCTTGTTTGGCTTACTGTTTATTAATGTGCATGTGTGTCTGTGCATGCAGGTGCTTGTGTATATGCCACTGCACTGTGTGGATATCAGAAGATACCTTCAAGGATCTTTTCTCTTTTTACGAAGAATCGGGGCATTGTACTTAAGGCTTGTAAGGCTTGTGCACTGAGGACTTTTACCTTTGGAGCCATCTTGCTGGCCCATGTGTAGCATTGTTATGTGTATTTCTTTGTGTAGCTGCTTTAGGGGTTGCTTTGCTTTCGATGTCCTATTTCGAATATGTAACTTTTCAGGCTACCATATGTTGGCATATTGGTAATCAAAGGAAGTGTAGGACCCTTTCCTTGTCATTGCTTTGTCCCCAGTTTAGGATCTAATTGTCTTAAGTATTTCACTCATAGTTGAGAGCCATGTTGGATAGTGTAATTCTTGCAGTGACGTAAATTAGGAAAGTGAACATCGCATTTGCTTTTTTGTTTTTTCCTTCCTAATTTCAGGGTGCCATCCTAAGCAAGCCATTTCCTTTTGGTCCAGGAAACTTTCTGCAGTCATTCATTAGAGGTCTACTAGTGACGGATTCTCTTGGGGTTTTTTTGTCGTTGTTTTGTTTTGTTTTGTTTTTCTTCTTCATTTTTCTCTTTACTAGTGACGAATTCTCTTGGGTTTTTTTTTGGGGGGGGGGTTGTTTGTTTTTTTTTCTTCTTCATTTTTCTCTTTAAAAAATATATTCATTAAATACGTATTTTTGGCTTTACAATGCCACCCCTCCCCCAATACTTGAAAAATATTTGCCCTTCTCTGGCCTGCATAGCTTCTAATGTGTAATATTTTGTCATTAACCTCACACACACACACACCGCCCTTTTCTGTATTACTGTAACTAGGTTCTTCTGTCTTAGCTGCCTTCAAAGTTTTTCCTTTAGTTTTCAGATTGAATAGGACTCTGTTTTAGTTTAGTTTGAGGGTTTCTTTTAAGGTTTCTTTATTTTATTTATGTGAGTACACTGTAGCTGTCTTCATACACACCAGAAGAAGGCATCAGATCCCATTGCAGATGGTTGTGAGCCACCATGTGGTTGCTGGGAATTGAACTCAGGACCTTTGGAAGAGCAGTCAGTGCTCTTAACCACTGAGCCATCTCTCCAGCCCTTAGTTAGAGGTTTAAGTGTGATTTGATTTAACTTATTTGTAGTTCATTGATCTGGAATCTGTAGTAAATTGTATATTAGAGAAATATTCTGTCTCATACTTTAAAACACTAATGATGTTTTCTTCCCTCATTTTAAGACACCAATCCTCATTATTATTACTATATTAGATATTTTTGACACACGGTGCTGGCCTTATTTTATCCCTGCTCTAGTACCGTGATTTTTGTCACAGATTTTGTCGGTTGGCTCCTGAAATGACTGTCTTCCTCCTCCATCTATTTCTTTTTTGTTGGATAATGTTGTTGATTCTCCTCTTTTCTCCTTGAGCCTGTCAATTAAGTTTTCATTGTGTTTACTGCATTAGTTACTTTGTAGTAAGACAGAATACCTGGCAAGGCAACTTAAGAGTTTATTTTGGCTCCAGTTTGATGGACTGTCTCATGGTATGGAAGTCCTGGCAGAAAGGAGTGTGAGGAGGAGGCTAGTTGAATGCATTCTTGTTCAGAAACAGCAGTGAATTCTGCTGCCTGTTCCTTCCTCTCTCTCTCTCTCTCTCTCTCTCTCTCTCTCTCTGTCTCTGTCTCTGTCTCTGTCTCTTTCTTTTTCTCTCTCTCTGCTTTTTATTCAGTTCAGGATTCCAGCCTGTGGATTGCTCCTCCCATATACAGGGAGGGTCTTCTCACCTCAGTCACCTAATATAGAAAAAAATCTCACAGACATGTGAGAGGTTTTGTTTCCATAATGATTAAGTCCCACAAAGTAAGTTGGTGGTCAAGATTAGGTTATCACAGTTATATTTTTACTGGACCTGAATGTTTCAGTATTATTAGACTCTGGAAACTTTCTTTTTGTCATTCACCCAGTCATTTGGTTTTTTTGTTTGTTTGTTTGTTTGTTTGTTTGTTTTTGTCATTTGATGGATATCAACCCCCCAGCCTCACACCTGCTAGACAAGCACTCTTCCACTAAGTTAGCCCTCGGATCTTAGGATCCTCTCTTGTTAGCAGGCTTTCTTTATTAGCTACTTAGCTGTGGAAGGGAGCAATTCAGGGCGGCCTTGCAATTTGCCAGGTGAAGGTAGTAATTCAGGCTTTTCCCACTAGACCTCAGCTGATACCACCTTAAAGGAGGTGAGGGCGATTCCTTATCACTGCTTACCTAATAGCCTCCACTAACACTGGGGATAGTACTCTTAACTTCTTGGTCAGTCTTTGTAATGTCCTGGCTGCCGGTCCTCTAATATTAGCCAGGCCAGAGAATTAGCAGATTACTAAGAAGGGTGAAGAGAGTCCAGAATGAACTTGTAGGACCTAAGGAATAGTTTCTTAAGAACAGATTTAAATATCACTTAGCATTAGAATTTTTAAATCTGAAGAAGGTAGAGAAGAACTTTGTTCTTCCCATTCCAATCTTTCTGTGGCGCTGTGGTTAAGCTGTTTAAATGCACAGACCCCTATAGGCTGCCGTCTGTGACTGAATGGCTCTCCTGAAAAACTCCAGGGGCCAGGGTTGTTGATCTCAGTACTGTTGAGGTTGGCCAGGCGTGGAGGATAGGTTGTTGATGAGATGTTTAGCAGCATCTCTGACTTCTGTCGACTAGAGGCCAGAGAGTGTGTCAGACATGTGGACTACTGGCTACGACAGTGATTGGAATAATGGCCACAGGGAGGTTGTTTTAAGTAGTGTTAAAAGACAATGTTACAGGTTATATAATGTGTAATTCTTATAGCCTATGGTCCTTTCAGTGAACTAACCCATTTCCTATGATGCCATCTCGGTCATCTACTATATGGTCCCCACACAGTGTATAAAGCCTCAGTAGTTAACAAGGTACAGGTAGCCGCTCCTGGTTATGTGTGGATTGGGAAACTGATGACCAGATTTTAAAAGCCTTCTAATTTTCTATAGCATTCAAGTCTCTGGGTGTGAACGTATCTGAAACTGAAATTAATTTGTTCTGGAGGAGAAACTCACTATTTCGAGAAGCATGATTCTTCTGAATTGTTTAATTCTATTGCTAGTTAGATTCCTTGTCCTTAGGTGTAAGCCTTGACTTACTAAACAGTTTATACTCTTGGAAAGCAGGCTCTCTGAGCTATTCTAAAATGGTAACAGTTTTATTTTTTGAAATTCAGTTCTAATTATGTGTCTCTCATTTCTCTTTTAGTCTTGTGAAAATGCCATTGTATGCTGGAAACCTGGCAAAATGGAGGATGATATAGATAAAATTAAACCTAGTGAGTCTAATGTGACTATTCTTGGGCGATTTGATTACAGCCAGTGTGACATTTGGTACATGAGGTTTTCTATGGATTTCTGGCAAAAGGTAGCACATAATTTTACATTTGGAATTGTCTTCTGAAACACTATAATTCTAGCCTTTCCTGCCCTGTCTCCCTCCTCATCCTCTCAACGTTGGTTGTACCAGTTCTGTGGCTTGCTTTGGCTACCTTTCTGGGTACTACAAATTATCTGCAGTGTTCCAAAAGGAAGGAGCGGTTAGGTGTCAGCTGTGTTGCTTTCCTAATACCTGTTCCTAAGATACCTAAGATACAATGTTTTAATGTGTTTATCATACACAGCCTTTTTTTTTTTTTTTTTTTTTTTTTTTTTTAACGTAGAGGAAAATCGGCCTGGATGGTAAAATAACTAAATATAAAGTGTTTATATAAATATAAAGGAATACCCTAAGCATTCTCTACCAGAGCTTTGGAATCACTCTTTGTGTAACTCTGAGGTAGAGGAAAAGTACCACACTTGTAGTAAAGCTGGAATGCCATCCATGAAATGTCTTAGAGCCTTCCTTTGTCAAGATTCCAGGGAAATATTCCTACTTTTTTCTATAAATCAGTAACATTAGATGCAAAAATTAGTCAGATGGGCCATCTCCACTGGAGCTTAGGCTTCTCTAAGCAAGGAAGCTGTCCTAGGATTACTGGAATACCTTAGAGCCTGGTGCTGTACTAATCTTATGTTTTCAATTCTGTTTACGCAGATGCTTGCATTGGGCAATCAGGTTGGCAAACTGTATGTTTGGGATTTAGAAGTAGAAGATCCTCATAAAGCCAAGTAAGTATAGAAATTTCTAAAATGTTCTAAATTGTAGCTGCCTTATGCCATCCTTAAATCGTTAATTTTTGTGGTGCTGGGGGTCAAACTCAGGGCTTATACATGCTAGGGTATACATGCTATACTCAGGGTCAAACTTAAACATGCTAGGCAAGTACATTACCACTGAGCTGTGTCATAGCCTAATTTCAAATTTTTTAATATTTCAATTAACTGTTATTTATACTGTAGTGACAAGATAAATATATCAAGCGTGATGAAATTTGAGGATGAATTCTTAATGAAGATAGGCTGGTTTTAAACTACACGTTTTCTGTTCTGTGTGATGTTTAACTCTTGTCATGTTTCCCCTAGATGCACAACACTGACTCATCATAAGTGTGGCGCTGCTATTCGGCAAACCAGTTTTAGCAGGGATAGCAGCATCCTCATAGCTGTCTGTGATGATGCCAGCATTTGGCGTTGGGATCGACTTCGATAAACTATTTTTTCCTAGTGAAAATTAGAATATATTGTCTGTGTATAATAGAATTGATGTATCTTGCTAGTAAGGACACAAAGCATTTAGACATGTTTTTCAGCGTTCGATCAGGCTGAGCTGAATGTAGTGACGTTTACATTGTTTACATTCTTTGTACTGTCTTCCTGCTCAGACTTCACAGCTTTTAATAAAAATTTATTTTTGTAAAGTTGTGTTATTTTTATTGTGATGGAAACAAACTGGAAGAAATAAAGTTATACCATATCTTTTTGTATTGTTTACTTTAACTGGAAAAAGCTATTTACTATGAAGTCTTAAGTGTAAATTTTATACCTAAACTAAACTTAAATCTTGGCTCTGCCACCATGTAGCCTTGGATATTGTCTTTCTTTGTTTGTTTGTTTTTCAAAACAGGGTTTCTCTGTGTAGCCCTGGCTGTCCTGGAACTCACTCTATAGACCAGGCTGGCCTCAAACTCAGAAGTCCGCCTGCCTCTGCCTCCCAAGTGCTGGGATGGATATTGTCTTAGTTACTGTTCTTGGTCATGTTCTGTGAAGAGACATATGACCAAGGCAACCCTTATAAAAGAGAGCAACATCAAAGCCCACCCCAGTGACACACTTCCTCCAACAAGGCCTTACCTCCTTCCTAACCCTTTCAAACAGTGCCTTTCTGGTGATTAAGCATTCGAATATATGAACCTATGGGGGCCATTCTTATTCAAACCACCATAGATATGTAATTTGTGTCATTCTACTTTACTTTTCTTATGTTTAAAACAGACATACCTTATTTAATAATGTTTGAGGCATTTTGAACATTAGTTTTTGAGTAATAAGTTCTGGGCTGCAGGGACACAGTTCAATAGTTAAGAGCACTCACTGGCTGTTCCTCCAGGGGACCTGGATTCGATTCTTAGCACCCACATGGTAGTTCACAACTGTGTGTAACTCCAGTCTCTCTGTTCTCTCTGTTGGCCTCTAAAGGACCAGGCATGAAAAACCCGAAAGCCATGCAAGGCACCCATACACAAAAATTTATTTTAAGCTCAAGGTTACTGAAATTGGGGTTTATGGACTCATCAGACTTGGGAGAGGGGCTGGATTCCCTGGATGTTGAGAACCACACTGCCCCACGCTTTGGGGCCACTGTGTCCCAGCCTGAGCTATTGCTCTGGTCCTCCAGTCAGGGTCTAGCAAGAGTGGGGGTGGAGGGAAAGAGAATCAAAGAATGGAGACAAGACAGAGGGTCTGATCAAGTCTCGTTTATTGAAAGGAAATCCAGGTTATTTATATGCTTTGCCATGTGCCTTGTAGACGTGAATACCATGTGCACCTTGTAGCTGAGGGCACTAAACAGCAAAATGATATGTGGGTTAAACAAGATGTTTATCAGTGTGCTCAGCTGTTGTAGGCTGTTGAAAAACAATTCTCTCGTCAGGGTATATGGCAAAGATGATAGCCGCTTTCTGCTAGGAGTCAGCTCCCAACAGAAGGAAAGGATAGACCACTGAAAGGGGAGATGGCCTCAGTAGAAGAGAGGAGGAGGTTACAGAATGAAATGGCTATGTAGTGCTACCTTTCTAAAAGATAATGGCTTAGTGAGACAAAAAGGTCTCATAGGAGTTTATCCTAAGAACTTCAATGCTACAACTCTGGGGACAAGAAGACATGGAGGTCATAGAGTTTGTTTTGTTTGTAGACACTTAATCAAGGGTACCATTGCACAACGTGGGCCGATCTAGAGCATAACTTGATCTAAACTCCCTCTTCCTGTCTAGGGAGTGCTGTTCACTAGTAAGTTTGCCTGGCAGTCACAGCATCTTAAATTCAGTTTTCTCATGCATGCATATACATACCATGTAGCCAGGTGATGCAGCGATCTCTACATTTCATTACACAATAGCCATTTCTTTACTGGATTACACCTTCAATAGTGAAGGTACCCTTTTTAAATATTACATTTATGTTGTAGACCAGTGTGGGCATGTGTGCATGCCACTATACCCATGTAGAGGTCAGATGACAACTTGTGGGAACTGGCTCTCTTCCTACCCATAATAGGTCTTGGAGACTGCACTTAGATTAGCAACAGGCTTGTTGACAAGTTCCCTAGCCCACTGAACCATATTGGCTCCAAGGAATATTCTCTTCCAACTTTTGTTTGTTTCTTGCTTTCTTTTCTTTGTTTTGATGGTATGTAGCCTGAACTTTCCCCAAACACTCCTGCCTCAGCCTCCTTGTTGAGAATGGAGGTGAATGTCACCGGCTTAGTCATGGAACTTTTGAAACTATACAAATGATAAACATGGACATCTCAAAAATAGGTAAAACTTAACTGTCAGAGGTTTCAGGTGTCCCTACATTGTCAGTGTCATCGTGAGCTGAGAGCATGTGCTCTCTTCCCACAGGCATGAAGGCATGGTGACAAATGCTGGGCAAGTATAAGGAACACAGTAAGATTCTGACCTGTGAGTTGCAGAACAAGGTCTTCGAGAACCTCTGATCTACATGCACTCCAAGTTCAGCTACAAAATGCCCAGGATGCAAAATGAAAACACAGCTCCTGTTTAAAAATGTGAACGTAAAATTATGATAGTACTTAATGTCAACTTGAAGGGCCTAGAATCACCAAAGAAAAAACCTGGGGCTGTCTGTGAGGGATTATCTAGATTAGGTTAACTGAAACCTAATCTAAAACCAGTTCTAAGTATGTTTTACCATTCAGGGTCCTGAACTTCACAAAAGAGAAAGGGGGCTGGGCATCAACATTATGTTTGCTTTTCCTGATGGCTGATGTGATATGAACTACCCTCTTTTGTTCTGGCTCCTGCTCCTTTCCCAGGGCTGACAGACTGCATCCCCTCAAACTAAGTCTAAATAAACCTTTCTTAAGTTGCCATTTATTTTGCCATAGCAACACAAAAGGTAACACAAGTTTCTAAACTAAAAAAACTTTCCATTTTTTAAAGAAGTTGCTATTTAGTGCCATTCCAAGTAAAGTTAAAATCTTATGTAATTAGCATGCAGTTTAGCACTAGCCCTCAGATTGTATCAATCAATCACAGGAATTAAACAAGGGATATTTTGTGTTCTACACATATGTACGCATTTTGTTCTTACTAGTAAGGTAGAAACAATGATCAGAAATAACAATGGAGGTCAACAGTCAACAGCCCACACTAGTGAAAAAGGCTGTGATCGTTCTGTGTTCAAGGTAAGCTCTGTTTGTAACTGAGAGCATGGCCTCCTGGGGCTGTCAGCGCTCCTGCCTACCCTGCTGTACATGTGACCTGCTTACCATGCACTTGTTTGGAAACTTTCTGAATTCTACACTTTATGAGTTCATTGACTTGCCTGTGTTCTTGAGGATCTGGGAGTGCCATATACCAATGGGTTGGCAAGAAACAGCTGAGGTGTCTCAACACACATGTCCCAGTGAACTTGGGAAATGCAAGTCCAATGATAAAATTAGTAAGAATGTCTAGATTCAGACAGCAGCATAAAACAAAACATAGGCCTTTTCTGAGGAACAGAGAGATACAGTGCCTCAAGACAGACAGCACTAGACACTTCACGGGTGAGACCTAGACAGTCAAGTCTCAGCTCAAAAAGGCTTCTGAACCAAGCCAGCTCAGCCATTCAAGGGCTTCTCCAGGGAGGGAACGAGGATTAAAAAGAAAAAGACAATTAGACAACACAGTTGCATGACCCCAGCCAGTTCTGAGCCAGTTTTTTCTTAGTCTGCTTTTATACCATTTTAAGTACATGCAAATAAGGTCAGTTTACTGTTAAGGAACAAACAAGGCAATAAACAAAGTCCCATGATCAATGTTTCTGGGGGCTTATCAGGATGACGAAGAATGTGGAATGCCACATTCTGCACCCCCACACACACACACATACAGAGTTTACCTTGAGCTTTATATTAGCCCAAATGTAAACATTCTTATCTGAGCCTATTTCCCTGTCCTAGCCCAAAGTCAAATTCCTGCCTGAGTTTACCTCCATTTCCTGGCCCAAAGTCAAAAACTCCTTCCAAGTTTCTAGAAGCAGCCTCAACAACTCTCCACATGCCCTATATTCTTTTCTCCTTGTGTTCTGTAGTACTGACTGCTAACACCTGTTAAACTGCAAATTTATACAGCTACACACAACACAAAACAGCCCAAGAGGCTAAAGAGGGAGTCTTGAGAGTAGGGCCGACTTAAGACACTTTCTTGCAGTTTTTGGTCATGAGCCTATCCTTTAATGGTTGAGCTATCTCTTCAGCCCTTCCTTTTCTTTTCTTTTCTTTTCTTTTCTTTTCTTTTCTTTCCTTTCCTTTCCTTTCCTTTCCTTTTCTTTTTTTCTTTCTTTTTCTTTTCCTCTGTGTAGTCCTGGAACTCACTCTGTAGATCAGGCTGGCCTCTAACTCAGAAATCCACCTGCCTCTGCCTCCCAAGTGCTGGGATTAAAGGCATGCACCACCACTGCCTGGCAGCCCTTACTTTCTTAAAATAAAAAGTGGTGGTGGCGCATGCCTTTAATTGCAGCACTTGGGAGGCAGAGGCAGGTGGATTTCTGAGTTCGAGGCCAGCCTGGTCTACAGAATGAGTTTCAAAACAGCCAGGGCTACACAGAGAAACCCTGTCTGGAAAAACCAATAAATAAACAAACAAATAAATAAATAAATAGAATTTTTAAATGCCCTGGAGATAGTGGCCAGTGGTAGAGAACTTGCCTTTCATGTTCTGAGGTGGGGCTAGGTTCAATCTCTGTATCCTCAAAAGATGGACTTGGGAGGAAATGAAGGTCAAATATATACTTACTTTCCATAGTGAAGGAAAAATTAAAAGTCAATATAAATTATGAAAAAAACTACATAAAATTAGCTTTTGCTGCTTATCAAAACATAACAAAGGGCTAGAGAGATGGTTCAGCATTTAAGAGCACTTGCTGTGCTTCCAGAGGACCCAGGTTTAATTTCCAGCACTCACATGGTGGCTCATAAACATTTGTAACTCTAGTTCCAAAAGATCTGATACTCTCCTCTGTCCTCCTTGGGCACGTGTACCCTTGTGCTACACAGATAGCCATACACATAAAAAAAATAATATATTTTTTAAAATTAACAGATTAAAGCACGACTATGTAATTCATGGTTTTATTTGTGCTGAGTTCAGCTAGGTGACTCCTCTGGCTTTGACTAAGCTTTCGTATGCCTGCTCAGATGCAAGTCAGCTCCTGAGGTTTGACTACTGGTAGAAAACCAGGTATCTTTCATTATCTGCAGGCATTCTTTGGTTTAGTCCTTAAATAGCTTGGCCAAGTTCCAAGTGCTAGAGCAGAAGTTTGCAAATATTTTGGAGTTTGGAACTGGTACAGCATCACTTCTTTTAGTCAGATCAGAACCAAGAGGAAGAAACAGATTATCCCCCTCTGCAATGTCACAGTCCATGAGCTTGGATACAGGTAAAGGTCTGACGTGTTTGCAACTGGCTCCGGGTGATGAGACTCAGATCTGCCTATAAGAAAGAACTATCATTTGGAAAGTTTCAAATTATCAACATATCATCTCTGAGTTAAAATCCTTACAATAACATAGTGTTACTTCTCTCCTTGTCATGGAGAGAACTTAAGAAAGGGAGGCTTTATTTGAGCTTGTTCTTTGAGAGAATACATCCTATCACAGACAGAAAAGCATGAAGACAGGAACTTGCTCATATCTAGGTGGGTGAAAGAGAAGACAGCAGGCCGGAAGCAAAATTGGGCTATAACCTCATGACTGGATGCTACTGACTCACTGCTCCAAGGCCGACCCACTTCCTCAAACCTCCCACATCAGCAGTAGTATAAGGGGTCCAAAGGGGTAAGCACACAATCCTGTGGGGACAGTTTACATTGGAATGCTAACACTCTCTCCTTGTCCTCCACTAGCTTATGCTATTGCCATGCAAAATGCACTCAGCTTAACTTCAAAAGGCCCCAGGGCTCTTTACAATTCTAACAAATTCTAACATGTTTTCACAGTCTGTGTGTGTGTGTCTGTGTGCGTGTGTGAGTGCGCGTGGGCATGCTTAATTTTTCCAGACAGCGATTCTCTCCATAGTCCTGGCTATGCTGGAACTCACTTGGTAGACCAGACTGGCCTTTAATTCAGAGATCGGCCTGCCTTTGCCTTCCAAGTGGTAAGATTACAGGTAAGTACCACGACCCTTCCAGCAAGGTGAATACTTTTAACACACAATGGCATCAGGTAAAACAGTGCCATCCCACAAGGAAGGAATGAGGACAGCTGGAAAGATTATTCCAAGTTCAAGACCACCATGATCTACACAATGAATTCAAGGCTAGCCTAACCTGCATGGGTGAGACCCTGTCTCAACACAAAATAAAACAACCCAAAAACAAAACAAAGAAACAACAAACCAATAAGGTTTGAAAGGTGAGCAATACCTTTGAGGTCTTAGATCTATTTCTCAAATTGTCCATGGATTCTTCAATATAAGTTCATTTAATATGAATAATATTTCTCTGTTTGATTTTCCTCTAAAATTTCAGAGAGGTCGGTCTAATCATTGGAAAGATTTTCTTAAAGAGAATGAGAAAGCCATCATGGAGTAGGTGGATTGTGAGTGCATGGGCCACCTGGGCTGGCCTATTGGAGTAGGAGCAGCCCAGGCAGAAGGTGGCAAGTGGTATCTCAGGATTATTAACAAGGAAGTAGACAAAATAAGGTAGAGGGTTGATAACTGCTCTCATGCTTTAAGGTTATTATAAATATAAAAGTTTTGTGTCTTTTATTTGGGAACTAAATGATTAAAACTGGGGTAGATAATCCCAATTAAAATTTACCACAACAAATGATATCCAATTTAATACCTTTAGAACCCAAGCTTAAGGCCTAAAAAAAACCTAGGTGAAAGGCCAGTGAAAAGTCAGGCTAGCCAGACAAGAGGCTTGGTTTATTTTACAAAGAAAGACAGCAGACCAAATGCCTCAGGGCAAAATAGCTGCAGCTTCTCCCAAGCTTAGCAAAGTTAAAAGTAAGCTAAAGAGAGAGCTAGGCCTAAAGCTTCAGCCTGAAGCATTACAGAAGAGCAGTGGGTTGGAAGGCCTGGCCGGGACTACATGAGGTGGAACCAGGAGCCCTGAGCTACCTGAACCACTAGCGTGGGGCTAGCAACAGCACAAGGAACAACAACAACAAAAAAGCCTTAGGCATGTGAACTGGTAAGGTATTTAAAATTGGTAAAGTGAAATTCTTAAGGAGAGAGTCAAAAATTAAAGGGAAAAGTATTTTCCATGTTAGAAAATGGAAACCACTGCAGCAGAAAAAGCTTGGATCTCCTACACTTTGGTCTCAGTTATTGTCTTGGAGCTAGTTACAACATGTTCACTAGTGATCAGTCTTCTGCGCCCTCTCTGAGGAAGTTCAGAATAAAACAGACGTAGGTAAGGGGGAAACCAAACCGAGAGATGGAATGCTAAGTTACAAGCAATAGAAATAGAGGAAGGAAAATGGCTCTTTCCAATAGAGAAAAGGAACTGGATGGCAGCTGGAGCTCAGAGCTCTCTGGTTATGAGATGCTAGTGAGCTGTGCAGGAGATCCCAACTTCTAAGGACTAACAGACAAGACTTCAATGCTACCACATGAGATAACACCTCTGGCCCCAAAACTTAGAGTTTTCTTGTTTGTTTGCTTGATTTTGTTTAAATGTTTTTGTGTTTTTCCCTAATAAGAGAAAATAGAAAGGATTTTTTTAAAAAGATTTATTTTGATTTACTTTATGTATATGAGTACTCTATCTGCATAAACACCTTTGTGCCAGAAGAGGGCATCAGATTGTATTACAGATGGTTGTGACCCATCATGTGGTTGTTGGGAATTGAACTCAGGACCTCTGGAAGACCAGCCGGTGCTCTTAACTGCTTAGCCACCTCTCCATCCCAGAAAGGATGTTTTTATTGTTTGGCATTACTAGAACAGATTTTTAAAGATTTTAAGTAAATTCTGAATGTCACTATAGTTCAAGTTTGGTGTTTTCCTTTTTTTAAAAATTAATCATTTTACTTATTTACATTTCAAATGTTATCCCCCTTGCTCGTCCCCCCTCCACAAGCCCCTTACCCCCACTTTCGACTCTAAGAGGGTGCTCTCCTACCCACCCACACACTCCTGCCTCACCCACTCCCTCCTTACCCCTCCAGTATCTCCCTTCTCTGGGGCATCAAGCCTCAACAGGACCTAGCACATTCCCTCCCACTGAGGCCAGACAAGGCAGCCCTCTGCTATACAGGTAACAGGGATCACAGACCAACCCATGTACACTCTTTGGTTGGTGGCTTAGTCCCTGGGAGCTCTTGGGGGTCTGGTTAGTTGATACTCATGTTCTTCCTATGTATGGGGTTGCAATCCTCTTCAACTCCTTCAGCCCTTCCTCTAACTCTTCCACTGGGGTCCCTGGGCCCAATCCAATGGTTGGCTGTGAGTATGTGCATCTGTCTTAGTCAGATGCTGGTAGAGCCTCTCAGAGGTCAGCCATACCAGCTCCTGTCTGCAAGCACATCTTGGCATTAGCAATAATGTCAGGGTTTGGTGCCTGTGCATGGAATGGATCCCAAGGTGGGGTGGTTTCTGGATGGCCTTTCCTTCAGTCTCTGCTCCACTGTTGTTCCTGCATTAAATTTGTTGTTTTCTAATTAAAGAGTTCCAAAATGCATTTTGCCCTAGGAAAGATATATTCTGCTAGTCAATGTGAGGGTGGTCTAGAGTTAGGGTTGGGCAGGGCTGTTTGCTTTTATCTTTTCAGAAGAAAAGCATCCAACTAAGGACTCCACTGAAAAAGAGATTTAAAAAAATAATACTGTTAAGCTTATCAACTGTATTGCATGTTCATTATTAGCTTGGCAATACAGAATATAAATGTCCTTTGTCAGAGGAGATAAATAAAACAAACACACATGTCATAGAAACAATGTGATATTGTTTTATAATATGCTTTAGGGTATGCTTTGACAATAAGAAGAAAAGGAGTTTGGTTATATGATCAAACTAACTTCTGAAGAAAGACAGTTGTCATTCACCTGTTCAGACTAGGAGCAAAAAGTCATCTTTAACTGATCTGTGCACATTCCATACAGTATGTTAATACAGAAGTAAATATTACCTTTGAAAGCTTTTTGGTCACAGGAAAAAAAAAACCAACAACAACCAAAAAAGATAGTCCCAATAAGATTCTCCCTCAGGGATGCTGAGATGCTGAGACTTACTGTTCCAACTCCCTGCCTGATCCTACCTCAGACTACGTCAATGCTGTTCCCTCCAAAAACTTGCTTTCAGGACAACTTCAAAATAGCTTGCTCAGTTGGTCCAGCTTTACAGATTAATTCAGTAAAGACATCACTTAAACCTGAACTTTCTCAGCATACAGAGACTAGACAACTAGACAACAAATGCTACAGCTAAGCTTTTTGTTTTTTTCGTTTTCCAGATACAGCTAGTTTTCTTAAGACTTAACCATTTTTCCATTTTTCTTCGGACCCAAAAAGTAAACTTCACCCCATTCTGAAGAGGCAGGTTGGAAGATTTTTTGGTCATTCAATGGTTGTTGGATGTTTGTCATATTTTAAAGGGATGGTTACAAATAGTTATGGTTGTGGACAGGGAGGAAACAATGTAGGGAGGTTAGATTCAGGGATTTCTTTTTCTCTTTCCTTTTCTCTATCCTTTCTTTATTAGGTGGGGAAAGGGTTGAAAACAGTGGGGATGTAGACATATTATAAAAATATTAGACAAAAGGGGTAGATTATTTAATCTACTCTTAAACCAAAAAAAATTTTATAGTCATAATCTTACATTGGTAGAGATCTTTGTATTTTGATGCAAAATTGAGTTTGTATTTTATAATTCTCATATAGAATTTTGTATATTGATACAGAAATAAGGTTATTTTTGATATATTGATATAGGTTATTACATGCTGATACAAATTTAAGGTTAATTTTGATACACATAATGTGTATGTTCTCAACATTTATTTGAGGTACTTATGTAATTCTTAAAGATGTAATATAAAGTTCTGGTCCTTTTGAAAGCTTCTATTTCAAAGTGTTAGGGATGATAAAAAAAATGCAAGTTAGGAACTATTAGGGATGCTTAAGAAATACAAGTTAATATATAATAAATAGCTAAGAACAATGTTTGACAATTCAGATATACTATAGATAGTCTTCAAAAACTTCAGTGATCAATAGAATATGTCATTTAAAGATGTTTTATTAATTAAAGATCTTCTTGACCATGAGACATGTCAGCTCCTGGCAGCATTTCATTTAATTTGGAAGAAGATTATAAACATCAAAAAATCTCCATATGGAGTTGCTTCAGTTTTGGCAAGCTAACCACTAGGCAAAGAAAATGACCATGTTTCAACTACAGAAAAAATGGTGTCCAGAAAGAACAAATGGACACAGGGAAATTGACTGCTGGACTCTGCCAAGCAGAGTAAGAAAGTCCTTCATAATTCCTGCTTCATAAATATGGGTGTCATATATACTACCCAGAGGCTGAAGATGAATGCTCCAACTTTATAGAGATTACTGGGTAGCTGTCAGGCAGCTAGCTGTCTGTCAATTCTTAAGTCTTGAAGGCTGCTTGCCTACACTTCCTGCATACTCAGATATTATTCATTCCTTCTCAGGTCTCTGATGGGGTTGAAAATTTGATAGTTAAAGTCTCCAAATTAAGCTTGAGTTATTTAGGATTTAAGAAGATGTTTTAGTCTAAAATGATGTTTTTAGGTTGGTAATATAAGTTATTAGTTACAAAATTTTGAATACACCAAGATATGATAGATAATAGAAAAATTTCCCTAATTGCCAAATACTATAGACTGTACATTATAAATGTATATCATACTTTATGGTTTTCATTATTGTTATAATTGTGTTCAATTTATATTCTAAAGAAAAGGAACCTTTTATTGGACTAAAAAGGGGAGTTGTAGGGAGAATATCTTGTTGTTCTATGTATGTATCACCTGTCAATTTTAAAAAAAATCTATGGCCTATAGGAAAGGGTAAGAATAGCAGGAGAAATATCTGGGAGGCAGAAAGAATTCTGGAATAGAGCTAGGTGAAGGAGATTAGCCCAGGAAGATGTGAGGAGTACAGACACATGGTGCTTGAGCAAAGGTAACCAGCCATGTGGCAGAATGTAGATTCGAATAAATGGGCTATTTTATTTTATGATCTGGTTAGAGTCTGAGTCTTATTTCTGGGAGCATGGGGCTGGGAGGAAGAACCAGCCTTACGTCTACAAATGCATGATGTGTGAGTAGAAGACTAGCTTTCAAACAGGCTGGAGAAATGTTATTAAATTATTGTCTCTAATAATCCTATCCTTCTAGTCCAATCTAGAACTAAATTATCTACCAGAAAATGGTGTGTAGAGTGAAAAATTATAAAAATCATTTTTATAGAATATAAGTATATAGATTCTTCTTAAGTTCTTTTAGGGACATGGGAATTTTCTTTGAAACAAGCCAGGCCAGTTTCAAGAACTGGCTGTAAAGAATGAAAGTCATCCAGGTGGAGAAACACAATGACCGGGCTGTGGCTCTGTGGCTGAGCAAGTGAGAAATAGTTAATAAATAGCTGGTAAATGACAGGGTAGGGCACAGTGATGGTAAAACCACATTTTTGAGAAGAATGAGTGTACAGAGTAATTCTTCACAACTATAAACCATTCAGGGTGGGTTTCTCTGGAATGTTTCACTATTCTTATGTGTTATGTATCCTTGGCAACCCCTCACCCCCTCCTTCTTCCCCTGGTTTGTGGTTTTCTGCTTTAAAAGACCCCTTAGCCCATCACTCTTGGCCAAACCCTGCTCTTGAGAGAGAGCTCGTGGTTTGACTGCCGGCCAATTTCCCTAATAAAGCCTCTGCTGCTTGCATCCAGGTACAGTGTCTTGGAGTTTATGGGGGGTCGCGACTTCCCGAGACTTGAGTGAGGGTCTCCCTAATTTGGGGGTCTTCAGGTGTTGTGGTAAATCTCCAACCCAAATAAGTCCAGTCAAGGAAAACACAACTCAATATTTATAATTATAAACTGTAAGCCGAGATTGGGCAGATTTACCATTGCACTACTCTATTCCCCAGCTATGAGATCCCTTACAACTTGTGGTTTTTCTAGGCTATGTTGTTCTCCTCTGTCATCCTTCCACCTCCGGCTCCTCCATTGTTTCTGTAGCCTCTCTCCCGTCGACTTCCTCTTCTGACTCCTCCTCTTCTGACTCCTCCCCTAAGCCTTTTTCTCATCTCCCCTTCTACTGCCCAATCACTGGCTCTAGCCTTTATTTTACAAATTCAACTGGACAGAAGGTTCACAAGATTCACTCCTCCTCCACAGCCCCTCCCAGGAGTGAAACTACCATCAAAACAGGAGGCTGGGGCTATCCACAATACTTCCCCCTTTCTGTCCAATTAAAAGACTTTTCTCAGCCAGGCAGTGGTGGCGCATGCCTTGAATCCCAGCACTTGGGAGGCAGAGGCAGGCGAATTTCTGAGTTTGAGGCCAGCCTAGTATACAGAGTGAGTTCCAGGACAGCCAGGACTACACAGAGAAACCCTGTCTCAAAAAAACAAAACAAAAAAAAGAGACTCTTCTCTCAGATATAAATTGAACACAAACTATATTACCATGTTGTAATTGTTAAAGTACAAGATAGACATAATACCCAGTTCATTTTTGTTAACTAAATAGAACCTCTGCCATCTCTCTCAACTAAAAGACTTAGTTCTGAACCTGGCTTATGTCCTGTCTTCAGAATGAATAGCATCTTCTCAAAGTAAATAGCCTGGGTTGCCTGTGAGACTATAAATCTTCAACCCCATCAGAAATCTAGAATGACTTAATTAACTGAAGATATGGGAAGCACAAAGCGTGGCTTCTAAAACTTAGCCAATTTAAATAGACCACCGAACACCTGGACAGTCCCTTATTTCAAAACGTTGGAGCATCTGGTCTTTAGCCTTCTGGCCCAGGATCATCTGACAGACTTCGTAATGTAGAATTACTAAGGGCTAATTACTCTGTCTTGGCAGATATAATCAGTTGACTATTCCGAAAGTGTGTCCTTTTTCTGTATAGTACTTCGTCTGTAGATGAAAAGAGGCAATTCTTGCCTAGTGGCTGTCTCACCACAACTGGAGTAATTCCAAAGATGTTCATTTTCTTCTTAGAATCTAAGACAGAGAAGCTGTCAGGAGCAGACAGGTCTCCAATAAAATGAATGTTTATACAGGAATGTTTGTAACATCAATTCTGTGGACTTGTGACGTTTTTGAAAGCCAACTATCTGTGTAAAGCAATCTGAACTGTTATCTGTTAATTCCTTTCCACTATTTTTAATTAAAATATAGAAAACACCCTAACAGTAAGCTCTGAGCCATGTAATTGCTATAGGCCCTTGACTCACAAGCCAACCATCTCAAATCAGTTTTTAAAAAAATGTTTAAAAAAGACTGGGTCTAAGCCTTGTATTTCTAAATGAGTTATACAGGCACAATGTCTATATGAGAGTAAAAATATTAATCCCACTTTTATCTCAATAAGAAACGCACACCAGTGAAAACCCTAAATTTGTATAAAATAAATTCTCTATCAATATAAGAGATTATAACTTCAACCGTGTAACAATCATAAAGATTTCTACCAACGTAAGATATACCTATGTAATGTTTCACTTAAGAGTAAATTTGCTAACCTAACCCTATTTGTCTATTTTTATGATATTACTATGTCTCCCCCTTTCTTTCCTCCCTCCCTTTTACCTAAGAAGGAAGGATAGAGAAGAGGACAGGAAAAGTAGAAATCCCCGAGTTTAAGCTCTCTAGTTCCCTCCCTGTCCGAAGCTACATTTGTAAACTATCTTTTAAATGATAACACATGTATAATTTCTAAAGCAACCAGAACCATAATTAAACCATGTTTAAATTATTGTTTCTAATTCTCTGTCCAATCTAGAACTAAACTATCTACCAGAAAATGGTTAAAAAAGCAAGTCCTACACAGTGAAGACTAAGACTAAATGAACTAATAAACAGCAGCTACAGATTATTACAAAGTTTCTAAGCTATTCAGCTCTTAAGCTATTGATAAGATTGTCTTATAAGGGAAGGAGCAACTATCAAGTACATATTACAGACCAATGAAAACATTGCCTAAGCACATAAAAGTTGAATGATATGAGTTGCTCCTAAAGTCAAACACATGCACAGAACCCAAGGTTCGGTGTTAGACAGGAAACCCTGCAGAGCGAAACACTGATACTGAGCAGGAATCTAACCACTATTTAGTATTTCACAGGTAAGAACCATCAAAGTGACCTTACTACATAAATCTTGATATTATTCCACTTTTTTTTTTTTTTTTTTTTTTTTTTTTTGGTTTTTCTAGACAGGGTTTCTCTGTGTAGTCCTGGTTGTCCTGGAACTCACTCTGTAGAAATCAGCCTGCCTCTGCCTCCCAAGTGCTGGGATTAAAGGCATGTGCCACCACTGCCCGGCATATTATTCCATTTTAAAAGTGGTGAAAAAGAAACTTGGGAATGTTAGGTAATCAGTCTATTATGCAGCTAGTAAATGGTAGAAGTGAATGAACTTTGAACAGAAGCAGTATGACTGCCAGTGGTCTTACTATGTACATCCTTTCTAGTCTACAAGTTCAGGGATTTGTTAGGTAAAGAAATTAGAGGTGTTGAGTAGAAAGATCTTTTCCTATGTCTTCACCTTTGGCTCAGCTATCTCATGGTATGTCTGACATGCCATATAAAACTTGTGCTGGGAAAGAGAGGCCTGCTATGGCTGGCAGATATATCAAGCTGCAAAAATACTGTCTTTCTTCCTTATGCAAAAGGCACAGGGATTAAAGCTGGGAAAGGGAGAGTATCAGTGGCAGTCTATTCTTGGTGCTACTTCCTTTAGATATTCTTTTGTGTTTCCAATGAGCCTTTTCTGGAAAATGCATACAGAAATAAAAGGACACGTACGCCAGTTATGGTGGTGTGTGTGTTTGTAATGCCAGCACTTGGGAGGTGGAGGAAGAAGAATCAGGAATTCAAGATTATCCTTGACTACATAGCAAGTTCCAGGCCAGCCTAGACTATGCAGAGCTTTGTCTTTTTTTTTTTTTTTTTTTGTAAAGATAGACAAATAAATGAATAAAAATAAAAAGCAAACCTAAACAAACAAAAAACAAACAAACAAAAAACAAAACAAAACCCCAAAAGATGGATGGCAGTGGCCCACACCTTTAATTACAACACTTAGCAGACAGAGGGAAGCAGATCTGAGTTTGAGGACAGCCTTGTTTATAGAGTGAGTTCCAGGACAGCTCCAATTATATAGAGAAACCCTGTCTCGGAAAACAACCCCCCAAAAGTGGAGAAACTTAGTTTATTTCTTTATTTTATTTTTTTTTAAAGGCATTTTACAGCAAAACTCCCTAAGCATCAGACCCTAGTTTTAGTGGCAGTTATCAATTAATTCATCATTTAATCCTTTCAGCAACCCTGAAAAATAGGTATACGTGTTCTCAATTTGCAAATGATAGACTGAAGAAGCTATTATATAGCTTGCCCATAGTTGGTTGGGGGCAGGGGAGGAAGCAAAAGCGAAGCTGGAAAGCATTACAAGAAATATAGGCAAGAACACACTACTTGTTAAAATTAGTATTTAGGGGGAAAAAAGTAATTCTGGACCTCCATGGCTTTGGTGGTTCACGCCTATAATTCCAGCAATTGGAGGCTGATAAAGGAGGTTCACGAGTTCGAGGTCTACCTACCTGGGTTAGGTAATAAGACCCTGACATAAAAATAATGAGATAAAAATACATTAACACTTTTGAGATAGTGTTTGTCAGAAAGAACAACAGTAATTGGGTGACAACTTGAATTTACGCTACAAAAGACAGTTTTTCAAGCTTTAGGGTTGCTTATGCTGAACCAATTGCCCTCAGTATAAAGTGGAGATAATATTTACCCCATTGGGCTTTTGAAGGAAGAGAATGGGTGACACGATTCTGGCAAAAGCGCACTGTTACTCCTAAAATGTTACACAAACATCAGAAAGGTCGCCGCCTAGCACCGTATTTAGACTCACACAGGCACGCAAATCACGTACCATCAGTCCTAACTTTCAAATTCTCCGGGCTCGCTCTCCCGGAGGCTGGCCCACGGCACTATGGGATTTGTAGTCTTGGTGCGATACCGGCTCCTCCTTTACTACCTTAGAAGGAGGAAATGGTTGTAAGGACCCGGAAGTACTCGTTCCTGAGAGGCGTGCAGGTTGGGAAGGAAGGTTCAGAGGTCGCCGGCCCAGATGCGTTCCTGTGTTGCTATGTAGTGGAGGGTCACGTTCCTTCCTGCAGATTCTGGAAGGTTCTTGAGTTCAATTAGGACAGTGGCTGCGGAATTCCTGGTGTCCGGCCTGAGGTGCCCGCTGGCCGAGCAGAGGCGCCGAGGGCGCTGCCATGTTTGGCTGCCTGGTGGCGGGGAGGCTGGTGAGGATGGACCGGGCGGTGGCAGGAAGGGGTCGGTGACTGAGAGTTGGATGGTGGCACAGTGCACGGCGCTAGGAACGCGGGGAAACCTGGTTATTGTCTTTTTTTCTGGGTGTGTGTGACGGGGAATGGGGACGCTGGCCCAACTCTTAGGCGTATTTGGGAGGCTGTCACGATATTACAGCATATTATTGAGTGCGCATTTTGTTCCACCTGCTGGGTTGAGTGCTGTAATTACTTGTTATTTCAGCCTTCTGTACGACTTTTCGCCGCAACCTTGGTAATTCGTGAGCTAGTCATTCTCTCATTACAGTTCAGAAACTTACACTCAATAATAGATAGTGCAATTACTCGCTTAAATTGATGTCACTTAGAAGTATAGCTGCGATTTGTAACATCAACTGTTTTTCGAAAAATTTCAATTTTCAAGATAATGAGTGGTTTTTTTTTTTTTTTTTATCTTTGGAAGGCCCCCTTTCAGAAGTTTACTGACCCACCCAATTTAAAAGAAAACAATTGCAAGTTGCTTAATGGAAATGACTGAAATTTTGATGTGAGCTGTATCCGTGATAACGAAGGGATTCGAGTATAATGCTTTCTTTTTGGTCAAAAGAGATGCTCTTGTTTAGCCAGAGCCTTAGAATTAAATGGCATGAGTTCCGGGAGTAGTTCAGGAACAATCCAGAGTGAATCTTGTTTGCTCCTGTGGAAACCATCTATGTATCTGTCTTGAGACGTGACTCTTTTCAGAGCTATTTTTCTTTGTTTTGTTTCTCCTTTGTTAAATATTGCAGCCTCTTTGTTAAATTGTGTTTCACGCGTGGTAAGCGAACGCTCTACTCCCCCATTTTCACCGGCTTTTGATAATGTATTCTGTACATGCTGCTTTTATGAAAACACGTGGTTCCAAGAAACCATGGATTTCTGTCTCCAGTTAATGGGACGCTCCCGTGGAGGTGGGGTAGTGCTAACACTGGTGAACTACTTTTGGAATGTCCCAGTGGGAGCTCTAGTGTTGGAAGATGAAAGAAACAATTTTGGGAAGAACTTGTTACTCAGATGTCTGTCATTAATAAAGCCCATCTTGGTGTCTTACACCTGTAATTACAGCTGTTCAGAGGGCTGAGGGAGGAGGATCACGATTGCAAGGCTAGACTCTGTCTCAAAAAAGGGGCGTTGGAGTTTCAGTAGCAGAAAAAATTTTTTCCTTTCTTTTTTGAGACTGGGCTTCTCTGTGCACTCCTAGCTGTTCTAGGACTCTGCAGACCAGGATGGCCTTGAACTCCAGAGATCGGCCTGCTTTCAAGTGCTGGGATTAGAGGTGTGTGCATCACATCCAGCTCAGAATTTTATAAGCCCAAGATGTTCATACCCCAGTACCACAAAAACAAAACAACAAAATCCTATGCAGAGTCTGTGTGTTATGTTGTGAACTAATCTGGAAGGGAATTTAGAATTATCTGTTTTATTTGCCCAACATCAAATTTATATGATAAATATACAGTGAATATTTCTTCAAGACAAGATTCTTTTTTGGCTTTGAATTATATATTATTAGACATAAATGAAAATGAAGGACAAATAGACCTACTAACATTTCACAACTTAACTCCATTCTTTTGCTAGGAAAACCACCTATTGAAACTTAGAAACCTAATTTTCATTCTTTGAGTTTTTTCCTTTTTCCTTTTAATTTCTCTAAGATAGGATTTCTCTGTGTAGCTCCAGCTGTCCTGGAAGTTGCTCTATAGGATAGGCTAGCCTCAAACTCAGATCTGTCTACCTCTGCTGGGATTAAAAGCCTTTGTTACCACAATCCCTAGGTTTTTTTTCTTTAAGGAAAAAGAACCCAAAGAACCCCACCCCCATTTTTTGTTTGTTTTAATTAAGGTCAAGGATTAGACTGTGATGGATTAGACGGTGAGATGGCACACCACTGTAATCCTAGCACTTGGGAGGTGGAGACAGGAATTTGAGGTTGGTCTTGATTAACTACATAGATCACTCAAGGCTAACTTGGGCCACATGCGTAAGATCCTGTCTTTAAAGGGGGATTGGAATATGGGTACAAATTTACAGAATGTCTCTTGCCTGTGCAATAAAAGTTGAAACAAATACTTATTTTGCCTTATGGTTATTTCCATACCTGTGAATACCATAGCTTCTCATGCTTTCCAAGAAATATATGTGCTAATAAAACTTGGTGAAATCGAATTTAGTATTACAGGAAATTTTAGATTATATTTTTGCTTTTTGTTTTGTTTATTTTTATGGTGAAAAATTTTAAGTTGGGTCAGTAAATTTCCTAAAAGAGAATCAGAACTTGACCTTAAACACCCAGTCAAGTACAGTTATTGTACCTGTAAATCTGATGCCTGTGGATAGAGGCAGAGGAGTAGGAGTTGGAGGTCATCCTCTGCTGAGTTTGAAGCTAGTGTGAGCTATGTGAGCTCCTGACATCTTGGGATTTAGTTTCGTTTACAGAGTTAAGTTTTTAAGGTTCCTTGTATGGGTAGGATAGAAAATTATAGAGAAGAAGAGAAAACATTTAAGTAGCAGCAAATACTGGGCAGAGAAAGTTAGTTACAATTCAGGCATTAAGAATTCGAGGTTTTGCCGGGTGCCACCGCCCGCCTTTAATCCCAGCACTTGGGAGGCAGAGGCAGGCGGATTTCTGAGTTCGAGGCCAGCCTGGTCTACAGAGTGAGTTCCAGGATAGCTAGGACTACACAGAGAAACCCTGTCTCGAAAAACCAAAAGAAAAAAAATCGAGGTTTGGGTAGGGCTGGGTATGTGGTAGCACGTCCCTTTAATCTCAGCATTCAGGAGGGAGAGTCAGGCCTGGTCCACAGAGTGAGTTCTAGCTAGGACAGGCAAAGCTACCAAGAGAAACCCTGAGTCGAAATAGAAATCAATCAATTAAATGTTTACTCTTCAGAATAATTGTAGTGATGTAGATTTGTTGTTTTGATGAATAGCAATTAAATTTAATCTGTTTACCTGATTCCTTTCAGAATTGCTATTTTTTTAAATGATGCATATTGTTTCAGCAATATCAGTACATAATAAAGACAGAACTTTATGTACTGGAACCAGCAGCCCCGACCTCAACACACAGGATCTCATGGTGTGAGATTGCTATGTAATCTAAGGTTGGCCATGATCTGACTTTCCTGTCTCTCTTTCCAGGATGTATGTGCCACCATACCTGGTTTACCACCAATTCTTATGCTTCCCAAAAGTAAAGTTTTCTTTAGTTTGAAGACTCAGTGGTAAACGCTAATCTTTACAACTAGCTAAGGATTAAGTTCTTGAGGACCTTTGTTTTCAACATTTTATTTATTTTTTATTTTTTTAGTTTTAATTAAGTTATTTAAATCCCAACTTCAGTTTCCCCTCCCTCCCGCTTCTCCTCCCAGTCCTTTTCCCTGATGTACCCTCCCTCGTCGCAGCAATTTTTTAAACATTATGTCATGACTTTATCTCATATATATTTGTCTTTAAAAACATAGGTATTATTGAGCTGGGACTGATAGTATACAACTGTAATCTCAACACTTCAGGCTGGAGAGTTAAACTGTCATTCTAGGCTAGCAGAAGGGGTGTGGGAGATTTACATAAACCAGTACCAGGACAGCCAAGGTTACATAACAGTATCTGTTTCCAACGAAAACCATTGTTGATTGATTAATATTCAACTCATGGCCTAACACCAATTATATTTCATACCTGAAGAAAAGTATAACAATGTATTTTTTCCATGGAGACATTTTATAGTCATTTTGCAGGTAGAAACATTAGAAGTACTTTATAAAGTGTGACCATTTTAAATATCAGAATCACAACAAAATCACAAAATGGAAAACAAGGCACTAAAAAGATTGCAGAAAGGACATTTGTTCACACATAGAGGCTGAGACAAGAAGGCACTACACAGCCTTGTTCTGTTTTAGCTGGAAATGGTTTTGGTAAGGCAATTTAATGTGTCTTCTTGTTCTGTCCTAGAAAGTGTTGGTCAGTGATGGGAGAAATCCTACAAACCTTGGCTTTGGGTTATAAATAAATTTTAGTGGATGAATTTACAAATCCGGAATCTTAGAATAATTGAGTACCCATTTTAATTACCTGACCCTCTATCCTCAGATTGAGGATAAAATTCTAGTAATGTTTGTGTGAATATACTTTCTTTTTCCCCCTCCTTCGTGGAGCTCCCCAACCCCTAGCCTATCCACTGACCCTTTATGTCTCTTCAGAAAAGGCCGGCCTCTCATGGACATCAACCAGCCATGGCATATTAAGTACAGTATGACTAAGCTTTCCAGTAGGAGGAAAGGGTCCCAGAAGCAGGCAACAGAGTCAGAGACAGCCCGAGCTCTCACTGTTAGGAGTCCCACATGAAGACCAAGCTGCACAGTTGTAACTACAGAGGGCCTAGGTCAGTTCCATTCAAGCTCCCTGGTTTGTGATTCAGTCTCTCGCACTTTCTCATTTTTACAAGGCTTTCGTATTTGAGACGGCATCTCATGTGGTCCAGGGAGCCTCAAACTTGCTACGTAGCTGTGAATGACCCCCCCCCAAGTCCTGGGATTCTAGGCATGTACCAATATGTGCTCATTCTTAACACAGCCTTAAACCATAGTTATTTGTTTTTATTTATTTTATTTTATTTTATTTTATTTTATTTTTGGTTTTTCGAGACAGGGTTTCTCTGTGTAGTCCTGGCTGTCCTGGAACTCACTCTGTAGACCAGGCTGGCCTCGAACTCAGAAATCCGCCTGCCTTTGCCTCCCAAGTGCTGGGATCAAAGGCGTGCGCCACCACCGCGGGTTATTTGTTTTTATAAGTGAAAACTCATTCAGGGAACTGTTGAGAGAAAGTAGTAGTATTTTTAAATGAGCATTTTAAGGCTAAATATTTGGTTTAGATTTTATTTTTTGATTTATTTGGTGGTTTTGAAATTAAATATTAGGCTAACAGATTTATATTAAATGTAATGAACATACTGGTGACAGTACTAAAGGTTATAGTAACTCATCAAACTCTGGAACTAAGACTGTTTTTTTTATTTTCTAGGTGCAAACAGCTGCACAGCAAGTGGCAGAGGATAAATTTGTTTTTGACTTGCCTGATTATGAAAATATCAACCATGTTGTGGTTTTTATGCTGGGAACAATCCCATTTCCTGAGGGGATGGGAGGATCTGTCTACTTTTCCTATCCTGATTCAAATGGGGTGCCAGTGTGGCAGCTCCTAGGATTTGTCACGAATGGGAAGCCAAGTGCCATCTTCAAAATATCAGGTCTTAAATCTGGTAAGAGTAACATTCAAATAGTGTTATAGTTAAGCTTTCTCATAAACAATGTAACATGAAGTACAGCTTTTTTAAGGTGCTATTATGTTTTTTTCTGAGTAACAGTAGTATATAGTAATTTTGTAAGAACAGATGATACAGAAACATGTGAAAAGTAGTTAAGTAAAAGCTGCTTAGGCACGCCATACTCGTCTGTCTGTCCTCGGCCTGGAAGGAAACCACATTCACTATTTACTTTGGACTTTTCTGAGTTCCTGAGCATTTTAATAAAGGTTTTTTTTTTTTCTTCACATTTTATAGTATGCATATCTGTCTTAAATATAAATAGAATTACATAGTATAGGAAATAAAATTGGAATTAAAAGTTTGAATTCTTACATGGCTCAGTTGGTAGTGCTCTCCATGCGAACATATAAAAAGTAAGATGTGGTGGTATGTAATTGTCATCTCGGCATTCAGGAGGCAGAGACAGGTGTACCCTGGAGGGTTGCTGGGCAGTCTGTCTAGCCAAAATGGCAGGCTCCGGGCCAATGAGAAATCTGGCAGAAAACAATGTGGACAGTCTCAAGGAATAACACCAAAGATTGACCTTTACCCTCTACAGACATGTTCATGTGCATTCACACATGTACTTGAACATGTACATGTGAATATTTGCTTTCTTGTGTATTCATATACTTATATAAGTGAATATTCACACCTACATTCACACATGTAAACTTGCATGTACATACACAAATTGTTTTTGACTCTTCGTCTGATCTCTAGCCTTCTTGTTTTGGCTCTGTTAGCAATGAGGGGGCATAGTCTTTACTTTGAAGTATTTTTTTTGAAGAAATGTGAAAATAAACTTAGATTGGATACTATTTTCTGCTGCCGAGTCTTAAATCTAGATGGATATGTATAAAAACTCAAATACATTTCTTATAGAAATAATACCTGGAGGCCAAGCAAAAGCTGATTTAGTGTAGATAGATAATATGTTTACATACTTAACAAATAGGTGCCTGCTATGGGAGTTTAAAGCTAACAGTTCGTTCTCGTTTTCAGTAACATTTTATAGAGAAAGACAGTTCTGTAGATCATCATTTAGAAGAGCAAAAAGTAGAGCTGGTGAGATGACTTGGCCAGTAAAAGCACTCAGCACACCAGCCTGACAGCTTGATCCCTGGTTCATACACGCCTGCCACAGTACATAAAAGCTTTCAGACAGTTTAGTCTGTTACAGAAACAGAGTGGAAAGTAGCTGTGACTGAAGAGTGCTGGGGAAAGGAGGAAAGAGAGTCCTGAGCTCTAAGTGGTTGGAGAAGTTCTTTGGCGGAGATGTATTGTTGCTCTTGGGAAGAGTTTGTTGGGCCTATGAGGCCTGCTGGCATTCTCTCCCTAGGAGTGAGTACAATTTCTAGATGAAGGCATAAGTCTAAGTTTGAGAATGTGCTGTGCACACGATGGCACAAGGCCAGTGTGTACGGCAAGGATAGTAGGTATGGGTCATAAATTGAGTAGATATTATTAATAGGTCACCAGCTCTTCATGTGCGTAAGGCACAGACCTGCTTGGTAATGTTATACAAAGTTTGTATACTACAGATGCAAACAGAATTGACTTGAGTAGATGGAAGTTCTAAATCGACATACTGTGAATAAGTTGACTAATTATGATACTTAATATCTGCATAGAAAAAGCAAGGTAAATTGAGCGCTATTGTAGTTTTCATTATAAACATTTTTAGTTTATGCAGTATTATAGGAGATAAAACATTCTCATTATCCAGCTTTAAAAATGGCTAGCTTATTTAGTTTAAATTCCCATTCATTTCTTTGTTTTGATATGACTGGATACAGAGTCCTGAATCACAAGTAATCTATAAATATGTTAATATCTGTCTTTGAAAGATAAACTTTGAAAGCCTTCTTTTTTAAAAAAGGCTAGGAACGTATACCTTAGTGGTCAGAACACTTAAATACTATGTACAAGGCCCTGGGTTCAAGTCCAAGCACCACAGCGTTGACCTACCCCTCACACCGATTCACTCATCCGGAGTTAGGGCCTATGGACTTGTATGTGTTCGGCCTCCTGGCTGACCTCATCTGCTGGGTTAGAATTCTGTTCCCTTGTGCTCACACTCTTCTCTCCACTGCATGTTCTTTCATTTCCTGTTCTTTTCAGCCATCCTGTCACCTTGTGATTTCTGAAGGTCTTCAGTCTTATTGATGACATTCTGTCCTGGCTCACTAGTTAGTTCTTCACTCACTGTCCTGGGCTGCTGTTGCACCCTGCAGGTCCTGCCTCTCCTTTGTGATCCTTTCTCTTAGAGCCCTCCGAAAGTGTAGGCAACTACTGACCTGTTTTCTGATATCATAAGAGAATTTGTATTTTCTAGGATTATATAAATGATATCCTATAATGCGTACTTTTCAGGAGGTACTTTCTTTATTTGAGCACAATTAATTTGGAATCATCTGTATTATAGTGTGTATCACTAGTTCATTCATTTTCTGTTGTTGGATTACAAGCTCTTTTGATAGAATTGTGTGCCATACAAAGCTTAAGTGTGGCTTTTCTGCTAGGAAGCATTGAATTGTTTGTGCTTTTTTTTTTTTTTTTTTAAAGCACACAGTCATGTAAACAGATACATTACCCAGACAGTTCATTGCTATGTAGCATTCTATTGATGTCGAACATACAGTGAAGTTTATTCTATCTCCCTTTCCCCCAGTTTCCCTTTGGTCTGTGTAGCCTCGGTTGACTTGGAACTGACTATGTAGAGCAGATTGGCCCTGAACTCACTCAGGTCAACCTGCCTCTGACAAAAGTTGTGTACCGCCATGGTGGACTGACTGTTCATTAACAGCTTAATGAACAGTTGGGGTATTGTTAGATAGTTGGCTCTTACAATAAAGTTGCTCAGTTGGTAAAGCACTTGCCAGCAAGCCTGGTGGTCTGAATTCAATCTCTAGGATCCACATGGTAGAAAGAGAAAACTAACTCCTGCAAGTTGTCTGACCTCTGATTTTGGACTCTGACCTCTGTACCTATACTGTAGCGTAAATAAAGAAAACAATTTTTGTTAATGTGTATATGAGCATACAGGAGTGCAGTGTTGGATAATACAGTACTTGTATACTTTGCTGTTGAAGAGTCTACTCTGTTTTTGCCAACCCTTGGTCTGATCTGTCTTAGCCATGCTAGTATTATTTTAGAAGTAGTACCCCACTGTGGATTTTGTTTCTTTTTTTTTTTTCACTTTTTTTTTTTTTTTTTTTTTTTTGAGGCAGTGTAACAGCTCTGGCTGTCCTGGAACTCATACTGCCGATCAGGCTGGCCTTGAACTCACAGCGATTTCAGAGATCTGTCAGCCTCTGACTTCTGAGCTTTGGGATTAAAGGTGTCCACCACCACTGCCTGCCTCTTCATTGTGATTTTAATGAACATTTTCCAAATGTTTATGATACTGAGAATTCTTTTTCATGTGCCTTTTTTTTCTTCCTTCAAAGACAGGATTTCTTTGTGTAGCCCTAGCTGTCGTGGAAACTTGCTTTGTAGACCAGGGTGGTCTCTGCTGTGTATTCCTACACTCAGCTCTTTGTTGTGAGCTCAGATCTTTGTTTTGCTTTTTTTTTCAGAGATCTTCCCCCTCTTCTCCTTCCCCCTCTCTTTTTCTCTCTCTCGCTCTTCTTCCTTTCCTCCACAGTCAGGAGAACTTGCTGTGTAGTTTCGGAAGGTTTTAAAATTGGGAGTTTTCTACATCAGCCTCCCAGGTGCTGGATGACAGCATAGTCTGCTCCTTCTACTTCCGGAAATTAGAATTTTGAGAGTTGTCAATATAAGTTCTTTTTCAGATTTGTGATCTGAAAATACCATTTTTCTCTTGTCTTTGATAATCTTTTTTTCTTTTGTGGCATGTGTATTTAATAGACGTTTACATTTTGGTGTAGTCTGTATGGATTATGAGTTTAGTGTCTGTCCAGCTCAGGATATGTTTGGAAAGTCTTTTTTCCTTCTTTCTTTGTAATTCTTGGGAAATGGAAGATCCAGCAGTGTTTAGAAGATGGTAAGAACACATTGTGCTGTCCTTGAGCACATTCACCTGATATTCATTTGGGAGGTCTCACTGCTTTGTTTTAAAGTAAAATATCAAGGTAATTTTTTTTTTTTTTAAAGTTTTTTCGAGACAGGGTTTCTCTGTGTAGCCCTGGCTGTCCTGGAACTCACTCTGTAGACCAGGCTGGCCTCAAACTCAGAAATCTGCCTGCCTCTGCCTCCCAAGTGCTGAGATTAAAGGTGTGCCGCCACCACTGCCCGGCAATATCAAGGAAAACTACCATTTGTTACAGACTTTTAATTAGAAAGGAAGGTACATATATGTGTGTAGGCACAAACATGCTGAGGCCAGAGGGCAGCTTTTGGGATCTGGTTCTCTCACCATGTGGATACAAGTTACAGAACTTGGGTTGTCAGACCTAGCAGCAGGTACCTTTACCTACTGAGCCATCTCTCTGGACTGTATTTATTTGGTTTAAAAGAATAGAAATAAAATGGAAATCAGTATTTTTATATTGTTTTTTAAACAATAGAAACTGACTTGGAAAATGATGGGAAGGCTGGGTTTATGTTGCTCCATATTTGTAGTAATAAGTAGTATAGGAAGAGGGGTCATGAATTGAGAAGAATACTTTTGATTTGGAGCTGAGAAGCCTGCGTGACATGATAGCAGAGCCTTAAGTATAGTGCTGTAGTTTAATTGTGTGCCAGTTGAAAGCCAGAATTTTACAGGCTCATTTTATATACAGACTCATAGGATTGCTTAAATATCATCTTTGTAATAGATTCATATTTTTGAATCTTTGAGATACTACTTCAAGCCTAGAGTTTTTAAGCTTGATTAGGTTGAGCAAAGCTAACCAAGCATGTCAAGGAAGGGAGGAGAGTTGTGGAAGTAGCTTCAGGTAGTTGGGGCTGAAATTATTAGAGCCAGCAGCTTTCTAGTAAGGGATTTAGGTCAGCTCAGGGTTAGTATTTTCTCGATTTGCTTTAAGATTTTTATTTTGATTATTTTTTCTCCAGTCCTTGGCATTCTTTTTGAGTGACAATTTTAAAGTTTAAGCTGTATTTCTTTTTCCTAGAGATTATCATTCACTTTTTACAATATTCCATGAATTAATCTAGAAGTAAATATCTCTATATATTGACAACTATGAAGTGAAATTTGGTAATTTTTATATCTCATCTTCAGGCTTCCTTGTTTGTTGGTTCATTTAGTACAATTCTGAATATAATGACAAATTTAGGACAAAATATTTTTAATTATTTTGAATTAAAAATATTTGTCTTAATTCTTACTATTTTTATACTAAAGCTTAACATTAGTGGTGGGACATTTTGTTTTATTCTGTTTTTGAGACAGGATCTCTCTACTTAGCTCTGGCTGTCCTGGAACTTATCATGTAGACCACGTTGGCATCAGACTCAGAAAGACTGGCCTTCCTCTGCCTCTCTGGAACTAAAGGCATGTGCTACCACGCCCTGCTAACATTGGTGTTCTTTTTTTTTTTTTTTTTATAAAGATTTTATTTATTTTATGTATTTGAATACACTGTCACTGTCCTCAGACACACTAGAAGAGGGCATCGGGTCCCATTACAGATGGTTGTGAGCCCATTGATGTTCTTTATAGGCATCAAAGAAGTCAGGCAATGGGAAGCCAGATGCTCTATTAAGATCCTCTGCCTATTTTTTTCTAACATTTGTGGTTTTCACATTTTCCAGAGTCAAACAACATAGGCAAAGAGGCTATTTACATACTTATATTTTAGGAAAAAAAAACCATACTTTTGTTTTGACTTAGTTTGGTTTACCAAAGCATTAAAGCATTTTATTTCCAGGTGTCCTGAGAATTTTTTTAGTGGACTACATTTTTTTTTTCTTTTTTTTTTTTTGGTTTTTTTGAGACAGGGTTTTTCTGTATCTCTGGCTGTCCTGGAATTTACTCTCTAGACCAGGCTGGCCTCAAACTCAGAAATCCACCTCCCAAGTGCTGGATTAAAGGCGTGCGCCACCACTGCTCGGCAGTGGACCACCTTTTTAATTTTGTCAATAAAGTCCTTTTACTGGCTATAACCTTCTCATTAACATAAAAGGTACTTTAAGAATTCAAAATTCATTTCCACATATACCTATTTTATCTCAAGTTTTATTTTAACACTGATTATTGCTTTTTTTCAATTATTTCTTTAAATGTCATTCAAAAAGTAGTATTTTGTGGTATTTATATTAAGAATCTTCAGAAACCTTGATACTGGTTTCAGCATTCAGAGGGGCAAACAAAAAGTGGTTTCATGTTAAAAGTCTGTTAAAGCCTGTAGCAGCTATGAATAATTAAATGTTTCAATTTGCGATGATTAAGGAATATGAATGTGATGCTTTTAAAATTATGGGTTAAAATTTTGGTTCTGAATTTGGAAATAGCAGTTTCTCTTACTAAAGTAAGTACTTTGAAAAATATAAATAATGTATGTCTATTCATGTTTATGTGCTTTGTCTGTCAAAGATAAGTGCTTGCAGAGTTCATATACTGTTGGAGAGTTTGTTGAAGCCACAGGCACATACCTGTTCATACATACCAAGTTCAATTTCAAACCTTCCTTTTCTCTGTAGGTTAACTATTTGTAAAGTGTTTCAAGAGACAAGGAGGAAGTAGCGAATTCCTCAGTCAGGGAGCATTCCAGTGACATCTACAGTGGAGAATTATATGGAGAATGGGAAACAGAAGAGGCCAAGATTGGAAGAGCAGGTGGGGGAGTAGGACCTTAGGTCAGATATTGAAAACACTTACATAGAGCTTGACAAATTCTCATTGTGTTTCCAGCACTTTTAATGTTTTATTATACTTATTAGAATAATAAATAGTTGCTCAAGTTGCCTGTGGCCTAAGAGAAAACAAGTGTTTATGTAAATAAGTACTGTAGTAGGGTTTTATAAACTACAAATTTGTTATCAGTAAAGGCTTATACTTTGTGTTCCAGGCCTCCAGAGTGAATTAGGTACCTTGTAATTGAGTTTTCCTTTATACTGTTTTGACTAAAGCCCAATTATGAAATACTATTAGTTTGAAACTCAGGTTTTTAAAATGGCAGATCCCGAGACTGGAGAGATGGCTCAGTGGTTAAGAGCACTTGTAGAGAACCTTGGGTTCAGTTCTCGGCACCCACATGGCTGCTCACAATTTGTCTATAACTCTAGGTTCTGAGGATCTGATGTCCTCCTTGCTCTGGCCTCCATGGTCTCCATGCACACATATAGTACATACATGCAGGCACTCAACATACACATTTAAACAAATAGGGATTGTGTTTGTGATACGAATGTGAGGCAAGCACTCTACCATTGACTTACATTCCTAATTCTGCATCAGACAATAAGGAATTAGTAGAGAATATAAGACTTGTACAAAGATTCCTTATACTCTTTTTCCACATTTATCATTTTTTGTCACATTTGTTATTATCTAGGTACAAAAGGGTTACACTTATGTATTTGTTTTTATGTGTGTTACACATGTGTGTGTGTATCATGGTACTTGTGTGGGAGCTGAGGATTGTGGGTCTCCTTTACCTTGTAGATCCTGGTGCTTGAACTCGGTTTGTCAGGCATTCAGATTGTCAGGGATCAAGTGCATTTACCTGCTGAGCTCTCTCACTGGCCCTGAGTACATTTGACTTCTGAAAGTTTTGAGAATATGTTGTACTTATTGTTCTCCTTTACTACTGAGTGTGTAAGCGTATGGTTTGTAGCTTCATGGCATAATCTTGCTGTAGAAACACAGTGTGATCACGTTCAGCATTAATGCAAACACGGTACTCTCATCTAATTTGTAGCTTGCACTAGTTTTTGTCATTTGTCCCCAAAATACCTTCTATAACTGTTCTGTCAGCCTTCATCTAAGATCTGAGCAGATTATACATTACTTATGTTACCCCTCTAGTCTTTGATTTGGTAAAATTTCTTAACTTTTCTTTGCCTTTCATAACACTAACATTAAAATACCTACTAAAAATGCTGTCACTAAAAAATAATGGCTGGCATATGGGTATGCATCCTTTTTTTTAGACATTTCTCATTTTACAGCCCTGGCTGTTCTGGAACTTACAGTGTATACCAGGGTGGCCTTGAACTCACAGAGATCTGCCTGCCTTTGTCTCTCCAGTGCTGGGATTAAAGGCACGTGCCACTACTTACCTGTGTATGTATTTTTTTTTAAAAAAACACCATGAGCTGTGCATTTGTTTTTCGTGTGTGTGTGTGTGTGTGTGTGTGTGTGTGTGTGTGTGTGTGTGTATGCATGCGCGCATGTGCGCTTGCTTGTGTATGTATGTACTTGGGAGGCTAGAGCAGGACTTGGGATGTCTTTCTTTTTCACTTTCTCCTATTTCTTGAGAGGCAGGGTCTCTTACTGATTTTGAGACACCACCAGCTAGAGAACCCCAGAGATCTCTGTATGTTATGCTTCTTAATCCCATGCTGCAGTTACAGGAACATTAGGTCTGGTTCACATCTCTCCTTTCTGAGCCATTTCCTCAGTTTCATAATTTTATTGGCTGGTTGATTTTGTTTTTGAGACATGGTCTTATGTAGCCCAGGCTGGCCCCAAACTCACTATGTAGCTAAGAATGAACTTAAACTCCTGCCTCTACATTCCAAGGGCTAGAATATAGGTATACACTGCCATACTCAGCTGTCAAGGAGTCTTGCTATATTGCCTAAATGCTCTTAACTCAGGGCTCGAGGAATTTTACTGCCTTACGCACCTAAGTAGATGGGACTGCTGGCATGTGCTCTAGCTAGCTCTAGGTGTGTTCTCTTAACCAAGATGGTTTAACCATAGAGGAGAATTCACATTAAATGGGAATAATAGCCACACTGCAAGTTGTTTTTACAAGCATTAAATGTAATATATGAAAAATGCAAGAAGTAGATATAAGATATGCAAAATACATTAAACATAAGATATGTAAAATGGCACAGTTGGTGCACAGTTAATGGTTGTTTTATTTTCAGAGTTGTGAAATGCTAGTGTTAGAAGGGATATTAGAACTCACCTGAGAAACTGAATACAGTGGTAGCATCCGACCACCTTAGTCTCAGCACAAAGATGGGGGTGAGAGCAGGATCAAGAGTTCAAGGCCAGTCTGGGCTACATGAAATCTAGTCTTTGTCAAAGCCAGAAATCATTCAGATACTGAAACTAGTTGATAGTTAAGTAGCTATATAGCCCCAGTTAAGAGTTTAAGCTTGTTGAGAGTAGAAACTATTAATATCTTCTAAATTGATAGAGTCTGATATTTCTGTACATATATTTTAAATATACAAATTCAGATATGTTAATTTTTTTTTTTTTGTTTTGTTTTGTTTTTTCAAGACAGCGTTTCTCTGTGTAGCCTTGGCTGTCCTGGAACTCACTCTGTAGACTAGGCTGGCCTCGAACTCAGAAATCTGCCTGCCTCTGCCTCCTCCCAAGTGCTGGGATTAAAGGCGTGCACCACCACTGCCCGACATGTTAAATATTTTTAAGTTAATATATTTACTAACAAATAAAGTTTTAAAATATACTTTTTGAAACTGTTAGTGAAAAATGTATTTTTACACTTATTATTCTATTAAATATAGAACAAAGAGATTTTAAGTATACATATATCTACATCTTCATATAGATATATGTTTGATATATTCTAATTTTTCTGTTCACTACTAAGAATGCTCTTAAGATGTTTTTGTGTGAGTTTGTAGCATACCTTGTCATATTCAGATGTTACTGTGTGGCAACTGCTTTCCTTTGTCATAAGCATTTTCAGTCTTCTTCCTCGGCTGCTGTGAGCACATACAGCGTATGGAACAGAGGACTGTAGCTTTTAGCTTTTAGTTTTCTCTTGAGGACTTACGTAGATGAATTATATTTCATGATTCTATTCTTTTATACAGGTCTTCCAAAGAACAGCTTTTATGTTATATACACAACTTTGGGTGTTGCTCCTAGGAGATGTCCACCTTATTTTTTGAGACAGGGTTTCTTCTGCAACCTGTGTCTATGTTAGTTGGCTGGCTAGTGCTGGGATTACAAGTGTGAACCATCACACATGGCTTTTTATGTGTATTCTGGAGCTAAACTCAGGTCCTTGTGGTTGTGAGGCAAGCATTTTCCCAACTGAGCCATCTCCTCAACTCCTTTATTGAATACATTTGTAATAGTCTAAAGCTTATTTTTATCTTGCGATTACAGAAGTGCAGTAGGTCATTTCTGAAATCCAAGCTGTAGTTGACTGTGTCTTACTGCTCCAGTCTCATACACTTTGGCTTGATCAGCAAATTATTTCACTTTCAACTCACCACTTATTTTTAACTGTGCTAAAAGAAAGGGGTTGAAGTATGGTAGAGAAGATGGAGGGATGATGGAATTGTTCAGGGCAGAGTTGGCTAGCTTTTTTAGCAAATATTTGAGTCTCTCTAGGTTACAGGAGGTTTTTATGGCATATTGTTCTTTAAACAACTTTAAACATATAAGCTATATTCTTAGGTTCCAGGTCATACAAAAATGAGATGTGAGCCAGAATTTTTAATTTTACTGACATTTAATCTTCATAGAACATTTTTCAGTTATGCCTTTTTTTGTTTTTGTTTTTTTTTGTTTTGTTTTTGTTTGTTTGTTTTTTGTTTTTTGTTTTTGTTTGAGACAAAGTCTCTGTTTAGCTCAGGCTGTCCTAGAACTCAGTATGTAGGTAAGGCTGACCTCAAACTCAGCAGAGACCCATCTATCTCTGCACTCCACATGCTGGGATTAAAGGCATATGCCACCACGCCCAGCTCCAGTTACACTATCTTTAAAAGAAATATAAAAGGAGACCGAAGACGTGATCTTTATGGCCTTTTGCTTTTATTAAACAGAATCTGGAGTTCATACTTTTCAGACTTTATAATGGTAAAAAAAGAGACAGAGAAATTTTTATACGCAGAGAAATGCAAAAGGAAATAAAATAATGGAGAAATAAATTCTAAAATGGTAGTGAAATTGCTTGTGTTATCAAAATCTTAGATACTGAGTCTTTAGATGACAAGTCTCCTCAGCTGAGTTTCTTCAAATAAGTGTTGACCACAGAACTGTTTCTTTTTTCTTTTTTTTTTTTTTTTTGGTTTTTCGAGACAGGGTTTCTCTGTGTAGCCCTGGCTGTCCTGGAACTCACTCTGTAGACCAGGCAAGCCTTGAACTCAGAAATCTGCCTGCCTCTGCCTCCCAAGTGCTGGGATCAAAGGTGTGCGTCACCACCGCCCGGCCACAGAACTGTTTCTAAGGACCAAAAGAAATGGTATTTTTCTCAGTCACTTAAGAAGAACTTATTCAGTATTTGGTAATATCTTGAGTATTTGGTGAAAATATGTGTGTAGACCCTGAATGTGGGTTTATGTACAAAGGTAATTGATACGAAATAGTAAAAATGTGAAATCAAAAACCATTGGGTTGCTGTATTAGTTACTGGACCACTTGATGTGACTAAACACTGGAGCAAAGTGACTTGAGGAGGAAGGATTATCACACCCGGAAGTCACGCTGCAGGGACCTTAGAGCTGATCACATTGTGTCCACAGTCAGTTAGAAATCAGTGAGTGGCCAGGTGGTGGTGGTGGTGGTGGTGGTGGTGGTGGTGCATGCCATTAATCCTAGCACTCAGGAGGCAGAGGCAGATGACTCTGAGTTTGAGGACAGCCAAGGCTGTACCAAGAAACCCTGCCTCAAACAAGCAAATGGATAAATGCTGTCCTCAGCATTACCACATTCAGGATGGGTTGGTGCCCCATCTACCTTAATCATTTTCAGTTGACATAGCCTACAGTTATCTGAGAGGAGGCCTCTCCGTTGTTAAACTTTCTAGATCAGGTTGGTCTGGAACATGTCTGTGAGGGATTGGGTTGATTGTTAGTTGGTGCAGGAGTGCCTAGCCTACCATGGGTGGCACCATTCCTGAGGCATGTGGTCCCCTGCTATATAAGAATGATAGCTAAGTATGAGCCCGGGAGCAGACCAGCAAGCAGTGTTTCTCTGTCGTTTTTTGCTTCAAGCTCCTTCTTGAGTTCCTGTCATACATCCCTGAATTATGGACTATAACCTGAAAGTATAAGTAAAATCTTTTGTTTTCCTTTTCTAAGTTGCTTTTGATCAGTGTATTTTATCATAGCAACAGGAAGAAAACTAGAATCATGGGTCTTCCCTTCCCAGTTAACCCAATCTAGATAATCCCTCAAAGGCATGCATGCTTGTCACTTGGTTCTGTCAAGTTGACAGTCAGGGTAACTATCATAAATTGGGCATTCTTGAAGAGTTGTTTAATTTTATTTTTTATATCTAAATGTTATCCTTGTGTGTGTTTGTGTGCCCTAGCGTGTCAAAGGACAGCCATAAGAGTTGGTACTCTCCTTTCACCCGGGGATCCTAAAAGTAGAACTTGGGCAGTTAGACTTGGTGGCAGGTGTGTTCACCTACTGAACTCTCTTGATAGCTTTCTTATATAATTTATATATATATTTTTTATTGTCTGTCTGTATGAGTACTCCATAGGGTATATGTGGAGGTCAGGGGATAGCTAGTAGGGATTGGTTCTCTCCTCCTACTATGTGGGTTCATTTACCTATGGAGCCATCTCACTGGCCCCATAGTTGGCCATTCTTAAAAAGGTTTATAAGTGTAAAACTGAGAATGTTTTGCATATTATGCCTAGAGAAGATGATGTTCCTTACTTGAAAAAATTGTGAGCCACTAAAGGTTCCAGAGTTCCAAGATTTGAAGTATTGTATTTGACTGTGCACGTGCAGAGAAAGCAGAGGATGTAACCATAAATACCCATTAGAGATCTGACTTATGAGATGTATTTTCTTTATATGGTGATGAGATCTTTAAGATGGATATATTTATTCTATGTTGTGTGACTTCCTAGACAGACTTGTGTGCTAGAGAGAGCTGGGGGTTCACATCTAAGGACAGCTAGGATGAGTTTCTTTTCAGGGGAGCTTTCTCAGAGTTCCAGCCATGAAATGTGAGCAGGCTTTAAGGTTCAAAGCAGCTGTCACAGATGACAGAACAGGGACCTTGAAGTGAGACATCCTTCAGTTATCAGAATCATTATGATAAACTTCATACTTTCTAATGTGTTGAATCAGGGAGAGAGTTCTCATTTGCAGAGGAATTTGCATGAGTCCAAGTTAGCTTGAAATTTTTAGCACCTGTAAATTTCTTTCAGGAGAAGGAAGCCAGCATCCATTTGGAGCCATGAATATTGTGAGAACCCCATCTGTTGCCCAGATTGGAATTTCGGTGGAATTGTTGGACAGTCTGGCTCAGCAGACTCCTGTAGGCAGTGCTGCTGTGTCCTCGGTTGACTCCTTTACGCAGGTGATGCACACAGATTTCATTCCTGTTTTGCTCCCTCCCCCATTATGGTATATTTCACAAAATTGTATATCTCTATGGTGTTTAAAATAATGTTTGGTATATGTCTATTTTGTGAAATACTAAATCTAGGTAAAATATCCACAGTGCTGCATTCTTTGCTGTATAAGCACATTTATGATCTGAGTCTTAGCAGGTTTGCAGGTATTTTGAATGTGTAATCTTTTGTTATACATAGACTTTGCAGCTTTGACCAACACCTCCCCATTTTCCTTATCCTTTACAGTCTCTATTCTTCTGTCTACAAAGCACTTGTATTTTTATTGAACATTTTATTATGAAATATTTTAAGTATATAAAGTACAGAGAATAAGCTAGGTATTCCACAATTTTTGTTATACTTACTCCGTGTCAAGCATTTTTCAAAGTACAGATAAATACAAAGAAGTAGAAAAAATAAAGTAACAGCTGTCCTTGTAGACTTAAGCTCCCCCAGGCCCCTGTTATATTCTCTCATATCTACTAATTTCTGGATTTCTCCATCTTGCCTCTCTTGCATACTTTTTGTTTCCAGTTCTAATTTATGCCCAGAGTCTGCAAGTATAAATCATACCACTGTCCACTGTAACATTCTTCTGTATCTGGTCCTCTTTCTGCTCACTGGTTTTTCCTTTTTTTTTTTTTTTTTAAATTTCTACTATAAATTTGTTCTTTGGGTCTCATGTAATCTGCTTGGGTTGTTTTCTTTTTATAGTTAGTATTGAAGTTTATTTGTCTTCTGCATTGAATTATTTTTCTTTGTTTTATTTTTCTGGCCTATTGTTTTAATGATTAGCCTCCCACCCCAGAGTAAATAACACTTTTATTCTATATAATGTCACCTGTATTCAATCATATTTTGGATTTTTTTACTTTAGGTAGTTTATTTTCATGCCTCTTTGCCAAAATTTTATTTCTTTTTTTGTTGCTTTGAGGTAAGGTCTCACTATGTAGCTCTGGCTGGCCTGGAGTTTACTATGTAGGTCAGGTTGGGTTCAAACCACAGAGATCCACTTGACTGCCTCCTTAGTGCAACTATTAAAGGTGTGCACTGCCACTGCCTAACTGTCAGTTAAGGCTTTTCTTTTTTCTTTTTCTTCTTTCCTTCCCTCCCTCCTTCTCTTCCTTCCTTCCTCCCTCCTCCTTTTCTTTCATTCTTTCTTTTGCTTTTTTTGAGATAGAGTTTCTCTGTGTGTAGCTTTGGCTGTCCTGGAACTCACTCTTAGATCAGGCTGGCCTCGATCTCATCGAAATCTACTGCTAGTTAAGTCTAATGCCAGTTAAGTCTTATTGTCTAGTTGTTCAAGTCCCTTTTTCTCATCAGACCGAATAGGCCTAGATATTCTTCCTAATAATTTTAATGACCTTGTTGTGTTCCAGACATTAACACCTTGTTTTTGAAACCTTGTTTGAAACCATTAAAACCTTGTTTTTGTTTGTGCAAGTTTTTATTTGAATTTTATTGAAAGTAGCATTGAACTTGCATTTAGTTTGAGGCGACTTGGTTACCTTTCTTTACACATTATCTACCTATTTGTGTCAGAAAAGGAAAGAAAAGAAAAAGAAAAAAGAAGTCTTTTTTGTTGCTGTGGAGGGTTACTGCAATCTTTGTATCTAATAGTAACCTTTTGGTTAGTGACCTTACTAATTCTTGATATTAATGATACCTTAATGGTAGATCTTTGAATTGTATTTCTTCCATCCCATTAAATGAGCAGATTTAAAAACCCTAATAAGGTAATTTTTTTTTTTTTTTTTTTTTTTTTTTTTTTTTTTTTTTTTTTTTTTTGTGAAGAGGATGTATCAGAAACTTTCAGAGCTGGTTTTGTATTTTTGAGAAAGTAATGCTGGGAAGATCATTTGTTTTAAAATTTATTATTATTGTTGTTATTGTTATTATTGTGTGTGTTACACTTGTGTTAGTGGGCACATGTGTGCTATGGTGATTGTGGAGGTCAGAAGACGACTTTTGTGAGTTGGTTCTTTTTTTCCACTCTGGGTTCCTGTGATAGAACCCAGGCCATCAGCCTTGTGTGGCACCATCTCTTACCTTCTGAACCATCTCTATAGCCTGGAACGTTGTTTTTGAGTTAGCCCAAAGTAGCACTGCCTTTAATTTCTTTACTCTAAGGTTCATTGCCTTAAACACCATTTGATTTTCATTAAGAATTAATGAGCTTACTTCTAATTTCTACGGACACTGGCAGGGTATTAGTAGATTTGATCATTTTAGGATCAGTGAAAAGAGACAGATTAACAACTAGGAGAAATGGAATAATACTGTGGCCATCCTGCTCTCTTTTACAGTAATGGGACCAGGAGCTTTTCTCGCCCAGCAGCTCCCTTCCTTCCTTTCTGTTCCTTCCCCTTTTCCTTCCTTCCTTCCTTCCTTCCTTCCTTCCTCCCTCTTTTTTCCTTTCTTCCTTTCCTTCTCCCTTCCCTCTTCCCCTCCCCTTTTTCCTTCTTCCACTCTCCCCATTTCCCTGTCCCTCCCTCCCTCCTTTCCTTCCTCCCTCCTTTCCTCCCTCTCTTCTTTCTTTCTTTCTTTCTTTCTTTCTTTCTTTCTTTCTTTCTCTCTCTCTCCCTCCCTCCCTCCCTCCCTCCCTCTTTCCCTCTCTCTCTCTCTCTTTCTTTCTTTTATTCTTTCATTCTTTCTTTCTTTTGTTCTTTCTTTCTCTCGAGACAAGGTTTCTCTGTATAGCCCTGGCTGTTCTGGAACTCAGTTGTAGACCAGGCTGTCTTTGGACCCAGAATTCCACCTGCCTCTGAGTGCTGAGATTAAAGGTATTCACTATCACCACATGGCTGTAGCTTTTCTAATAATACTTAAGCTTTTATATTTCTGTCAAGACAAAGGCTTTGTAGAGGGGGTTATTATTTTATATGAGAAAATATGATTGAAAGAAAAAGGAATGTACATATACAGAGATGAAAGAGATTCAGAGGAAGATTTTCCTTTTACTCCTTCAGACAAATATCACCTTATGACTGAAAAAGCTTTATTCATTAGACTGTCTTAGAACTTACTTTATTTATAAAGACAAGGTCTCTCTGTAGTGCTAGATGGCCTGAAACTGTATAGACCAGGCTGGCCTAAAACTGATAGAAATCTGCCTGTTGCAGCCTTTCAAGCTGGAATAAAAAGTGTGTGCCCCGCACTTAGCTGTCTTAGAACTTATATTCCTTAAACCAAGTTAATACGCGAATACTTAAATTAAAAGTATTGAGATCAGCCAGGCGGTGGTGGCGCACGCCTTTGATCCCAGCACTTGGGAGGCAGAGGCAGGCGGATTTCTGAGTTCGAGGCTAGCCTGGTCTACAGAGTGAGTTCCAGGACAGCCCGGGCCACACAGAGAAACCCTGTCTCCAAAAAAACCAAAAAAAAAAACAAAAAAAAAAAAAGAAAGAAAGAAAGAAAGAAAGTATTGAGATCGAAACTGCACATTTAATGTAACTCACTAACATCAACTTTTAACTTTTCAGTTCACACAGAAGATGTTGGACAACTTCTACAATTTTGCTTCATCATTTGCTCTCTCTCAGGCCCAGATGACACCGAATCCATCTGAAATGTTCATCCCAGCAAATGTGGTTCTGAAATGGTAGGAGGCAATCCCAGTCTCTAGTGTTCAGGCTTTAGGAACTCTGTAGTTTTGCCTGGGAATGTAGGTCTTCCTTGAGAGGTAAACATAGTTATTTATTGTGGAGATCAACATGTGTTGATAGCTTGTGTGCTAATAATGTCTGTTCTGTAGCATTCCGATCTGGAATAGTTCATATCCTAAATATCCTATTACATAGTAGCCATTAGTAATTCATAAAGGTAGGGAAAGATAGTTGTCTGTGTTTTAGGGATCACTGTTAGGGTATATGTTGAGTTAGAAGACACTTTAACAGTGGATTAAAACATTTTCTCCCAGAGGCTGGCGAGATGACTCTGTGATTAAGAGCACTTGCTGCTCTTATAGCGGACCTGGGTTCAGTTCCCAGCACCCACAACTGAATGTAACTCCAGTTCCGGAGGAAGGATCTGATGTCTTCTTCTGGCCACAGTAGATATCACACTCATACATGGTACACATACATACATGTAGGTAAGGTGCTCTTTTACATAAAATAAAAGTAAAAATATTAATAAACTTGCAAGTCAACCAGGCATCTTGTGGCTTGCACTGCACCTTGAACATAATGACTATTAAATTATTTTTCTCTGACTTCCTGTGTTTTGTAGGGGTTTTGTTTCACGTTAAATGTCCTGGGGAGGAGATGTGTAGGAAGCTTTGTAGGCAGTAGTAGTGTGCTGCAGCAAAGGACACCAGAATAGACTGAGTCTGCATTTTCTCCCAGTGCTGCTGTGACTTTGACCAATTTGCTTTCAGGAATCTGCAGTCTCTGCGATGATTCTGTACCTTGACTTTCTCGCTTTGACTCTGTCTGATTGCTGAGGTTGAGGTGATTGTTGCTCTCTGCCAAGAGCTGTCAGTCCCATCTCACCTCAGGTCACCGTTCTTGCTCTTATAACTTCCAGGGTTGCTATCTCCCTTTTTTTATCATAGTGTTTTAGAAATGTCATAAAAGTATTGTTGATAAAAGTTATTTAATAAGTTATGAAGTTGTGATTGAAATGTTCTTAAACAAATTTGGATTTTCTTTTCTAGGTATGAAAACTTTCAAAGACGACTAGCACAGAACCCTCTCTTTTGGAAAACATAATTTGAATAAAATAATTTGTCATGTCATGTAAAAGAATGAAGTCAAAGGGTCATGAAGCCTACCTTTCAAAAATAAACCCTGCTTAGTGACTATGAGACTTATAAAAACCCTTATAAAAATTAGAACCATTGAACAAGGAAAATGTTCGTTCGATATTACCTTCTCCCTTATAAGTGTGACATACTTCTTGGAGGCAAACATTTTGTACCAGCTGTCATTCATTTCGTAAAATAAATCCTACTCACAGCAGTAGTATTTGAAATACCATTGCATGTGTAACCTTTTCGTTTATTCTCACAGTACTTTGTAGAGTAGGTGACTTTGTTGCTTGGTTTTAAGGGTCTCATGTAGCCCAGGATGGCCAATGAAAGTGCTGTGATTACAGGCTTTATCTATCCATCATCCCCTGCTTAACGTAGTTAACTTTAAATCAAATATTCATAATTAGAGAACTTTTGAAAAACATGTCAAATACATGTTTTAAGATGGGAAGATTATCTTCAGGGAGTATTCCTTTTCTTTCTTTTTTGTTTTTGAGACAGGGTCTTATATGGTCCAGACTAGTCTCACACTCCCTCTGTAGCTGAGAATGTCCTTGCTCCTGATGTTCAGCCCCTGCCTCCTGAGTGCTGGCATTACAGGACATACCACCACATTTGTTTTAGGAAGTACTTAATAAGATAGCAAGTCTGTTGTTTTTCAATCAAGAAAGGTTGGTTGTGAGTATTTATATCTGCAGATTGATAGCTTTTATTTAATAAATTTTCTATGTTTAATACCAGTGAACTTTTATTGAATATTGTTAACGTTAGTAGAAGCTTATATATATAGAATGTAGGACTCAGTATCATTGCATATGAAGTCAGAACTTTTTATCTCATTTAAAAAGGTTCATAGTAGTGAAGCATACTGGCTGAGGATTAAGATTTTAACTATAATGAAAGTTCAATATATTAGGAGCATGCACAGCAAAGGAGCCCCAGCATCCCTATAGGAAAAGGGAACTCAACAGCTTTGGAGCCCTGAGTTAATTTTGTCCTGTTTTGGCAGATAATTCTAAAAAATTGGAAATCAAGTCACTGATGGTGCAGTGTCTTTTGTCTTCAAAAGGTGTAAGTAATCTGCAGAGGAACTAGATTATTAACAGTGTCTTTAAAATACATGAGCTGCTGCAGAGTTATTTGTTAGAGCAGTTTACTGTCTTTAGTTGAAACAAGGATCTAGTCTAACTGCACCCTCAACCTGCCCTTTGGAAATTTCTTGCAGTGTCAGAGTTTGGTTGACTTTACATGTGGTGTGACTTTTCCCTCAAATTATTCTCAGTTCTCTCCCTTCCCAGCTAGAATCCTAGGTTACTGGGTTATGACTGTGTGTAGTGATTATGTGCAGTCCTTCTTGTTAATATATGATTGTTGTTCAGTCATGTACCTTGACAGTGGCTATACAACAGCTTTTGTTACTCAAGACAAAAAGCATTAACCAATTTCAATATAATTGACAGAACCAGAACGATTGTTTTACCACCATATGTGTAACTGGGACCCTAGATTACCAAATTCAAGGTCTAAAACTTACACTGGTCAGCTGAGTACTCTAGTCATGCAGCTACTTGTTTTTACCCAGTCAAAATCTGTTCTGGGGCTGCAGAGATGGTCCAGTCGTTAAGAGCACTTGCTTTTCTTTCAGAGGACCTGGGTTTGGTTCCCAGCATGACACATAGTGGCCCACAATCATCTGTAAGTCCAGCAACAGAGAGTCTGACACTTTCTGTTCCCCAAGGATACCAGACATACATGTTGTGCACAGACATATGTGCAGGCAAAACACCCTGCACTCTGCATAAAACAGAAATGAATAATCTTTAAAAAACTGTTCTGCCTATTCAATGATTTGGTAGATAGAGGTACAAGTTATTTAACACAAACTGTTTCTTGGTTTGGTAAGAGGATATAGGACAGTAAATTGTCCATGACAGTTCTGGGTCAATACATATAAACTAGTTTGTTTGGCTTCCCGAGCAGATGGTGAGAGTTAAAATTTGGATGACCTTTTCTAGTTGAGTTATTCTTGCTCTTGCAATAGCATTTGGCATAGCATGACCAAATGAGTTTTCATTTCCAAGAACTCTCAGATATGGCATATACTCCTGGCATATTGGACATGCATAGTTATCCCCAGGGAAAAAAGAAAGAAGAAAAGAAAGTTAAGTATCTGAATGATTAAAAATATTACTCTATATCCACAAGATGGATCTTTGTGTAGGATGCATGTATAAGCCTGGTTTTGCGATAAGTAATTTTTTTTGTTCTTGTTGTTGTTTTTTGTTTTTTCGAGACAGGGTTTCTCTGTGTAGCCCTGGCTGTCCTGGAACTCATTCTGTAGACCAGGCTGACCTCAAACTCAGAAATCCGCCTGCCTCTGCCTCCCAAGTGCTGGGATCAAAGGCGTGTGCCACCACCACCCGGCAATAAGTAATTTTTTAAAAAAATTATTTATTTTTGTTCTTTTATTCTTTGCAGTTCAGACTTCAGCCCCTTCCTGATCTGCCCTGACCGTTCCCCATCCCATACCTTCTCCCCACTCCCCCATCTTTAAGAGATAAATAATTTCTAATGGTACATAAAATAATGACAACATTAATATCATTTATTTTTGGTCTTTTAGTCTATGTACTTATTTAGAATAGTCCAAGATGTCTAAGGAAGTACCAAGGGGAATGATAGTGTATTGGAGAGATAGCTAAGTGATTAAAAGCTCAGACTGTTCTTGCAGAGGACTCAGGTTCATTCCCAGCACCCACGTAGAGTGGCTCAGCATTACCTGTAGCTCCAGCTTCAGGGAACCTGACACCTCTGCCCTCTGTAGGCATATATACAGACATATAATATACAGACATATAATTTAAAATAATAAATCTTTTTAAAAAAGAAAAACATTTTTACAAAAAATAGAACATAGGTGTCAATAACATTATTCTTAGCCTAAAAAGGTGGAAACAACACAGTTGGCCACCAACTGAGACTGGATATGGTGTCTTGTGTTTCCATAATCGCATATTTTATTTGTAATAAAAAGGAATAAATTAGGGCTGGAGAGATAGCTCACCTCCTAAGAGGACTGACTGCTCTAACAGAGGTTCTGAGTTCAATTTCCAGCAACCTCATGGTGCCTTACAACCATCTGTAATGGAATCATATGCCCTCTTTTGGTGTGTCTGAAGACAGCAACAGTATATTCACATATATAAAATAAATAAAATCTTAAAAAAATGAATTAGACATAGCTATGGCATGGAAAATCTTGAAAACATGGTAAGTGAAGGAAACCAATACTAAAAGACTACATACTGATTTAATTTGAATAAAATATCTAGGAAAGGCAAATCTGGAGACAGAAAGAGATCAGTGGTTGCTTAAGGCCATTGTGGGTTACAGGATAGGATTAACTGTTCTTGGAAGTGAGGCTGCTTTGGGGGAGGATGGAAGTATTCCAGAATAAAAAAGAAAAGGTAGAAAACAATGCTCTAAAGTCAGACTGTGGATGCTGCTGACAGCTTTGAGTAAACTAAAAAGCACTGTAGTCTTTAATGGGGAATCGTGTATGTAAATTATGTCTTAAAGCTTTTTAAAAACTAAGGCAATGTTGAAATAAATATGTACACAGAAGTCATGGAAAAATATAGAAGCTAGCCGGGCGATGGTGGCGCACACCTTTAATCCCAGCACTTGGGAGGCAGAGGCAGGCGGATTTCTGAGTTCGAGGCCAGCCTGGTCTACAGAGTGAGTTCCAGGACAGCCAGGGCTACTCAGAGAAACCCTGTCTCGAAAAACAAACAAACAAACAAACAAAAAAACCAAACAAAAAACAATATATATATGCTAAAGAAATAAAAGGATTCTTATTCTGTTTAAAGATTTATTTTTTATTTATATGAGTACACTGCAGCTGTCTTCAGACACACACTAGAAAAGTGCATTGGATCCCATTACAGATGATTGTGAGCCACCATGTGGTTGCTGGGAATTGAATTCAGGACCTCTGGCAGAGTAGTCAGTGCTCTTAACTGCTGAGCCATCTCTCCAGCCCATAAAAGAATTCTTGATTTTAACTTTTTTCTTTTTCTTTCAAAGTATTGTAACAATGAGAACGAGAAGGGGTGGCAACTAGACACTGAAATCCAGAACAGCATTAGCAGGATCTTAAATGTTTGCCAATAGTCTAATGCTGTGGGAAGTGGAGCCTCCTGAAGGGTCACAGAGTCATTTGGGGCATAGCCTTGAAGAGGATAGTGAGACTGTTCTCTTTCTGTCTCTCTTTGCTACTTGGCTGTCATGAGGTGAGCTAACTTTTACCACGTGCTTCCACGATGATGTGTCTTTCTTTGGCCCTCAAAGCAACAGAACCAAGCCACCATATACTGGACCAAAATAATCTTCCTTTTAAAAAGTTGATTGTTTTGTACCAGTAGCAGACATTAACACAACTTTGTTCTAGGTTCATGGGTGATACCTGTCATATTGGATATTTATGTTGTAAGCTATGAGCATGCTGAAAATGTCATTTATGCCTCATTATTTAAAAATGGCTAACAAATGTTTTAACTATTTTTTTCCTTTGGTTAAAAAAATTTTCCCCCCTGACAAGGTCTCAGTGTGTAATTCTGGCTGTCCTGGAATTCACTATGTAGACTAGGCTGGTCTTGAACTCAATAGAGATCTACCTGCCTCTGCCTCTGCCTCTGCCTCTGCCTCACAAGGGCTAGCAGCTTCACCAAAATTTTTAAAATTAATCCCTGAGATAGAGATGTTCACTAGCTCTTAACTTTTTTTCTAATGTGCTGGATGCAGATGTTAACTGAGAATGTCCTTTGGCCCTTCAGACATTTTTACTTAAGTGTTTCTCTTGTCTCCATTGACTAATCTAGTTTTCCCCAAATTCAGGGTTAATACTGGATGTTGGTAGATGTCTTTTATGCCTGAACTCACTGGGTTCCTTTGAGTTGTAGATGAAAAGATATAAGAAGACTTAAAAGTTTGCTTGGTGTTTTTCAGATTTTAGGTATTCCAAAACAACTTTAGGATCCCTGACTTCAACACCAGCTTTTAAAAAAAAATCTAGAGTCATTGAGATGGCTCTGCATGTAGAGGCACTTCCTACATAATCTTGCCAACCTCAATTTGAGCCCTGAACCCATGGAAGGAAAGAACCAACTCCATAAAGTTGTCTTTTGAGGCATGCACACAACCTCTGTTCCCATTTTCTACACGTACACTAATAAAGTTACGGGACACATTGAGAGTTTTCACTGTCAATAATCTAATAATCATTATAATTCTATAAATTGTTTTGTATTTCAATAGTGGGACTAATAGATTCCACTTTCTTGCCAAAACACACACACACACACACACACACACACACACACACACACACAATGGCATCCACTTCGGATATAAAGCCTCCTAGAAGAGAGAAATTCCCATTAAGGAAAATAAGCTTGCCAGATGCTGTTTGACAACTAGCCTGGCAATAAAGCTCCATGGTGACAGTCTTTGGGCCTGTGTTTTCAACTGAATGACAAGTTTTTTTTTTTTTTGTTTTTGTTTTTGTTTTTTTCCTGATGGCAGACAACCACTCCCAACAGAATTTAGGCCAGCATTCTTTTTATTATTTATTTATTTATTTATTTATTTATTTATTTATTTATTTATTTTTAGGCCGGCATTCTTAGGAATGCTCCAGTAGCCAATATCTCGAGGAAGACAGTCCATCAGGTCCTTCTCATGCAAGGTGGCAATGGAAAGTGCATGACTTCTTCCCAAAGCAATAAGCAAGCTGGATTTATTACTATTGTCACAGACAACATCTGGGTGTTGTACTGGGCTGTCTCCTAAGCCAGACTGCCACTATCTTCATGAGTTCAGCTGAGCCTGCTTATAAAGGATCACTCTAGCTGGGCTCATTGACAACTGGCCTCTCAGAGGGAGGGCTGTGGAGAGTCATAATACAGAGTACCCAGCTACTCCTCCCAACTAGGCTCTTGAAATTGGCCTCAGGGAGGAGCTAGAAGTATATAGGTTGGGAAAGACTAGAGATGAGGGTCTAAGTGGCCATTGGAGAGTTGTGAGTCTAGGCTGGGTGTAGATCTTCCAGTGTGATTGCTTTGGGCCACCCACTCTTCTGTGCATAGCCCCTACCCTCATTGCTATAGAAGTAAGCCTAATTAACCCGTTGATTTTCCAGAGTGAACTTGGGTGAAGTTATGCATTGGTTTAACAATGGGGCCTTCAGAAGAGAGGTAGATGGTTATGTCTCCCCAGGGAAGGAATTTTTAGCAACACTGAGGATTGTTCTTTAGCTGTTGAGGTAGAAAATGGGGGTAGATAAGTAGCCTGAATTTATGTATGATGCTTATAGGCTAAGCTAAAAACCCAGAGACTTACAGTTCAAGGCTCTGGGAACTAGACTTGTGGCTCTAGGCCTTAAAAAGCCAGAGGCTTAAGATATTCAGACTAACCAGTGGCCAGAGACTGTGGCTCATGGCCTCAAGAAACAACTGATTATTGGTCCAATCTTCAAAGAGCAAGCAGCTCTTAATGCACAAGTCAGAGGCTTACTGCTCTGGGCTTTGAGTGCTGTATCCCTGCTGGCACCTAGTTAAAGCTTTCATGTTTTGGATGTCAGCTCTTAAGCCTTGGTGGCTTTCAGGACATCTACTGATTGTGGGTCTCATCTTTGGTTCTTTATAGCCCCTTCTGTAGTCTTAGTTGTCTAATTTCTGTCACTGGTCTGAGAAACTTCAGCTACCTTCTTGCTCTGAGGCAGAAACCAGGAGCTCTTCTGTTCTTTGTGCAACCAGCTTAAACCACTATGGTGATAAAGACCACAAAAGGTGAATATGAGACTATCTGGAAGATGCCCTTTATTTGGGCCTGATATCAGAATACCAAGGGTAATAGGCCAGATAGAAGTCTTCTGTAGACAGGCCTGAAAAGTGTGGGAAATAGGTTGCTTAGATAGCCTGATAGGGAGCGTGCCATGTTTGTGTACAGGTTACATAAGCTGCTACATAGAGCATATTCATGGTTCACAAGCCTTGTATAACAGGCCAATCATAGGCCTCAGAAGAACAGACGCTGGCTCTAATTGTGCCAACCACAGGTATTTTGTAATTTCACTAGGGAGATGTTCTCCTATCCTGAGTGGCTGCAAGGGGAACAGAGTCATCCAAAATTGAAGGCTTGTCTGTCTCTGAATAGTGTTCAAAGCCAGTGCAAATTGCTGTCATGATTGGAGCAAGTTGTCTTTGAGGTTTTAAGAACTGTTCACCATTCTCATTTTGCTCTCATGAACCTAAAGCTGCCCTTTAAAGAGTCTCTTTGAAAGAGAAAAATCAAAATAAAATGACCTGTGTGGTGAAAGGATTGAGGAACATGGGCAAAGTCGTCAGCAACGAAGGATAAGTTTGTTTTCAGCATAGACGGATGGATAAGCAGCTGGATAATCTCACAACGGTGTGATTAAGGAGCCGCGAGAAGAAGGATTTCCACATGTGCTACAGTGTGAATGACATCAGCCAATTGCAAAACAAAGAACAAATGGCTCCACTTTCCTGAAGTACCTAGTATCAATCATAGGAACAGAAAGGGAAAAGGTAGTTGTCGAGGTGTGTAGCGGGGAGAGGTGTGTGGGAGGTTTCCGTTTTCCAAGAGAAAATTTTGAGTATTCTCTGGAAACAATGTAAATAAACCTAATACCGTTGTGTTTACTCTTAGAATGGTTAAGATTTTAAATTTGTCTGTGTGTTTTCTAATTAAAAATAAAAGAATAGATCTGTGGCCAAAAGTTACTATTTATAATGTCAAAAGTGTTGTTTTGTATACTAGGCTTTTATTGGAATTTTATTAGGGTTTATTTGCTCATCTGCTTCATTCTTTTGGTTATACCAACATGTATTACATATCAAGCCCAGTAAGAGGAGATATTGTGAACAGCTGCTTGCTCATGGTTAAGTTGTTCTTGAAGAGCTCAGATAGTGAGAAGTCAAGACAGAAAAACAGTAGTGGGTTCTTCAGGTAACTGCTTTTCTATATGCAGTGTGGGAGGGCCTGAGGATAAAAGCTCCCCTTCATAATTGATAGCTGACCTGGAGTGTGCATGGGCAGAAGCGAAGCTGAGAGAAGGGGAACAGAGGAAGGAAAAAACAAGTGAATGGAGTGCTAGAGAGAGAGTTAATGCAAGCATTTACTTTCGAGAGTCCCGAGAACTATATTAGAGCAGTCCTGCCATTGCTGTAAACTAGACATGCTACATGTGTGAGGAGCAGTGGTAGGGACATTGCTAAAGGACCCTAGGAAGGAACTGCCACAAAGTTTCATGGGGTGATTCTGAAGCAAGACCTGGAGACTAAACTAGCAATGATGGAATGATAAAAAAAATTCAAAGGATCATAGCAAGAACTCAAAATCTTATGTGATGCTTATATTTACACAATATTAGAGCATCTGTCCCTTCCATTGAAAGAACTGTTGAGGCCCGAACGCTGCCTGGCTTGGGAGCCAAAATGTCCCGGTCTGTGCTGTTGCTCTGGTCCACGGGTCAGGGTTGCAAAGAATGGAGACAAGACAGAGGTTCTGGAGTCAAGTCTCAAGTCTCCTTTATTGTCTCTCTTGACTCATATTCTCCCTGACTCAAATTCTCTCTTGATTCATATTCCCCCATTACAAGGAAATCTGGGGTATTTATATGCTTTTGGCACGTGCCTTGTAGGTGGATATGACGTAAGCCTTACAGGCGTGGATAGCACGTGCACCTTACAGGCATGTATGGCGTGGATACCGCGTGCTCCTTGTAGCTGTGGGCACTAAACAGCAAAACAAGATATGTGGGATATCAGAGTGTGCTTCAGCTGTTGTAGGCTGTTGAAAACCAAGTCTCATGTTAGGGTATATGGCTCAAGATGACTGCAAAGTTGATAGCTGCTTTCTAGCCGCTTTCTGCTTAAAGTCGGCTCTCAAAAAGTACACTATACATTTGATTATCTGTAATATCCCAGATTTGTGATATGGTTATATGGAAACAAAGATGAAGAAATAAGACACAGTTCTCTCCTGTGATCTGTGGTATGGAAAACAGATGTTGATATAATGTGTGTAAGATGCTAAAAGTGTGGGCAAGTTTCCACAGGAAAATATTGTTTATAAGCTCTCTGTGGGAGATGTTAGTTTTTTAAGTTTTTAAATACACACACACACACACACACACACACACACACAGTAGGACAGAGAGAGAGAGAGAGAGAGAGAGAGAGAGAGAGAGAGAGAGAGAGAGAAAGAGTTAGTTCTAGCTGTCCTGGGACTTGCTCTGTAGACCAGGCTAGCCTCAAATTCACAGAGATCCTCCTGCTTCTGTCTCCTAAATTCTGAGATTAAAAAGTTGTACCACCATTGCCAAGCTAGCTTTTCAAGTTTTAATTCTGTGGTTGGGGCCGGGCAGTGGTGGTACACACCTTTAATCCCAGCACTTGGGAGGCAGAGGCAGGCAGATTTCTGAGTTCGAGGCCAGCCTGGTCTACAGAGTGAGTTCCAGGACAGCCAGGACTACACAGAGAAACCCTGTCTCGAAAAACAAAAAAACAAACAAACAAACAAAAAATTCTGTGGTTGGGGATATGGCTATGTCTATGAAGGGCCTGGCAGGCAAGTGTGAGAACCTGAGTTTGGTTCCTAGCACCCAAGTGAAAATTAATATGTCATAGCTGTCATCTTGACAGTCTAGACGCACCCAGGAGATGAGCATTTGAGTGTACCTGTGGGGATTATGTCAGTTGGCTTGACTAAGATGGGAAGACCTTTCCAGTGTGGGTAGTGCCATTTCCTGAACTATATAAGGGGACAAAGGGATGAGCAGCATCATGAATTCATCGCTCTCTTCTCTGCCAACATAATGTGAGCAGCTGCTTCAAGCTCCTGCCTTGACTTTCCTGCCATGATGGACTGTACCATAAATTGGGCTTAAATAAATGCTTTTTCGTTGAAGATGTTTTTGTCAAGACTGCAGAAAGAAATGAAAGTATGACACCTGAGATGTGGTAGTGCCTGTCTGTGATGCTGGCACTGAGAAGGTAGAGTCAGGAGGATTTGAGAAGAGAATAAAACAAGGATCAAGAGACATAGGGACCATTGAGGATAAACTGGTCCCTCATGGTCAGCTTTGGACCCTACCTCCTATTACCCTGGTAGCACTAAAAAGATAAACATAAACCTTGTCACTCCTTAGGCTTCCTGGTCACAAAAATGGATTGTCTTTTGCCTTGGGTAGAAGCATGTCATTCTGATCTGTTGCAAAGATTAAAACAATTACATACTATTGTCTCTTTCCTTAAGAGTTAATCCAGTTGGGCCTGTCAATCACCTGGCCTGGAGTCTACCCCCTAGGACGCTGATTTAGCTGTGGAAGTGCTAAGGATCTCAGAATACTAATTGTCTCCCTAATAAGATATCACACCTATCTTTCCCAGAAGTCTCTCTTCAAAGACACTGAGAAGAGCCTGTCTACTTTCTGACTCCAAATTCAGGAAAGCCTAACTTTTCCCCTTCCTTCTGTCTCTTTTCTCTCAGATAGTGCCCAGAGGCTAGGCATGCCTTCCCTAGCACTTGGGACTTTCTCAGTTGTCCTTTGAGCTCCCCACCCCTTTGGTCTGTCATGTGCCTGCTTGCAGACCTTCGTTGCTAAGACATGCCAGCTTTGTAGGATCTTAGTTCAAAGGGCATAGCAGCCCTGTGAGATTAACAGCTTGTCTGCCCTTTGATTTTCTTTTAGACTAGTGATATTAACTTTCTTCTGGGAATGTTTTTGAATTCTTTTATTAACAAAACTAGGAACGAGGGGCTGAAGAGATGCTCAGTGGTTAAGGACACTGACTGCTCTTCCAGAGGTTCTGAGTTCCATTTCCAGCAACCACACAGTGGCTCACAACCATCTTTAATGTGATCTGATGCCCTCTTCTGGCATGCAGATGTACATGTAGGTAGAGCACTCATGTACTCTTAGACATAAAGATCAATCAATCAATCAATCAATCAATCAATCAATCAAGACAGAACCCAAAAAGTGATTCTTAATTTTTCCAATAATGTGAGGTATCCTGCTCTATAATTCTCTTTCTTGTTCTCCAGTAAGGTCTCTCACTGAACCTGGAGGTCATCCTTTCAGCTAGGCTGGTCAGTAAACCTCAGGGATTTTTCCTGTCTCAGTTCAAGTCACAGCTATGCTGGTTCATAGCTGGCTTTTTACTGGAGTTCTAGGGATCTGAATTCTGCTCCTTATGCTTGCGCAGTCAGTGTTCCTTACTCACTAAGCCATACCTCTGCTCCATGTTCTTTTATCCAAGTATTAGCTAGCCCTTACTAGAATCAGAGCTGCTCTTCACTAATGGGTCAGCTGAATTCTCCTGAGTCACTTGGCATCCAAGGTGGAGAACAGCATTTGGCATTAACTGATCTCTCCCTCATCTTGCATGAGAGCCAGGTAGGAGTGCCTGCTCAAGCTGTCAGGAACCAAACATCTCAAGAACAAATCTTGCTTTTGTTCTCTTTATGAAAGCCACACCTTGGCACCAGATAAATTTTCAGTTCCTTTGTATCTCATGAATTCTGTTGTTTGATGTTCCCATTGGTTGTGTGCATGCACGCCTCCTCCCCCCATCTGTGTTGTATCTATATGCTCCTCTGGGGAGGGAGGGTCTTTATGGGGAGTTGGGGTGGGGGAGAGTAGGGGCAAGCTGAGGAGTCCTTTCCAGCTGCAGCTGTTTTTCTCCTAAAGTAAAAGATTTGATGTGCTGTTAGGTGGATTAATTTCTATTCCAGAACCGCACAGTCTAATCTACATTAGGTAAGTCTGTCTAATCTTCCTATTGACAGTTGGTCTTCCTCTGGTTTTGGAAGAATCATCACGCTAACAGCATGCAGTCCTGCTGGAGCCACGTGGATAACTTGAGCTAGGATTTAAATAGGCCTCTTTCATCTGATTTTGATGTGGGAGAGTGAATAACCTACCTCTATTGATACCACCGCAATAGTCTGACATTTAGTTGTTTTTATAAATTTGTCAGCAATAAGGTCACAGTCATTGGCGTGAGTTATTTTGAGGGAGTTATTGGAAGTCCATGGGGGACGCTACCCAGTGAGAGAAGTTGCAAGAGCCAGACAGGTAGGAATGGAAGGAAAGGAGGGCTGCATGAGCCCCGGTGATTTCCTCTGATTGGTAGAAAGTGTGCCATCTCTGCATGGCTGCCTTCCAGATTTTCCTGCTGTCTGTGTCTGAACCCCTGAATCACCTTCTCATATGAGCTTTGGTTGTATGCCTGTCCCCTGGTCCTGCTGAGTCAGAGAGGGTAAGGGCTGTTTCCTTCAGCTTCTGGAACACAATGTGGTCACAGGGAAATTTGTCCCACCAAGATCATGCACAACACGATGTGTGAGTTCCAAAAGGACATCTGGATGCTCTTAAGGAGCCAGAACACTGCAAATGCAAGCCAGCATGTTCCTACCACCAAACAACTAAAACGTAGGAGAAAAGGACGGAAGATTTAGGATGTGACAAAACGAGAGGAGGGGCAAAGTGAAAGAAAACAGGAGTCGGGAAAAGACTGCTTGGCCTCACTTAACACACTCATGCAGACCACGGAGGCTTTTTCCCCTCTTAACTGTGCTTCTCAACCTTCCTAATGCTGCGACTAATACAGTTCCTCATGGTGTGGTGACCCACAACCATAAAATGATTTCATTGCCACTTCACAACTGTAATTTTGCTACTGTTATGAACCATAATGTAAATGTCTGATATGCAGCCTCTGTCGGGGTCGTGGCTCACAGGTTGGGAACCACTGTGACTAACAAGATTTTACAAGGTCTCAGCTCAAGTACAAAGTTAGGCAATCTAGAGTAGTTACCCTCTCTCACCACTAGATGGTGCTTTACAGAGGGAGCGTATGTAGGGATCCTGGCAAAGCAAGCTTGCTTAACTAGCCGTTCAAGAAACACTGAAGAAATTCAAGTCCTGAAGAGGGTTACTTAACCCAGTTGTATAGATGGGCAGAGGAAGGTTTCTAATAGCATTCGAGACTTGTGTACAAAGGCTCCCGTTGGAGAGGTTGGAACGAGAAATCCAATTTAAGAAAGAATCCCAGGTGGTGGTGGCTCAGGCTTTTAATTCCAGCACTCAAAAGGCTGAGGTAGGCAGATCTCTGAGTTGGAGTCCAGCCTGGACCACAGAGTGAATTTCGGAACAGCCAGGACTCCACAGAGACCCTGTCTTGAAAAAAAAACACAACAAACAAACAAACAAACAAACAAAGGAATGGAGAATCAATGAAAAGAAAAAAGAAGAAGCCATGAATTGTAAGAGAGCAAGTAGAGGTGTATAGAGTTGTTGGAGGTAGATGGTGATGGTGGTGTAATTATATTATTATTTCAAAACAACAGCAGCAGCAGCAGCTACAACAAAGCACTACAACAACAAAGGGTGAGAGAAGGCAAGCATTCCAGATGTGTAGAAAGTGTGGATTTAGATTAAATTACGGTGATTTCATTGTTTGGCTTTTATTGGGCTTTCAGATCTTAGGTAGGGCCCAGACCTTGGGGAGTGGGCTGTGTGGAATAACTACCTTGGTTATATCTCTAATAATTCCTACCACTGGGGACTGGAGAGATGGCTCGTGGTTAAGAGCTCTTGTTGCTTTTGCTGGGGACTGAAGCTTGGTTTTTAGCACCAATGTCATGTGTCTCAGCCACCTGCAACTCCAGCTCCAAGGGACCTGATGCCTGTCCTCCGCAGGGTCCCCTTACCTCCAGCATTCAACACACACACACACACACAGTGTTTTTTTTTTTTTTTTTTTTTTTTTTTTTTTTTTTTTTTTTTTTTTTTAAACACAGTGTTTCTCTGTGTAGCTTTGGCTGTCTTTGAACTTGCTATGTACACAAGGTTAACCTCAAACTCAGAGAGATCCTCCTGCCTTGGAAAAGTCATGTGCCACCATGCCCAGACTAAAAATAAAACTTAAACAAATACCAGCATTTACATTGCTTTCCTGGGTCAACCCTTGTTTCTTAACTTCCTCGATTTCTCATCCATTGTCTCTGGTCATCTATATTGGACTCATTGCAAGGTAAGTGGTATTACATCATATAGAAGGAACTACAAATGCTTATGGGCCACTTAAGAGTGTCTTAAAGAAGAATAAGCAAAGCCCTTGTGTTATAGAATGGAAACTTCTGATTGAGCATTACCATACTTATAAAGCCTTTGACTAACATTTTAAAAAATTATATAAAAGCAAAAAGGAAAAGGGGGCATGGGATAGGGGTTTTCTAGGGAGGGGAAATGGGGAAAGGGGATGGCATCTGAAATGTACACCAGCTGGGGAGTGTCTAAAGGGTGGGAGCACTGGATCAGCCTGGAAATTACAAGGCTTGGCATGGCGAAGAGAAAATCCTGGAATGCAAAGAAGAGAAGCCACTAAGGTGAAGCCAGCTCTAGGGGACAACAGCACAAGTCATAGAAAGAACAAGACTCTATAAGTACAGCTGACTCCCTCCAGAGCGTCTATCTGGCAGAAACTCATTTTACATTTCTTAAATCTCTCTCTCTCTCTCTCTCTCTCTCTCTCTCTCTCTCTCTCTCTCTTTCTTTCTCTTTCCCACTCTCACCCTCTCTCCCTCTCTCTCTTTCTCTCTCTCTCTCTCTCTCTCTCTCTCTCCCATTCTCTCACCCTCTCTCTCTGTTTCTCTCTCCCCCTCTCTCTTCCTGTCTCTCTGCAACCTCTGTACATCTGTCTCAGTAAAACTGCCTCCTCCTGTTCCCCTGTCCCTCTTCACTGCTCTCTTAAGTAGCCTCTCTTTTCTCTTTGTTCTCATGAGAGTTGGGCACATCCTATTCTGTCAAAACTCTCTGATTCATTACTTTGTCTGCTACTCAATTAGACATCACTTTCAAACATAGGTGCTTCTTTCTACAAACTAACTTTAACTTCATTTTTTGGGATTAAAAGTATGTGCTAAGGACTGAGCCACACCACAACTAGAAATAGTGTTTTTTTTTTTTCTTTTGGGTTTTGGTTTTTTGAGACAGGGTTTCTCTGTGTAGTCCTGACTGTCCTGGAACTCACTCTATAGACCAGACTGGCCTCGAACTCAAAAATCTGCCTGTCTCTGCCTCCCAAGTGCTGGGATTAAAGGCGTGTGCCACCACCGCCCAGCTAGAAATAAGTTTTTTTTTGGGTTTTTTCCCCAGTAAATAACACAATCTTAGGGCTCACAGTGTGATCAAATATCCTGCAACAGATCTCTTTTAGCTCTGCTAAGAAGAACTGGAGTAGCATTTGGTCCAGGCTTAAATTTCCTTCTTTGCACAAAGGTTCTCTTGAAATAAGAGATTTTCTCCTTCAGCTGCTGGTAACAGGCACATTACTTGAGTCTTTATGACACGAGGACACTGTCCCCGAACCTCCACCCCTGTAGGGAGCCGACTTTAAGCAGAAAGCGGCTAGAAAGCAGTTATCATCTTTGCAGCCATCTGGAACCATTTACCCTGATAGAGACTTGGTTTTTCAGCAGCCTACAACAGCTGAGCACACTCTAACAAATATCTTGTTTATCCCACATAGCTTGTTTTGCTGTTTAGTGACCCCAGCTGCATAGTGCACGTGGTAAAATGTTTTCACCTGTGTTCTCCTGCGTGTGCTTATAAATACCCAAGATTTCCTTGTACTAGGGTGAATGAGAATCAATAGGAGTAAAGAGGAAAATATATATACAGTCAATAGTGTTAAGAGGAATATGAGTAAATAGGGTTAAGAGGAATGAACAAGAGTGACTATGTGCCAATAGAAGAGAAACAATAAAGGAGACTTGAGACTTGACTCCAGAACCTCTGCCTTGTCTCCATTCTTCGAGACTCAGTCCCGTGGACCCGAGCAGCAGCGCAACCCAAACCAGTCAGAGAACGGTCCTCAACACGCCCCCAAGTTTTGGCTGATTTTCTTTTCAGTACCACAGGCAGCTCAATCATATGTGTTCTAATCAGTATTTGCTTCCATAGAATTCTGATTGTGATTTTTAAGTAAAGTCTTTATTGAAGTATATTTCATACACAATAAAATGGACTCGTTGAAAGTACACAACTGTGGTAAGTTTTAACAACTGTATATTCTGTGAGACCACCCTCATTTAGATGTAGAATATGCCCCTCATCTCTGGCATACTCTTGTGCCCTTTTGCAATTCATCTTTCTCATGATCTTGGCCCCTGTGAATAGCTGATTTCTTGACTTGTTATAAATTATTTGGCATTTTTAGAGTTTTATACAAATAAAATTACACAGTAGTCATTCTTAGTATCTTGTGCCTATCAGCAAGATGATTTTGATATCATTTACTGGTGTTTTCTGTAGTAGTTCATTCTAAGAGAGCTCCTGACAGTGTTCCATTGTATGGATGTATTGCTGTCTGTTGTTCATTCACTTACTGTTTGATATACCCAGCCTGTATTAGTCAGCTCTCTGTTGCTGTGGCAAAATAATGGAGAACAACAATAATTTAAAGAAGAACATTTCTCTTTTGGTTCATTGTTTTCATCCATAGTTGCTTGGTTCTATTACTTTGGGCTTGAGCTAAGGCATACATCATGGCAGGGAGCACATGGCAAAGCAAAGATGCCCTCCTACAGGAAGGAGGGAAGTGGGGAGGGTGAAAGCTGGGTGGAAGGATTAGTCTTCAAACACACAATCATCATATCTTGACTCTCTCAGCTAATTCCCATCTTCTGATCACTCATTTAGCCACAAATTCATCAGTGAGTTAAAGTATTGATGAGGTAATTAACTCAGGTTAATCACCAATGGCCAATGACTAGTCAATCGGGATTTATGAATTGAGACCTCTATAATACTTCTAGAGGAAGAGATGCAAGAAGCCCTTGGGTTGGTAAACAAACTTATTTGCATGGCAGAACAATGAGATTGGTTTTCTCACCACTGTGGTCATATATCTGACAAGAACCAATTGGAGGAGGAAAGGTTTATTTTAGGTCATAGTTTAAGGGTATAGTTCGTGATGTTGGGGAAGTACCAGCAGCCATGGCTTTTAACTGTGCCATCAGCAGTGTGAACTCTCTCTACCAGAGGGTAGAGGAACAGGAAGCTCATCTGGGTCAAGTTCTGACCCCTGCCTCAGTAACCTAGTTCCTATAGCTAAGTTCCATCCCACTAGTTAGTATCTGTCTCTGAGGACCAAGTACACATTTGAACACATAAGTCTGTGGGAACATTTTACATGTGAGCTGTAACAGATGGCACACTCTAACTCCCCAATGGGGACAGAAGCTCCAGAGTACAAGGCCCTTCAAGACACTGTTCCATATACCCTTTTATCTGGATGTATGTGTTTTTTTTCTTGACATTCTTTGTCATAACACTGTATAGCAAAAGAAAAACTGGGTTCAGAAATATCAACATTTATTTAGTCATATAAACCCATTTATTAATTTTAAGCTTACGTGCAGGTCTTTGAATGCCAGGTTCCTTACTGTAGCATACATGAAACAGAAGAAAGATGGAGATGATGTAAGAGAAACAGATCAGGTATAGAGATTAATATTGATTTCCTTCCTCTTTATAAATGGATACTGTTATATATGAGTATCACTATCATATTTATTAATTGAGACCACATTTATTATACATAATAAAGTCCTATTGTGTGATTTCTGTCCTGCAGAGGGTACAGAATGGTGACAACGTTATTTCTTCTTTGACATAGTCTATTTTTAATTATTTTGAGGTAGGGTCTGGCTGGCCTAGAACTATCTCTTTAGAACAAACTGGCCTCAAACTCATTGATATCCACACTGCCTCTGTCTCTTGAATACTTCTACTGAAGGCATGTTCCACCATGCCTTTCTCTTTCTCCTGCTTGCCACCTCTCCCCTTTTAAAATTAGCATCTTTTTTCTCGGAGTCTCATTCTACTGTCTTTATACTTTGAACACGACACTTATTATATGTTATTAAAGAGACCTGCAGTATATCACAGTTAACATATGTGATCTGGAGTCAAAATAAAACTGAAAGAAAATGAGTCCTTAAATACTTGAGTTTTAACTACCAGTCCCATAGCAGACTTCAGTTAGAGAAGCAGAGCCTCTCTGATGTAGAGAACAAGGGGTTTATTGTGGAAATAAGCTTTTACAAGGCCATAGAGCTAGTTTAGTCAGTTGTGTCTGGTTTTGGCCTCTCTGAAGGGTGCTGGGACTGAAGTCAGCACATCCAACAGATGGCCATGAAGTAGGCTGAAGGGAGTAAGGAAATGTGGGAACCGGTGAGAATAACCTAGAGGCGTCGGGTTTGGGTTGGGTTGTTCAGGTTTCTTTCTCTCTCTAACTTCACTGTTGATGTAAAGGAAACGACAGGCATCCTGCCACGGTGTCTGTGAGTCTGTAATTCTCACTTGCCCAAAGGAAGTTTATCAAGCAGCCCAAGCTAAGAGAGGCTCCAAGTGGCATATCCCAAATGATGGACACATATCAACTAAAGGGCCTAATGCCTGGGAACAAGATGTAAGCTGACTGTAGGCACATCCTATGGGCTACTCATCATCTCATGGCTTCTCCTTGGTCATTTTGAACCTTGTAAGAAAAGACCTCCACTTTGCCTCATGGGTGGGAACTTTCCTCAGGGCCCCCGCCATGTTCCTCTGTGCCTGCTCCCACTGGGAAGCCGAATGTGTCTGTGTCCATTGCTTTGCTTATTTCTGATCCTTCAAACAAGGAGACCATGAAGGGTGATATTAGGTGACGAGAAAGGGAAGAGTGCAGATGAAAGAAGCAAGTCAAAGGAGGAGAGAGTTTATTTCCTTTTTTGTGTCAAAACAGCAAGAACCATGTTTGCATTCCAAATGAACCCAGCAGGATTGCCTGTTAAAGTTAGACTTTCTTTTATTTCCACGGACTATCAGAGTGACAAGGATCATGCATGAGTAGTCACTAAATACATTTTTTAATATAAAATTTTAGTTTTATTTTAAAGTTATTTTAAAATTATGCCTTTTGTTTTCTGAGGTTATAATATAGTGAAACTGTTTCTCCCTTCTCTCTCCTCCCTCCAAACCCTCCAATATAGCTTTCTTTGCTCTCTTTCAAATTCACAGCCTCTTTTTATTAATTTCATTAATTTCTGTTACATACATCTGGGTGTGTGTGTGTATATTCCTAAACACGTAAATACAACCTGCTCAGTCTGTATATTGATACCTGTATGTGTGTTTTCAGGAATGACAATTCAGTATTGAACAATGTTTTCTTTTTTATGTTTAGAAGTATATCAAATCATTCTACATAGTGTTATTTAATATGTAAATCATATTGCTATACATAAAGTATGGTTAAAAATAAACAATCCCCAATATTATATTTATTTATTTTTGAGATGGAATTTAGTATAGCTCAGGCTGGCTTTGAACTTCTGATTCTCTGCCTCTGCTTCTCATGCACTGGGATTATAGATATTTGTCACCTCAACTCCTTTTGAGAAGGGATGTAGTATAGCCCAGGCTGGGATAAACAGTCCTTTGGGTATATGCCCAGGAATGGTAGAGCTGACCTACTTATATTTTAAAAAAAATGAATACAGTATCTCTAGCATGATAGAGATATTAAAAGTAATATAAAGTGCTATTCTAGTTTCATTTCTGTTTCTGTGATAAACTACCTTGATAAAAAAGGAACTTAGAGGGGAAAGGGGTTTATTTCACCCCATAGTTCTAGGCTACAGTTCCATTATAACAGGAAGGCAGAGTAGCAGGCATTTCAAACACTGCAGTTTGGGCAGAGAGAAATGAGAGTGTGCATGTATCCCTTGTGCTCAGCCCCATCTCCATACAAACAGGGTCTCGGATTCCCTGCCCATGGCACGGTGCCACCCACAGTGGACTGGGTGCTCCCATATCAATTAACATAACCAAGACAATCCTTACAGGCAGGTGGACAGGCAAATCTAATCTAGTGAATTTCTCATTGGGACTCTTTCCAAGTGAGTCCACATTGTTTCAAGTTCACAATTAAAACTAACCATCACAAACACTATATGTCAATGTGCTGATGTCCAAGTATGGCTACCGTGAGGCATAATGATATCTGTATAATAGACATTATCAATGCAACACAAGGAAATGCATCCTGGTTCAATTATATGGATTACAGTCTTTTTATTCTCAGGTGCAAAGCAACCTTTTTTGGGTTTGGTATTTACATGTAAATCAGATAAGATGTTTAAAAATGGCAAGTGTGGAACATCTCTCCTTTCAGGTGGTTTATCATCTCTGGCCTCTGTTTACATCACATGCTAACAGATCCTCTTGGCTCTCCATAGCAGCAACCACAGTGGAAATGTGCTTGGCATTGTCTAAACCAATCACGTCGTTCCCATGACTCACCAATGTACTCTGAGTTACATACACATGAGAGATGAGTATATTATAATACAAAAAACAAAAGTCTTGTAAGAGGATGCTTTCAGTAGAGTTATTCCCGATGTCCCCAAATGAAAACTCAAATGCTCCTTAACAGGGAAATGGAAAATAACGTGTCCTTTATTCACATTGAAGTAGGAAAGTCAAAAGGAACAGATAGCTACCACGTAAATGACTCTCTCTCCCTCCCTCCTTCTCTCTCTCTCTGTCTCTCTCTCTCTGTCTCTCTCTGTCTGTCTCTCTCTCTCTCTCTCTCTCTCTCTCTCACACACACACACACACACACACACACACACACACACACACACACACACAAATGTGATAGAGCCAGATAGAACAATATGTATTGTATGTCTTAGAAAAGTTCTAACACTGTCAAAACTAATGTAGTTTAGGGTGGGTTAATGCCCGAAGGGGAAGGCAGGGCACTTGTGTGGTGCTGACAGCCTTGTTTCTTGACCTGGATGTGCTTGACATGTGCACACTTAGCAGGCAAGAGAACACCCAAGTCATCTGCAGGAGTAGGTCTGCCCCAGTCCCTTCTCTATAGGGAGGGGAAAAGGAGAGAGCAGAAATAAAAACAGGAGCTCTGCCTTCGTTCTCCAGCCCTCCAGTCCCAAAGAGCAGAGCCTGGAAACCAAACCAAACCAAACCAAACCTGACAACGTTCAGCTCAAACTCAAATCCTCAATCAGATCGGACATCGCTGTTGGCAAAGAGCATACTCCCACCACCACCAACATTTGGTCTGGATGTTACAGTATGGAGCGCCTTTAAGGCCGGGTCTTCTCGCTGCCCTGAGTAAGGGGGAAAGAACAAAGTTTTTGTTGTTGTTGTTTGTTTGTTTGTTCTCTTTCTTTCTCTTAAAAATGACTTTCTGAAGTGGCTGTCTGAGCTCTTTAGAGGTCGGATTCTCTTAAGGGGCGGGGCCTAGAAGCCTTAGTAACCGAACTAGCCTTTGTCGCGTCATAGCAACGCTTTCTGCCGTCCCTTTCCCAAGGCCTTCTTGGTTCAGCAACCCTCCACCCTCCATCTGCAGGAGGCCCTCGCTGTTTGGGTGGGCGTGGATTTGCACTTCTGGCTTAGCGAGGGACGGTGCTTTGGCTTCGTGTTGGGGGAACAGGTTATCCTCGAGCCAGATCACCGGGGAGGGACGGCGACAAAGAATGTTTATTTAAGAAAAAATAATATCAAAACGTTTCAAGACTTTTAAAAGCACACCCTAAATTCCGGGCGAAGAGGGCTGGAGGGTGGGAAAATCACCTTAGTGCAAACTTTATAACCAAGAGGAGACTATCTATCGAAGACCCACCACGGAGTCAATCGGAACCAAAGATGTTGGACAGGGTTGGGCCAAGTTTTCAGGACCTGTGCAGGCAAGTGCTGCCCACACTGCCGACGCTGAGCCAAGAGGGTAAGTGACTTGATGCAGGTGTGTGTGTGTGTGTGTGTGTGTGTGTGTGTGTGTGTGTGTGTGTGTGTAGTGTTAGACCTTACTGTGCTAAAAGCGTGACTCAGAGCTTATTTTCCTATGGCCAGACTTGAGCCATCAGGTGTTGCTTGTGTGTGTGTGTGTGTGTGTGTGTGTGTGTGTGTGTGTGTGTGTGT